>VYXH01005886.1:0-41022 GCA_013397275.1 Burhinus bistriatus | reverse complement strand
TTTTTTTTTTTTGGGGGGGTTGTGCTGTATCTTCATCTTTAGTGTTTACGTTGTTAGTATTGCAGATGTGTATATGTTGGGGAAGAGGGAGAAGAGGAACTTTTCAAGTAGTATTGTGACTAGCTTCAAATGTGAGCTGTCTTTCTCTCTAAGCAGTGACAGTCTCAGCTGTTGCAGTGTATGTAGAGGATTTCAGTTGCATGTGAATTCCTAAGAAGCCCCATCAGAACAAGCAGCTTTCACCTGGCATTCCCAGCCTCTGTACGTTTGTGGGAGGCACTGAGTTAGCTTAGCTATTTAAAAAGACCTCTTAAGGCTGGAGTAAAGCATACAATATTGCTTAATTGACAAGCGGAAAGTCTGCAATAGTAGTATTGGTTTTCTAGAGCTAGTTTTAAATATTCTTATTTTTTAATTAAATACTGGCCTTTTCAAAATACTTATGTAATTTGTAAGCTTTTAGATGCTCAAGGATGAAAGGAACTGTATGCGTGTGAATTACTACCATATGCCTCAAGCTAATGCTTCAGTAATAGCACCATGTTATCACTGTGACACCCATTACTGGCAGCAGCATATGGCTCCTCGCTTATGCGAAGGTTTCGAAGTAGCCCTGATTTTGCTTTTGCTTTGATTTTTGTAACCGGTTCATGACACTTATGTGACCCATTTAGAACAAACACAGCGCCATTGCGCTTGCACAGCGTAATTTTTATAATGTAAGCATGTGTCAGCCTCGTCTGGGCATCCACACCTAGTATTTAACTGCCCGTGTCTCTGTTGATGCATCCTTTAAAAATTAGTCAGCGTGCCCCAGAAAGTGGGATAACGTGGAAGATACGTGCACAGTGCTGTGTGCAGTGATGGTCTTTAGGATGTTCTGTTATACTGGCAGCTGATGAGGAAAAAGGACCAGTGGTATGACCAGGTGGTCCCAACTCATGGCTAAATACTTTAGTTACCAATCGAGTATGAGCAGTGCTGTTGTGGACAGGGCTGTGCCAGTAGCTGTTGATTGTGACTCGCGGTTTTCTTTGCAGAGCTTGACAGGCCATACAACGCCCATTGAGAGCCTACAGATTAATACGAATGAGGAACTCATTGTTGCAGGGTCCCAGTCAGGGTCGATTCGCGTTTGGGACCTGGAAGCTGCCAAAAGTATGTTTCCGTGAGTTTTTGCTTCTGATAATGCACGCTTTTTGGAATATCCTTATGCTTAATATCTGTGCTGACCCAGGAGGTTCCTCTCCTGACGGGAGCCTGGCATTGCTTTCGTCTTAATTTCCAGCTCTCTTAGAGGGCTTTTCTGCGCTTCCTACTGAGACTGTAGAGCTGCGTATGCATATTAGAGCAGAAATTTGTACGTGTATTGTGAAGACTGATCTGAGGAACTAGTTTCTAGGATTTTGACCTGAGTGTGTTGAAATCTATATTCCAGATCAGTTTGCATGCATGTATAGCATAACTAGGCATATAGAATTTGTATCCAGATTCTCAGCTTAAAGTTATCAAACTTAATAAAAGAATGCAAAATCAGATTGGAAGGTTTAAGTATATTAGGTTCTGCAAAAATCCAGGAATCCTCCGCTTGCTCATCTCTTGTTCTTGTTCTTAGGTTCTAACGTTTATTTTGTTCCTCAAGTGATTTTTCTCCTCTTCTGCTCTTCCATGACTGTATAATAGACAAAGACCTAATTTTTAGTAAATCATAAAAGCTATGAACTCATCAAGCTCTGATCCTTTAAAGGTCATCTGTTGAGTCATGTTTTATTTATTGTGTTTTTCTCAAGTCTTGGAACAAGTTTGCAAAGGTGTTGTGAATCACTTGAGTGCATTCCAGTAGGAATACTGTAAAATGACTTAATATTTCTTATAGGTTGCTACTTTTTCATAGAAAAAATGTGTGTTGAAAATACTTACATTGGCTGAGCTAAGAAGGCGAACAGCAGCTGGCATAAATAATAAAAAGCACTTTTGTTGTTCAGACAGTTAGCATCAGTTCAGTTACAAAATAGTTTGGAGACCAGTTGAGAGTAACTGATCTGCCTGAATTTGTTAGGAGACGTGTGAGTCAGTGTCTGTGCAAATGACCTCTCCAGGTCTGGCTCAAGAGCTAATTTCTGCCAGGGGAATCATCAGACTGTCCCAGATGACAGATGATGGAGAGAGATTGCCTCTGTTATTATCTGAGCAATTTTTCTTCCTCGAAGTTGAGTTCTGCGTTTGTCTCGCTTTCAGAGATACGATGTACCAGTTCTACTGGTCCTTTCTGGTTTCCAGAATTACAAGGGGTGTTACTTGGTTGATGACTTGCTGAAACACTGGGGTCATTTCTTTGTCTCATGCTTCCTGAGTGTCCCTTCCTGATCTTTGGGGTGCTTCTTGCAAAGGGAGATTGAAGGAGTCCAGGGCAAATACTGGAACATAAGAAGTGAAAGTCAGGCTTGTGCCTGGATGGGGATGCAGAGTCCCAGGAAAGGGTCTGTCTAATAGCTGCAGGATGAATAATGCAGGCAATCAAATGTCCCTTTCACCTCCTGGGTAAAACTGTGGGTCATCCATCCCCCCTGCTGCCCCTCCTTGCCCCCCATGTTGCTCTCTTTGTAACATGTGGAAAGATACACTGCCTGACAGCTGCCTCAGTGTGGATTTTTAGTTTTATTTTCAGATTGGAGACCTTTGAGTTTTATTCATGGTTTCCACACCTAAGGGCAGGACTTTCATTAGGATCATTGAACACGGTCCCTCTGTTGCTGTTTCTTTGCATTGCAAGGGTAAAGTCAGAAATATTTATGTAAAGCAATGTATACAGCTGAATAAGCAGTGTGTAGCATGTCTAACGTACATTGTGTTAGCATGTGTTTAATGGTAAGGATAGTATGGCTAAAATTCTGCATGCTCTTTGGGGGAATGAACTACTAAATACCTGTTCCCTGTTCCTTCTACCTGCTCTGCCTCTCCTTTTCCCAGTTCTTCGTACCTTACTTGGTCACAAAGCGAATATCTGCAGCCTTGATTTCCATCCTTTTGGAAGCTTTGTGGCATCTGGCTCTTTGGACACAAACATTAAGGTAAAGCTCAGCTTCCCCTAGAGATTACCCACTTTGCTTGCAGTATCTTTGTTATGAAGAGTACCAGAATGTGTTTTGTGCCAAGCTGTTGGTAGATGCTGTACATCATCATTTCCATGTGTGTGGGCAGGTGTATTTGTGAGTGCTTGTGAAATTGGTGCATGTGTTTTCAGTGTGACTCCTCTGTTGTGGAATGTGGCTCTGAGAGATACGTCATAGCCGAGATGTCCTGATTGCTGTAGATTGCATCTGCTTCATCAGGCTGGTATTTGACTGTAGGAACTGAGCTTCTGTAGTAAGAAATACCTTACAGAAGCGATTCTCACTTGGGGAATTAGGTTAGGAAATACCCCTGAAGCAAACAGGGCCTTAACAGTCCCTTCAGTGTTTTCATTCTCTGATGTTTATCAGCTTGGTGACAGGGAGAGCTCTTGTTCTGATGGGACTTTTGGGCTCCCCACATACTGCTCTAAGCATATCTTGTGTTTGCTTTTCTTCCCTGTAGCTCTGGGATGTACGAAGAAAAGGCTGTGTCTTCAGGTACAAGGTAAAATGCTTCGTTAGTTTTCAGGCAAAGAGGGGAGAAAGATTTCTGTTGAGGACCTGTGAGCAAACCTAAAAGTGATTATGTTCAATTAACTTCCTAGTTTTCCAGTATAAAAATAAGATCTGCATGATTTATGAAGTGGACTGGCAAACCTCTGCAGGCCTCTGAACTGTATGGGAATATGAAATGGATATCATAGGAGTTAGTGTACTATGGTCTGGTTGGGGGGATGGCGAGCATCCATGAGTGTTTCCTCACACTGTGACTGATAGTACCACGCAAGTCACCACTGCACCAAGATGGTTCTATTCTTGGGGTCTTTTTCTACCCGAAGAACTTGCTGTATATTAAATTTATCTAGAAGCCAACTTAATGGCAAAGCACTTCTTTCTGACCACCCATAAATCTGTGCAATTTAAAATTGATTCTTATTAATTAAGCCAGATCTGTATTTACCATGTTTAAACTGATATCAGAAATCTCTAGGTGAGAGAGATTACACCCATTTAGTGTGGATGAGTATAGCTCTTGAGTGTAGTGTTTAGTGTTCTGCAAGCTGTGGACTTTCTGAAACAATGACTTGATTTTATATTATTATATTGTATAGGATCAAAAGACAAAAGCCAGAATTCCCTCTAAAAAAAACAAACCAAAACAAAACCACCAAAAAAAGAAAGAAAATAGTATTTGTTTTTCTCATTTCAGGGTCACACAGAAGCAGTTCGATGTCTCCGCTTTAGTCCCGATGGGAAATGGTTAGCCTCTGCTGCTGATGATCACACTGTAAAGGTAATTCATTGTGAAACCCTCTTTATGTGCTCGTGGCATATAAGAATGCTTGGATTGTATTTTTACCGGGCATTACCAGCACTTGTTTATAAACACCTGTAGTTCATTAGGCAGCTGACTGAGCCTTATGGCTTTGCAGGGACCAGTCTGTTCATGAGGGTCATGTGCAGTGGCCCGCTGCATGTGTTGGAATGCACTTATCCAACAGACACGTTGGCACTATGCACATGAAGGTTCGAGTTTTGATGGTGGTAGAGTTGTGATACCTGAATATTGGCCTTGGTCGTCTCAGTGAATGTTACAGAGTGAGTTTTCCACTGCACGTTGCTTCACCGTACCAATTTCTGGCTCTGCTCAGTTAATTCAGTAGGAGTATGTTATCATACATGTTGCACATGAAGATCAATCTGAAAATTGCTGTCAGGACTGAGCAGAGTAAGAGAAGGAATTTGGAAAAGTATCGACTGACGCAGCGACTTCACTTGTTTCGGATGTGGTATGGAGGAATGTGGGTGAAGGACTGCTTTTTGTTTTCAGCTTCACATGAAATACACGGATCAGTCACCTCACTCTGGATTTATTCAGTGGAGACTAGAGCGCAGGAGGAATGAATTGCGAAGGGATTCAGAGCTTTCAGATTTTTGTTTGTTTGCTTTTGAGATACAATCTGTGGGGACAGGTGGAACTGCTGTATTTTATCCTAGTCTTTAAATGTAAAGCAGAAATGTCTAGGGGACAAATTAAATGAAAAATTTAAAAGAATGACAAAAAAAAGAAGAAAAAAAAAAAAAGAAATGCAGCCTTAAATGTCTGGGATCGTACTCCTTCCTTAGTCATTGCTTGCTTTGACAAACCTGAGTCTGTTCTTGGAGGCAGAGGAGCGTTAGAAGGTTGGCCAGTACAAAGAAATCCGAAGTGTATTGGAATTCTCTAACACTAAATCTTTTCAAGAGTCTCTTTGTTCTTTCCTTCTTCCAGCTGTGGGATCTGGCTGCTGGGAAGATAATGTTTGAGTTTACAGGACATACTGGCCCAGTAAACGTTGTTGAATTCCATCCCAATGAATACCTTTTGGCTTCTGGCAGCTTTGACAGGTACATAAGGGGAGGGAGAAAGAAAGGAATTGTATATGTTGTTTCCTCTTCCAATGCCCTTCTTCTTAGGAATGTAGAAAATAGGAATGTCACACAACTCAAACCTGCCACTGCAAGACCCTGACATCTAGCCAGCAGCACATCGCATGTGTGATGCGCAGAACATGGAGATCTTGCCTTCTCATCCAAAATTGATGGCACCTCCTGCCACACTAGAAAACAACACGATAGCCTCAAGCATCTCACTAATCCAGCTGACATCCTATCTGAACAGCAAACAGTCCTGCTCAGCTAGCAGGGTGTCCTCCTAGCTTGGGTCAGCTCTAAATACCTAGAGCCTCTTAAGTGTCTATGGCTGGATTCACGGATCGTAGCTAGACTAGCTTCTGTGTAGGTTCATCATGTGTGTACAACAGCGAAAGTCATTCTAGCTGTTAGCGTATTATTTCAATACTGGATCCTACAGCATATTTCTAGAAGGATGAGTGGTGATTTTTTTGTGTTGTTGTGTGTACAGGACTGTTCGGTTCTGGGACTTGGAGAAGTTTCAGGTTGTGAGCTGTATTGAAGAGGAGGCTACTCCTGTCAGGTATATTAAATTCCTACTGCAGTGTACTAGGCAGAGACTAAAGTTGGGAGTGAAGGGAGGATTTCCTGAAACAGAGGCTTTACTGGGGAGAAGTTTGGGCTGCTGGAGATGTTGCACAGATGAACACCAGGTTGGTAGGTTCGTTGTTAGAAACAGGGCTGGAGGTGTTCACTGAAGTCAGGGATACAGCCCTGGGGTCCTTGTGGGACTGAGCAATGTTGGAAAGCTGTGCCTAATTCTCCACCTGCCTTCCTCCCAGGTGTGTGCTCTTCAACCCGGATGGCTGCTGCTTGTATAGTGGCTTCCAGGATTCGCTGCGTGTGTACGGCTGGGAGCCAGAGCGCTGTTTTGATGTGGTCTTGGTAAACTGGGGAAAAGTAGCTGACTTGTCTATCTGCAACAACCAGCTGGTAAGCCACTGCTCCTGAGGAGTGGGGGAGGCAGCTGCGAAACATGAGATAAAATCCTCCTGCTTCCTTGCAGGGCTTCTGACCTTTAAGCTTATGTCAGACTATAAGTGGCCAGGGCTTGTGGTGTGCCCAGCACTTAGACAGAACTTGTGTGCTTTTGCTTTCAGCAGCCTCGTGCTCCACTTTGTCTCTCTTTGGCTTCTGGAAGAAAGAAATGGGACTTGGTTTGACCAGTATTTAGAAATTATGCTTGGCAAAAGTTTTATCATAGCCTTTCGTAAAACACTGGCAGCTTCAAATTGAAAAAGCCAAAGCACCGAACTGAGAAATTCTCAAGCATTGTTGCTCAGGGTCATTCCGTCATGCCTGCTCTCAAAAAGGCTGATGTGTCCCCTGTTCTCTGATGCATTGCCTTGATCTTTTGCCTCTGCAGATAGGAGTTTCCTTTGCGCAAAGCACAGTCTCCTCCTTCGTTGTGGATCTCAGCAGAGTCACAAAGTCAGGTTCCGTTCCTCATGGGCTTATCAGGGATGACGAGCCTCTTGTGCCACCTACCCCCACGGGGTCCTCCCTTCGCCGCATCTATGACAGGCCCTCAACTAGCTGCAGCAAGCCACAAAGGTAAGGGAATCTATTGGCTTGTTGAATTTCAAGATTTTTAAGGAAATGTACAAGGAGCTTAGTGCTCTCGCTCTCTCTGACAAAGCCCATATGACTTGCCCTGACAGTATCTCTTTCTGCAGCAGAGTGAAGCACAACTCGGAGAGTGAGAGGCGCAGTCCCAGCAGTGAAGATGACCGGGATGAGAAGGAATCAAAGGCCGAGATCCAGAACCCGGAGGATTACAAAGAGATCTTCCAGCCCAAGAACGCTATCTGTCAGTACCAGGGTTTATTGTGCTTTTGAGTGGTGCTTGGATTAGAGCTGTAAGCGCTAAACTGTTTCAGTGGAAGTGAGCTTTGACTTACTATAATGGAGGCTTTGCCTGCAACTGGGAGAGTTTAGAAAACTTCTGTTTAGTATTCTGTGTTTGGACACTGAACCACAAATCATGTTGGTGAACTGCTGGAAGGTGGCACCTTTATTAGGGTGCAGTGATGTCTGCTCAAAGCCTGGCTCAGAATCCAGGGCTCCATTGTAAGCATGCTGCCTTCCTGTCCTGATTAGGAACAACTGCAGTGTTACAGGATCTTTATTAGCTTAGAATTTTAATATGTATAAAATCAGCATCCTTCATTAAAGAAGGCTTTTGTTTTGTTAAAGCAGAGATCATTGTTTAGGAGGCATAGTGCGATGCCTGTATCTCATTTTTATGTAAATGAGAAAAATGAGATACTCTTTCTAAGGAATTAATAGTCATTATTTTGATTTACTTATGTAAATCAATTTAGCAGGAGGTGAATTTTTCCTAATGTAATTTGTTATGACAGTGTCTTTTATTGTGCTTCACACCTCTACAGCAGCAATGAACTACATGGGTCAGTTTTGTCCCATCTGTGAAGGCCAAAAGCCTTTGGCTAAACTGAGCAACAGTGTCAGTGTCTGAAGGAGATAACTCTGTTTGCCGTTTCACTGATTGTCCTAATCTGTGGAGTTGTTGGAGATCTCCCAGCTCCAAGGTTGACTTACTGCTAATCTGTAGCCTTGGATGCTCCATTGTTTATTTTTTTTCCTCTCTTTCTGTAGGTCGAACTCCTCCTCGAAACAACGAGCCCTTTCCTGCACCTCCTGAGGATGGTGAGTACAAAAATGACCCCTTGGTGAGAATGAGGTTAATGACCCTCAAAAGAGGGAGAGATGCACGTCTGCAGAAACGACGACTTGTAGCCTAGCCATACAGAAGCTTTTCAACTTCTTGTGAAAGGAGCAATCAGTTTCTGCTTTCCCACTTCTTTCCATCTTGGTAGAGCCTGTAACTGCAAAGGAAGCAGTGAAGCCCAGCCAAGCTGTAGATGTCCAGACCCCGTTGCCAAAGCAAGAACTTGTACGTACTGTATGATCTGTTAATAGCTGTTCATGCTCTCACTCTGAAAGGTATGTGAGTGCTGGAGACTTTACGATTTCTAATCAAGCTGATTCCTTTACTGAAGAGCAGTAAAAGTGCAGCTCCAGTCTTTGTCCTGCCATGTGTCTTGCCTGAGCAGTAGAATCGAAGGCCAAGCCTCCAACAGTTGATGGCTCTATTGCTTTTGTTCGCTTCTTGCACTTGCAGTGGTGTTTCTCCTTGCATCTCAAAGTTGGGGTGCTCTGAAGAGAATCGGGTGCCAGATTTCTGCAAGCGCTTGAACTGAGGCTGTTTTGTAGCCAAAATCACAAGCAGCCGATGGGCCAGGATACATTCTACTGGCTTCTTTAGAGTTCTCTCTTTGCCTTCAGGCTGGCCATGGCCCATTTCCCTAATTGTAGAGGCTGATAACAATGACAGCACTTGACACTTCTGCTGGGGCATCTTCATGTTCTTTGCAAACCTTAATTGCATCTTGGTATGTACCTGAGAGATACTTTATTGCCTCTTAAACTATGCAAGCAAATTGGAGGCTTCTTTTGCATTGGGACCCTGCTGTGAGGGGAAAGCGGATCAGGAAAAAAGGACATCAGACTAGGGCCAGATTGTTGCTGCTAGAGCTTTTATCCCAATTTCTTCTGCAGCCTGATCCAGTTCAGAGGCCACCAATTGCCTCTTCCACTCCTTTGCCCAGAACGGAGCCGTCGGTGATTCCTGCAGCCAGGAATGAGCCCATTGGCCTGAAGGTCTCTGACTTTCTACCAGTAAGTGTCTCTGGACAAAAGTTTCCAGCCAGTGCCTGTGTTGGGTGGCTTCAGACAGGGGTTTCTCTGAGATGCAAAAGAGCGTCTTAGGTGCTTTCTACAGTCTGCGGTCCTCAGTACTGCATGAGAACATGCTACCTCCTGCTTTCCCTCTGCTCACTTGGTGCTTCTCCTGCCTTCCAAGTGCTTTGACGTGCAGTTCCTGTGGAATTAGCACCTCTGTGTTGCTGGAGCCAGCCCCCATTGCGATTGACAGCAGGCAGATGGGAACACAGCAGCGTTGGTCCATGCTCATGAAGAATGTGTTATCAAAGCAGAGAACAAGGCATGAGACAAAGACAATGAACAATTCCACATGCGAGACAGTGATTCATTTAGAAAATTGGTGTCTGCCATTACACATACATAACTATTTCAAGAGTCTTTCCCTCTTGCATCACAGAGGCCTCTTGGCCTCACTCAGGAGGGTATTCCTGGTCCCAAAAAGGGAGAAGGACCAGAGCATCCTCGTGATCCCTAACTCTAAATGTGACTGGAGAAAGAGAGATTCCAGCATGGTGTAGGTAGGAATCAAATTGAGAGTCTAATAAATTGTGCAAGATCTATGCTTTGTAATAAAATTTGTTGATTTCGGATGAGCATTTCACTTAAAAAACAGGGTTTGCATGAAAAAAATTCTTCATCAAAACATACTGGTTTTGAAAGCTTACTTTTAATTCATTTTTTTCAGTTTTGAGAGTTTTTACAAAGCTTCAAACGAGTTTGTGATTGACACAGTGGAAAAGGCAAAAGAGAAGTAGCTGAAATTGGAACAAATTGAGCATTTCCATTTCAAAATATTTATAAAACAATCTGCAAGGAAGCCAGTGTTTCCTGTCCCTCTGTACACCAAAATTAGCTCTTGCCCAGGCCGGAGAAAGCTCCTACACTTCTGTGCCACCCTGCTCTGTTACTGCTGCTCCACTGGTGTCTGTACTTTCAGGCTGTGAAAAACCAAAGCCAGACTGAGCTCGTGGATGAGGAAGCCATGTCCCAGATCAGGAAAGGCCATGAGACCATGTGTGTGGTACTCACCAGCCGCCACAAGAATCTGGACACTGTTCGGGCTGTATGGAGCACCGGTGACATCAAGGCAAGGATGTGGAGATACCTGAGGGTCATGAGGGGAGCAGCTGAGCAGCTCTTCTGGCTTGTCTGGGGCTGATTCTGCCTCTCGCACAAAATGCGGGGTCTCACAGCTTTTGTCCCCAGAGGTGCACCGCAGAGTGCGGCTGTGTGCCACCTGTGGCTGAATGGTCTCACAGAAATATGGAGAAAACTTTCTCATGTGAGAGTTGTCTTCTCTTCCCTAGCTAACTCCACGTTTTCTCTACCTTGTTTTTGAAAAGTGGCACTTGATGTTAGTTGCATTAGTCTAGCCAGTTTGAGCTTTGCAATAGATGACTTCCCTCTTCTCTCGCAGAACTCTGTGGACTCTGCAGTAGCGATCAACGATCTGTCTGTTGTCGTGGACCTCCTGAATATTGTCAACCAGAAAGCGTGAGTCCTAGGTGGGGGCAGCCCCTGGGATACCTGAGAGCCATCTGGCTGGGTGTTGAGAGCATTGTGTTGTGCCTGCCTCGTCTCCAGTGGGCCATGGCAGTGTGAAATGCATGTGCTTGTAGTCAGATCTTCAAGTCTAAGGTGCCAGTAACTGCTGGAGTTGTGTGGGGCAAATGATGTCTTGCAAGGCAAATTGAAGTCTTGGGCCTTCATAAAGTGATTCTGCTGAGTCAATAAGTCAGAACCTGCCACTTTCTATCGCAAGGGGGAGTCAGTGAACTTGCTCAGTAAACTTGAGTGTTGCTGCCTGGACTTTTTTGCCAGAAAGCATTGTTTGTGTTGACTCAGCCTTGTAAAGCCTCAGTCTCTGATCTGAGAAGGTGTCCTTTTCTTTTCAGGTCTCTCTGGAAGCTGGATTTGTGTACTATAGTCCTGCCACAGATAGAAAAACTACTCCAAAGTAAATACGAAAGGTGAGGCCCCAAGAACGTGGTGTGCTTGGTGGACAAGGTGTGGATATTCATAGGAGAGCTCCACTGGGTATTTTGTAGCTGAAAGTAAATCCTGAAAAAATCACAGCAGATATAGTGTAATGCTGATATTATAACTGGAAAAGAGCAGTGGAGTTGCCAAGTATGTAGGGGAAAAGATATAGAAAGTGTGCCTGGGCGAGAAGAGCAGGATTTTGAGATTCAGCATAGGTGTGTTCGATTGAAGGCAGCTCTGGCAGCCAGGAGGGGTCAAATTGATGTAGAACAAGTGGGCTCTGCACATTGATGGGAATGAAACTGTTGACTTGGGACAAGGAGAATGAAGTCCTGCGATAGCCTTGGGGGCACTTGGAAGATTGCTTTGAACCTCATTGTTAGGTGGCAAAAAAAATGCAGCCTCTATCTTAAGATGTCATTTCTGCCCTTCCTTTGTACTGGGAAAGAGGCTTCAGCCGAGTCCCCTCAGCAGGACATCTCCATTCTTGAGCAGAAAGGTCCCACTTAGCAGGGTATACGCCAGGACCTTTCAAAAGGGCTCACTTTGTCAGTCTTTACTCAAACCAAGCCTGTGTTGGCACTTGGCTGTTGCTCTCCTTACCACGTTACAGGTGGTGGAGGGGGGCCGTTTGAGTAGATTATCCCCAGTGACTGGATGCAAGTCAGGGCTGTGTGCTGGGAGGACAGGAACGAAACTCAAGTGGGACCTGATTCTCTGTTTGTCTTTCAGTTATGTGCAGACCGGCTGCACCTCCCTGAAACTCATTCTGCAGAGATTCCTGCCACTGATCACAGACATCCTTGCTGCACCGCCTTCTGTCGGAGTGGACATCACCAGAGAGGAAAGGTGAGGCACTTACCTCCACTTGCTCCCTTTTTGAACTGGCCTTTCTCTTGGGTGAGCTTTGCTCCTCACCATCGAGGCTTTGGTACTAGACTGGGCATGCCTTACCTTTTGTCTGCCAACACCAAACCCTCCTGAGAAAAAGACCAAAGACTGCTTTTCCCCTCTGTCACTGTGTATTGAGTCATAACTAAACAAAGTGTGAGTATGTCAGGAGTAAAACCACCCTGTGGCTTCACCCTCTACCTTACAAGACACATGAGTTGTCAGCCAGGGCCTGGATTTCCAGTTCATTCACAGGATAGCTCTGCTCTGAGAATTGGCCCTCCAAAAACCAGCACCTCCTTCCTCCCTGGACTTTATTGCCAAAGGCAAAAAGAGGAGTGAAAGAGTCCTTACGTGGATGCCATTCTCCTGTGTCATTAGGACGTGGGCTGAATACTTGGTGTTTCTGCAGAGCCATGCTTACATCTTCCAGGCCATTTGCAGGGCTTGTGTTTTCTCTCCTGCTTGAGTTGCATCTTTGGCACTATGGGAACAAGCACATCTCTTAAACAGCTGAGGATTCATGCTGTGTCTCCTGTCTGTTTTTGCAGGCTCCATAAATGCAAGCTGTGCTACAAGCAGCTGAAAAACATCAGCAACATCGTCAAGAACAAGTCTGGGCTCAGTGGCCGCCATGGTAGTGCCTTTCGGGAGCTGCATCTCCTCATGGCTGTCCTGGAGTGACAGCCTCCACTTTCTCACATGCAAACACAGGTGGCCAAGCTCCCCTCTGCTCTTGGTCTGGCTGGATTTCACCTCTCTCTGTGTGTCCATCTTCCCCCCACAGCATGGTAGGGAAGTGGAATCTTGCTGGCTGGTCGCCTGCCCAGCCCTGGTGCCTTATGGGCTGGATGGAGGACCTGAGTGGTGAAGATGCCTGTACAGTGTGAGGGGACCTGGCTGGCGGAAGGCCCCACAAAGCCCTTGTAGGGAAGCAGCTTTGTTTCGGCTCTTCATCTCGGCATCAAGCTCTCGGCTGCTCTGTCTCTGTGTGCTGGCTTTTCCCTGACGGGAGGGCTCTGAGCCTGCTGGTGCCCCTCCTTCACCTGTGTATGCTGTTGGTTCTTGTTGCTTGGCTCTGTGGGCTGGGGCTAACTGGCCCTGCTCTCTTTGTGCAGTGTCTGCCCCACAAAAGCCTGCTGTGGGGTGGAGTGCTCATTCCCTGCAGAAGGGACTTCAGCTGCCCTGTGGGATCAGCCCCTTTGGTTTGCTTCATCAAACGTGCCAGGACACTGTTCCACCCTGCCTGGTGTAGTCTCAAGGACCTGGATGGGAGAGGAGGCTGTGTCTTGGCTTCTCAAAAAATCCCTGCTGGCACCCTGGGCCACAGAAGATAAATATCTTCAGACTGTTGCTGAGAACAGAGGTCTACTCAGATCTGGTCAAATATGTGACTGAAATAGGACTTGTTGTATGTGTTTGCCTTTGCGGGTAAGGATTTGGGAGGGTGGAGGAAGAGAGGGACATGATCTAATGTGTTTTGATGTCCACTGGACCACTCTTAGAGGTTCCCCCCTTTCCCCCCCCCCCCCAATAAATGTCTGTCAGAAGCTTTCTGTCCCTCTTTCTTCTTTCCTGTGGGGAAAGAGGTTGCTGTTGGTGCTTCCCCTGCTCCTCCCAGCCTGTCTCCCATTTTATACACTGGAGCCTGTTCTCCAGGAAAGTGTAACTTATAATGAATTTTATTAAAAGATTTGTAACTTTTTTTAAAAAGTTGTGTTAAATGCCTGAATCTCTCGAAGTACTGTTCACCTTGGCACAGCTCCTGGCTGGGAGCGTCCAGGGAAAGCAGGGCTCTGTTCCCTTTGTGTCCCACAGGGAAGCCTCCCGTTCTCACCCTTCCTGCTGGGAGGCTGTGGTAAGTGGATGCGGTAAGCAAGTCGGAGAGACGGTGAGCAAGTCAGAGACAGCACTTGCCAGGTGGCTTGCTGAAACCCTGGGGGAGGTTTCACACTGCTGGGTAGTTCCCAGCCCAAAGAGCAACATCATCATTTGTGGCTTGTCCTTCTCCCTAGCCTGATGCAGATCTCCTCTCCCCACCTGATCTCTAGCAGACCTCGGCGTAGTGTGGCAGTGCTTTGTCTACATGGTTTTCTGTGAGCTGAGCCAGGTGCTGGTGTTGGGGGATGTAGGAGACTGTTTCAGGTGCGTATAGCGGGGCCAGCAGGAAAGCTAAAGCCAATCCCTACCTTGCTGGTACCACGATCAAGTTTTAGGAACAAAGGGCAGTGTCCTGCTCTGCTCCATGGCTCTGGAGGAGGTGGCTCACGCAGCAAGAGGCCCTGGCAATGTCCCACTGTAGGACAGCATGACCGGGGCTGAAGATGCTGCCTGCTTCGAGCACCAGGGAACTCGTGGCACATGTCCTGCCTGCACTGCAGCTGCTTGCTGCCTTACCCAGGGCCCTCTGGAGGTAATTCTGTGCCTGGACCCAACCAAGGTGTGAAAAGGCTCCACCAGCCTCCTGCCTCCAGCCCTGAACAGCCTGCAGAGCTGGGAGCAGCACAAGATGGAGCAAGATATTGCAGTGCTGGGGCTTACTTAGAGTTTAACAACTCAAGCTCCTGCTAATTGAGGGAGCCCAATAGCTGCAATGTGGGGGGCTGTGCTGGTGGGCTCCCCCAGAGGCAGCTGCAGGAGTAGGGATTTAACGGGCTTTTCCAGCTGTGTGGGAGATGCTGTGCAAGCAGGAGGGAGAGAACACCCACCTGCTGCAGGGAAACAGCAGCAGCACAGGAAGACTGGCTTTAACAATTTATTTAAAATAAGTTTTGTTACAAAACAGGATTACTTTTTTAATTATTAAAATACATAGAAACATCTAATCTTATAAAAGGCTAAATGTATTTTTCCCTTCTTTTTTTTTCTTAAATAGAATACGCTGTGGAAGAGTGAGAGGAGACGGCTGCAGTGGGAAGGAGCCATCAGTGCATCCAGTTGGTTATTGGCAGCAGGAGGAAGCATACCCACAGGTGGGTGCCCAGAGGTGCAGGGGGCAGTGCCGTCTCCTCTGACCCTCCCTGCCAGCCGCCATCCTGACACATAAGCCAACAGGCTTTTGGGCTGGAGGTTTAGTTTTTTTGTTTGTTTTCCACTTGTTTTCCATTCCAAGACCATGTAAACAGGGTATAAATATCTCAAACACTTTCATCTTGACCACACTGTGATCTCTCTTGACAAGACAACAGGTAAATAACTTCACAATAGCTTCATTTGGGACTGTTAAATCCACCCTGGTGCTGTGTAACACAGGCAGCCCTGCAACTGCTCTCCCTCTGTGCTGGGGCAGCCAGCGTGGGTCCCTGGCAGCACCAGCACCATGAGGAACGGCAGCTCGGCTCATGCACAGCACCGGCCTGCCTTCATGCAACAACAGGGCTTGAGAAACCTACGGGGAAAGGAGCTGCTAGGATTTTTTTTCTGGCTTAAAATGGAGGAGGTGCTGCTTCAGAAGACAGCGGACAGCTGCTTGGACGCATTCTTGGGGGAGCTGTGGCCAGGCTGGCCCTGTGAGGGGAGCAGAGACACATCTAGGGCCTCGCCTGGCTCTGAAACACCCCCTCCAGCCAGATACCTCTACTGTTGTAAAAACAAAGCTGGAGAGAGGGAGGGAGCATCCAGCAGCTCCCCGGTCTGGCTAAAAATAGCCGTCCAGCAAAAAAAAAAGTCACAGAGCTGAAGGTCTGAGGGGGGCAGGTCCCTGCCCAGGGCTGGTGCTCCCCCACCCTGAGATGGGGGTCTGGCTGCTGGGAGACCCCAGACCTGCACTGCGCATGGTGAGAAGTGCCATCACCCTCTGGTCACAAGTCCTGGTGTGCGAGGGGATGGCACCGAAGCCTTCATCTCCTCCAGCAGCTGGCTCTCCAGAGCACCTTGGTGCCGGGGCTGGCACTCATCACACAGGGACCGGCCTCAGCTTCCCTGGGGGGATACATGCGTGGGTCATACTGGGCAGGGGGCGTGGTCATCACTGCCCCAGCCCCATCCAGCATTTTGGCAGGCACCGTGTTGAGCTGGTACCATGAGCATCCCCATCAGCATCCCTGCAAGCGGCACAGCCTGGCACCCCTGCCCTGCCCGGGAAGCGGGGCCGAAGCAGAGCCCTCCACCGGCTCCCGGCCACAGGTACTCACATGGCAGCTGCGGCTGCCCCTAATTCAGGCTGAAATCGAAGGGGAGAGAGGTTCAGCCTGGGGGTACTGCCGCTGCCCTGCAGCATCGCTCCCCTCTCACCATGCACCCTGAGCTTCTGGCAGTGGCTTCGCACCAGGGTGCTCTTGGGGAAGTGCTAACCAGGCTCCGGATGGCTAATTAGCCTTTAGTTAATGAGTTGATTATGAATCAGCTAGCTCCCCCGTGCAGGCTTTGCCTGCCAGCATCTGGCTGGGCTGAGGCTGTCAGCGGGAGCTTCCTCTGACAGAGGAACACCAGCCAGGCACCTGGGGTGTGGAGCAGGTCCACAGTGTCCCACCACTCACCTGAGGTCTGGAGCTTCCTGCGGATGGAGGCGGCACGGCTGGAGAGCTGCCCCGTGCTGGGGGACGTATGACTCCGGCCGGAGGGTGCTGCAGTCCCCGCTGAGTCACCCTGGGGGGGGAGATGGGGCACAGCCTGAGTCAGCCTGGTCCCCAGAGGGAAGGAACGCGGATGGGTTTGCAGGCAGATCGTGCCTGCCTGGGTAGCGATGCCCAAATACACTCTGGGCGTATCATGGGCTACTGCAAAACAGGGCTTGGAATCATAAAATCACAGAATCATAGACTGGTTTGGGTTGGAAGGGACCATCCAGTCCAACCGCCCCAGCCATGAGCAGGGACATCTTCAAGTCCAACTTGGCCTTGAATGTTTCCAGGGATGGGGCATCTCCCACCTCTCTGGGCAACCTGGGCCAGTGTCTCACCACCCTCATTGTGAAAAATTTCTTCCTTATACCTAGTCTGAATCTCCCCTCTTTTAGTTTAAAGCCATTCCCCATGTACCACCTTGGCCTGGGGACAGCCTGCTCCCACTGGGTGATGGTCCCCAATGGAGGTGGCTCCAGGGGGACACCCAACAGCCCTGGGGACCATGCATGGGGGCAAAACAGGGGGACTCCCCTGGGGTGAGGGGGAAGAGGAAGGGCACCGGCGGCCCCTCAGTTACCTCCAGCTGCTCCTGGCTGGGCCAGAAGGCCAGCTCAGCCTTGCGGGAGACGGGCCCCAGCTCCACAGAGCGGACCCTCTCGGCGAACTTCAGGGAGCACAGCGTCTCACTGGTGTTTTTCTCAGCGGGGGAGACCTGTGGGCAGGCAGGAGCAGGCAGAAAGTCACCCTGCCGGCTGCCTGTGTACCCCCAGGGCTCCCCTGCCCCGGCAAAGGCGCCGGTGTGGCAAGATGCTATTCTTAAACGTGCCGCTCCCAAGATAGCCCCATCCATCTGCACCTAGGCCAGTGTCTGAGCCAGCCGGATTCCCTGTCACCAACTGCCCTGGCGTGAGAGACAGCCGGGAAAAGCTGCAGCAGGTGGCAGGGGCTTAGGCACCTCCTGAGGGGACTCAGTGCAGGCGCAGGCAACTGGGGGGGGTGAGGGAGGTGGGTCACAGGGCAGGGATGGAGGAGCTGCCAGACCATAAAATTCTCTCAGCAAGAGAGGGGATGGCAAGATGCCAACATGGAAGGACACTGTGCCCATACGGATGGCATGCATGTGCAGTCAGGGAGGGCAGGATCATGGATGGACCTCCGCGTTCATCCCCCATCCTTCCTCCTCATCTGTGGCACAGAGCTGCACCCAGTGCTGCACCTGCAGACCAGATGATGTCCCCATGTGTACGCCCAGTCCCCTGGTCCCAGCCCAGCTCCTGCCTCCAGCATCCCTCCCCCCTGCCCCAGGGCGAGCAGAGACCAAATCCATCCCAAAAACCACACCGAGCAGCCGCAGGGATGCCGGCCGGTACCAGGTACCTGCACCATCATGAGGGTCTTGCTGTCACCACTGAGTGAGTCCTGCAGCAGGTAGGTCAGCTTGGAGTTGCGGAAGGGCACATGGCCCTGTCGGGAGCGCAGGGCATAAATGACGTCGCCCAAGGCCGAGAGGGACTTGTTGATGTGCTGCGCCTCACGGAGCCGGCTGCCCTCCGCGCCTGATCGCCCGACCCGCTCTGATCCCGCCAGGTCCACCAGGTTCAGCTTCCCTGGGGACACACAGCCAAAGCCCCCCCCAGCTGGCATCAGCGCCCAGCCCCGTGCACCCTAGGGATGCCGCGGCCCAGACACCCTGGTGAGGGGCTTGCCATGTGGCACCCACCTGTGGTGCGGAGCCCTGTGCTGCGGTCGAGGCCACGGACAGTGACAATGAGGAGGGCGTGGGATCGGGAGCTGTGCTCGTTCAGGTTGGTGCACTCGGTCGCCCGGTTGATGTGGCCGAACTCGAAGACCTGGGGAATGCCCAGGTAGGTGGGGGAGTGAGGCCAGCCTGCCCCAAACCCGCCACAACTCCCCTGTCACCCGGGGACCCCTGAGGACGTAACCCAAGCGACACAACCCCACAAGGTGCCTGTTCCATCGGGGTGATGACTGCTGTCAGGTCTCAGCCTCGGTGACGGACCAAAGGCAGAGGGTGACAGGGCACTGTGGTGACAGCTGGCATTCTGCTAATCCCCAGGGAGCTGCCTGGGCCCCACACTTTTATTTTTAACCCCCCTGCAGCTCATCCCATGGGACAGTGACTGTCACATTGCACACGGGGACATGTCACTCACTGGTACTTCAGAAATGCTCCTGAATCCAGGGGTCATGCACCAGAGACCCCCCACAGTTCATTGTGGCCCCAGTGTCACCCTCCTGCTCCCACCGTCCCCCTGTCTCCCCACACCTTGTTGATGTCCTCCACGCTCTGCACCCTGAACTCGGTCAGGCCGGGCACGTAGAGCTGCCCACTGCCATCGGGGCACAGCTTGATCTCCAGCTTCTCCTGTGGCTCCTTCCCCAGCAAGTCCCTGGGCAAAGGGGTACCCGTCACTATCCCCACTCTGGTGGGGTGTGACAGGTACCGGCTCCCCTCTGGCACAGCACCCCCACTGCTACGTGCCAAGGCTGCCAGAGCAGCCCTCTCCTCCCGTGGATGCTGCACATCCTATTTATCGACCTCAGCTCTCCAGCTCCTCAGGTACCACCCAATGTAGACCATGCTCTTTATTGCCATTCCCGGTCCCCATTATCCACATGGATCTGCTCCCAGCCTCCTTCCACCCCCTCCTGCTTGTGGTTGGGCAGGGGAGGAAAATATTTCTCATGCTCCCAGTTAGTGATTTCTAAATATAACATCCAGGGAGGCAGGGGCAGGGAGGAGAGGGGAATGCTGCATCAAGGTCGGGGGAGCGGGAATGATGGCAGGATTTGGAGCCTGTATTAATAACTGAGCTTGAGCTTTGAAAGGGTCGTGTGCACTGAAAAAAAAATTAAAGATAAATCTTTGGACAGTCAAATCCAGCGCCCAAAGCACTGGGAACAAGGTGTGCAGCCAAGGCAAGGCTCGTGGGATGGGGAGGAGAGCAGCGTGGGGTGATGCCCACCCATGCCGGCTCCCCAGCAGCGCCGCTGGTCCCACCAGAACACTTTCTACCCTCCCCGTACCTGAGTGCCTCGTTGTAAATCTCGGCAGCGCTGACACTGATGGCATAGTCCCAGTCGGCCGCCTTGCCCCGCACCTCGGAGAAGAGGAGCTGCAGGGCTCGCTGGTTGATCCCTGGGTTCGCTGCTGTTCCCTGATGGATTGGGGTGAGAAATCGGGGGTAAAAACACTCTCTTGTGTTTTATTCTGCATTTTTTTTTCTAAGCAGGAGCAAAGCCCAGGGGCATGCTGTGGAGGGCTGCACAAACCCCTTGGCAGCACCACTGGTGCATGCTGGGTCTGAGCTGGCCACCAGCCTGGTTTAGGGAGGGTGCTGAGACTGGGCACCATGGGACAGGAAGCTAAGAAAGAAGAAGGAAGAAAAGCCAGGCAAATTCACCTCCATCGTGTAGGTTTTTCCTGCCCCTGTCTGCCCGTAGGCGAAGATGCAGACGTTGTAGCCATCAATGCAGGAGGTGACCAGGGCTTGAACCTCCTGAAACACCTGGGGGGTACCAGGGAGGGTCAGGAGAAGGTGGTTGCATCCCCCGCTCATGCCAGCAGCGTGGACAGCAGCACCCACCTCCTCCTGGGATGCTTGCGGGGGGAAGACCTTATCCAGCTCAAAGGACACCTGCTTCCCCTTGTGTAAGAGGTGCAGGACAGCGTCATCCTCGGCATCGAAGGTCACTGCATTGGCTGCCTCTGGGCCCTCGCCATCCTCTTTCATGATGGGGCGGACTCGCCCGAAGACACGGATGTTTCCTTGGGTGGGGGGATGCAGGAATGGGGTCAGCCCCAGTGCATCCCGCTGCCACTCCGGTCACTGTCAAACACCGGGTGGGCTGAAGGCTGCATCCTGCTGCTGATCAAAGCATTCCATCGCCAACCCAAGCATCTCATGGGGATGCTGAGCACCCAAGCCATGGTGCTGGGGTGCAATGGGGTGATGCTCCCCTGTCGCCCATGAGGGACACACTCTCCTACGATGGGACCTGCCACCCCCCACTTTGTGTACCTTTCAGCCGCACCAGCTCGTTGTGACACTTCTTGCGGAGCTGCAGCTCCCGCCGGTACTTGCGCAGCAGCTCCTGGTTGGTGTTGTGCACCTCCTCGATGGCTTGGCCAATCTTGGGGGGGATGGAGAGCAGCGGCTCAGCGACCCTCCCCAGCATCCCCACCCTGGATGGTGGGGGGGAGCTAGGGTGGTGGGCCTGGGGGGGGGGCTCACCTCGGCCCTGGCGCTCCGCAGGGTCTCCTGGAGGAGCAAGGGGAAGTTGCGGACCTGACGCTTCAGGCTGTTGTAGTCGTGGGTGAGGGTGCGTAGTGCCGGCTGCAGCGTCAGCAGGTTGGTCCGGACGCCTGCAGGCACGAGTCGGGGTAAGGGGTAGGTGGCACGAACCCCTCAGCACCGGCCGGGTGATCCTGCAAGCTCCCCGCCCCCTCCACACCTGCCAGGTTTTCATGCACCGCCTTCATCTCCACTTGGGCGCGGGAAAATGCTTCTTCGATGGCATGGTTCTTCTCCTCCTCCATTGCCTGCATCTCCTCCAGCATCTGCCCGTGGGCTCGCTCCAGCTCGGCCTCATACATCGTGATCTGGGAAGCGAGCAAGGGGGGGTAATGCTGAGGCAGTGACCACACACTGCTGCACCGCATCAGCCACGCAGGCAGGAACTGTGGTGGAGCCAGGTAATTTCTGATTTTCACCCGTTGTGCTCAGACCTGAGCTCGGAGCTGAGCCACCGTCTTTTGTGAGCTCTGCAGCTGCTGCTCCATCTCCTTCAGCACCTGCCTCTGCATCCCCACCTGCTCCTGCAGGTACTGGTTTCGGGACTGGCTCTCGCACAGGGCTTGCTTCGCCTTGGCTGACTCCACCTCCACCGTCTTGATGATGTACTGGGGGGAAAAGCACTCAGAGACGGGGTGTACTGGGGAAGCAGCACCTGAGGGGACTGGGATGGAGCCAGCATTGGCCCGGGGGGTGAATTTACAAAATCATGGTGCTGTGCTGATGTGCTCAGGGCAGAAGGGTGGGTGGCACTTGCAGGGCACCCACTGGGCACTGCTCGGCACCCAGCCTACCTCCCTTTGCCCGGTCAGGACAGATGGAGAGCCCCATGGTGCTCACCTTTATCTGCTGGGGCTGGGACTTGAGGCTGGCGATGGTCTCCTGGCTGTCCCGCAGCCGCCGACTGAGCCGCTCCTCCTCCTCGGCTCTCTCGGCCAGGGAGTCCTTGAGCCGCAGCTCCACCTCGGCCAAGCGGTTCGTCTTCTGCTGCACCTCCAGGTCCAGCTCTGCCAGCTTGGCCCGTGTCTCCTCCGCCTCCCGCTGAAGCTGAGACAGCCGCTCCCGCAGCTCAGTGTTCTCCTGGCCCCGAAACAGCACAGCCGAGGCCACGTCACCCATGGGTGCCTGTCACCTTGCTGCCACGGCTGCCACCACCGTCGACTCACCTGCAGGTGGGTGCAGTCCTGGCATGGTGTCTGCTGTTGTCGCCGCAGCTCCCGCAGCTCCCCCTCGCACGCTTTCATCTCCCGCCGCAAGCGCTCGTTCTCGGCCGCCAGCAGGTCCCGGTGCTTCTCTGCATCTGTGCCGCCCTGCCGAGGGATGGGGATGGAAACCCAGCCTGCCGCCCCCAGGGAGCCCCCAGCCTGCCACACCCTGCCTGCTGCACCCCAGGGGAGCCCCTAGTCTGCTACACTGGGGAGTCCCAGCCTGCTGCACCCCAGGGAGCCCCCAGCCTGCCACAGTCAGGGAGCCCCCAGTCTGAAGCATGGGGGGACCCCCAGCCTGCTGCGCCCAGGGGAGTCCCCAGCCTGTGGCACCCTAGGAGCCCCAGCCCACCACGGGGGTCAGAGAGCCCCCACTGTGCCCAGAGACCCCCCAGCCTGCTGTATGGGGGAGCCCCCACTGTACCTGGGGAGCCCCCACTCAGCTGCATCAGGGGAGCCCCAGCCCCCATATGGGCCTTCGCCTCCCACCGCAGAGCAGTGGTGCTAGGGAGCCTTTGCGGGCTGCACCCCAGGGCCACCGGTCATGACATTGTGCTGGCCAGAAAATCCCACAACCTTTCATCCCTCAATGTCTCTCCCTCTCAGCTTGCAGGGTCCAAACCGTGACCCTGGGGAGGTTTTAGTCCTACACCCTCCCTGTGTGCCCCCTTCCTCCTTGGGGACCCACAGCTCTGGCATCCCTCGGGGCTAGGGTGGCTCAGTCCAAGCCCCGTGGCAGCTCACCAGCTCCGAGCGCAGCCGGCTGATCTCCTGCGCCTGCTCCAGGAGCTTTGCCTTCAGAGTTTCAACCTGTCAACACAGGCAGGGTTAACCAGGAGGCATCTCAGCAGCTTTCGGAGGAGACCCCGTGGTGCCACCCTGGCCACCGACGTCCAGTCTGGCTTGCACCTTCATTATGCCTTAATTTTCCACCTCGTTCTGAGTGCCTGATTCACATGAGCTGATTAAAACGAGCGTTAATGAAAGGCTTGCTTCGACCTTGTTCAACCATGGGTATAATTTGTCCATGTTGAACATTAGCAGAAACCATTATTAAAAAAAAAATAGCAGCATCTTTGGGGAAAGAAGAAAACAAACTTATCCATAATTGTGTTTAAAGAGCCAGAAGCGCCTTGTCCTGCCCAGCTTTGCTTTGCCTTCGCTATTTTTCTTTCTAGGAAAGTTATCTTGGGAGAAAGAGGGAGCAGGAGCTCTTTGAAAAGTTCGTGTGTCCAAGTGCAACAGGAGGACACTCCCCAGCCACCCCATCCGGGCAGCTACCCATCCCATAGGAACCAGGCTGCCCCCCCTGGAAAACCAGCTGGATTTCATAAATCCTCCAATTTGTTCTGCAGGGACCAGCGAGGCTCCCCCAAAAATATGCAGTTATTCAAATCAGTGGCAGCAGTGAGTGCTTGGCAAAGCCAGAGGCCTCGTGGGTTGTGTTTTTATGGGGTTTGCCCACCTGCTCCATCCCTCGTCTCCATGCCCAAAAACCAATGGCTGCTGGACAAGCATTGCCGCCCCCCCAAAACTTACCCTGGAGAGAGCCGGACCTAGCCATGCACTTGACCACCGACCCCCAGATCCCAGCCTGGCTCCTGGTTTCCCCACACCAGGAAGCCACTGCGCCACCAAACCCCTCGCCTGCCACGGCAGGCTGTTGCCCCATCCCAATACCCAGCTTTTTCTAAGCAACCAGGCCTCCACGGACCATAATTTAGGAACTGCTGATTAATACCAAATGTAGACGTGCTGACATCGTGCTGTAATTAATTATGGTAAGTTATTAAGCCACGCCCTTGCAGAGATGGCAGTGTGGCAGGCAAGTACCTCCTGCGTGCCCTGCGCGCTCAGCAGGGCACGGCTCGGGGTTCAGCGGGGAGCCCCGCGCACCCACTGCTGTGAGCTGGGGAAGGCGGCTGCTCCTCGCAGGCGCCAGGAACCCCGGTCCCTCCACAGCCAGGCTAAGTGTGCGCCGAGCGCACCAGCCTCACGATTCAGTGGGAAAACCCCATTTCCATTTTCAGCAAGGTAGATTATAAAGGTATTTTTAAAAGTTTTTTTTTAAAAGAGGGGAGGGACCAAGAACACAGAGTCATGGCTTGTTATGGGGAAGCCGCCACCCCAGCTGGCCAACACGCACGCCAGAGCCTGCCCACTGCTCCCTGTGCCAGCGGCGCCTGAAAATGCCGATGCACCTCCATCCCCTACCTGCTTGGGCATCTCCAGCTGCATCCTGCTCTCCGGAGGTGACAGGGACTCCTTGGCAGCCGGATCTGGCTCGAGCCATGGCCCGGCCATCCCCGAGCTTTGGAAGTTTGGGTCAGCGCTTTGCTCTAGCCGGTGTTAGCCGTGCTTGCTGCCAAACTGGCTGGCGCAGGGCCGGATCCTGCCAGCGCTCACGCTTGTGTCATGCAGACTATACCAACCGAATGCAGGACAACTACCTCCACCTTTTTGACACCCGTGGAACAAGCAGAACCTGACTGTAACAGCTTCCACAACAGCCACATGCAAATCCCTTTATGAGCAGCCAGAATTTCAATCTCCCTGCGACGACCCAGGTCCTCACGCTGCACTGGCGCAGGAGATGGTTTTGGGGGGGTTCTGGCTGCGGCAGCCAAAACGCTCTCCCCTTCGGCAGACAACTATGTGCCTTCATGTTTGCTTTCCACCTCCTGACTCTTGAAAGTCACTAAAAGTAATCTGTTGGGTCGGTCTAATGAGTTTATCCTGCAGCGGCGTTCCTGCGCTAGAACAACGGACGATTGCCACAGAGCTGCAACCCCAGTGCCCAAAGCCCTCCTGGCCAGGTCACGTCCAAGGAGCTGCACGTCCTCGCCAGCGTTATCACAGTGTCACCATGACATCAATCCAGGAGCTGCGAGCATCCTGAGGGAGGGATCCACGGGGATGGGATGGGATCCATCCCATCCCTGCTGGGATGGCTGGAGTACTCTGGAGCACCCAGTTCCCAGATCATCCCTACGCACCCAAGCGGAGAAGATGCTCGGTGATGGAGGTCCTGTGTTCCTTCCAAGCACACCCCTCACTAACTGCAAGGCACAGCACTCTGGCCAAGCCACAGCCTGAAGCTGGTGACCCCGACGGACCCCCTCGCATCCCCCTGTCCCTGCCGTACCTGGCCTTGCAGGTGGAGAGAGTGGGAGAGCTCGTCACTCTCCTGGGCAGCGAGCTTCTCCTGCAGCCCCAGCAGCTCCTCCTGCAGCCGCAGCTTCTCCTCTTGCAGATGTGCCATGGAGGCCATCACCTTCTGGATCACCGGGAAGGGCCGGGCCGCTGGCAGGCTGGCGCGTTTCCCACCACAGAGCCTCCCTCCTGCAGTGGGAGCAAAGACAGAGCTGGTCAGCATCCGGCTGCCTCGCTGGGGAACGGGATGCCAGCTATGGGAAGAGTCCCCAGGGGCTGCGGTGGAGATGGGACAGCGGGAAGCAGGACTGGCAGAAGTCCCACAGAGAGCAGTGACGTGCTGGGAGGTGTATCCTGAGTGCCACGGGGTTGGCCATGGCCGGCCGGGCTAACAGTAGGGGTCCGGCCGGGTGAGCCCCTTGAGGAGGTGGGAGCTGAAGGGATCTGCCTATGCCAGCAGAGCATCCCAGACCACAACACAGAGCGCCTGCCCATGCCACCGCGCTGTGACCCAGCCCCATCACACACTGGGATGCTGCCACCTCACTCAGATAACAACCGCCTTCACCACGGCGCTCTGATTCATCCCAGCATCCTTTTTTCTGAATGAGCAGGTGCCGGTAGAAAACCAGTATGTGATCATGTTATTAAAGACTGCATCATTACACACAAATATAATGGAAGCCAAATTAAAATTATACAGGTACCCTGAATGGCCGTATTGCCTAATCCTTGCGTGTTTGGCTTTCTAACCTTCCTAGTATTATTTTAAACATCGTTTTCTGCGCGTTAATAGAGCCACCAGTGCTGACAGAAGCCAACTTGGCCGTACATCACAGCCTACCAAATGAATCCCTAAATGACTTCGTAGTTCCCAAGAAGAAATGAGCTGGCCTGACTCATTCCTGACGTGGGGATGAGGCACCATGGTGGGCAAACCAGCGGCCAGGATGCCGGCTGCCCGGCGCCCTTCCCTGCCTGTTGTGGATTTCACCTGCTGCCACCAGAAACCTGAGGTTTTAAAGGCAGGAGGTTGATGCTGGGAATTGCTTCCCTGCCTGCGGGCAGATGCTGCCTGCTTTATGGGAGATGTCCTGAATACAAGAAGCAAGACTTTTTTTGTCTGTGAATCAGACCTTCCACATTTAAAAGGAGTTAAAGAGCCAGCAGAGCAGGCAAAAAATGAAATGCTGGGACCAAACCACGGCTCTGCTGTCAACTGCATGCCATGGGACTTATCCAGCAACGTCTGCAGAAGCGATCACTGGATTTTGTCTTCCTGCCTTGGGCTGGATACCCTGAAAGAGTGCCGACAGGTACCAGCTTTTCTTTCCATGCTGAAAGCTCAACCCAGCTCAGGCAGGGGACTGTGATCTTCCCTTTAAACCCAACACACACAAAACCCACTCCAAAACTTCTAAAGTTAACACGGATGCCAGCTCCCATCCCTTGGGGAGCGTGCAGGGATAAAACAAGATTACGGGAGGCACCAGGGCTCCCGTGGAAACACACCGCATGTCTGCACACATCATCCACCCTAATCCCAGGCTGGGACCAAAGCAGAGCCAGGTTCAAAGCCACAACACCCGGCTGCAAGTCAAACTGCTGGGCAGGGGTGATCCCGCACGGATAATGTGCTCCAACACCTTCCTCGTGCTAGAGCAGCCTTGGGAGAGGAGCTGCCGGCTGGACCTGCCTTACATCTACCAGCAGGCAGATGTGCTGGTGGCTCTGCAGGCTCTGAGCACGGCAGTGTCCTGGTTTGAGGTAAAACAGGACCAATATTGTTCAGTAGCTTTGCTTTTTAGCTAGGCCTCTTCTAACTGCTGATACTGGCAGCATATTTTGCAGAAACTGTTCGCTCTCAGAGTGATAAGACCCATGTTTATAGCTGATGCCAAGGAATGGGATGCAGGGAGCTTCTTGCTTCTATGTGTTGCTATAACAACTGAGGTCCGCTAACTTTGTTACTTGCCCCACTAGAGGGTGGGAAGCAGAAAAGCATAGAGTGGTCACACCTGAGGGATCAAAGGGTCAGCCCTCTTTCTTCACTGGCCGGTGTCCGAGGAGGACTCTGTCTCTGCATCTGCCTTTGATCCCGATCCTGAATCCAGATCCGGAATCCAGTTCCCACCTGTCCCTGAGTCCAGTCTGGGACTTCCCCAGTGCCTGCTGGTGACATGATTGTCATCCTGGGAGCCTGATACAGTTTTGTATATATTTCATTATTTTCTTTTTATTATTTTGAGTATTTCATTAAAGTAGTTTAGTTCCTTCTCAACTCATAAGTCACTTTTCTCTCTATCCCTCCTCCCTTGGAAAAGAGAGGTGGGGGAGAGCATCTGTTGTTCTGCCTGATTGGGCCAATCTGGCCCAAACCACGACAGGCAGGCATGGCACGCTGATCCTCCCATTTTCCAAAATGCTTTGAAACCCATTTGGAAAGGTGGATGTTTCCACAGCTCTGCCCCGTTACCACTGCCACCCAGATTCCCTTCCTCCTGCATCCCTGTCCCTTCCCAGCAGCCACCCCGGGAGCTGCTCGGGGACGCAGCCAGGGCCCACGCTGGAAGCAGCTCCCGGGATGCGCCCTGACAAGCCCAGACAATTTGGTCCTGACGATGAACAATGGGAAACCATGGGGATTCACCCGCCCCGGCACAGCCACGCGTGCTGCAAGCATTTCCACAAATGTTACATTTTCCTTCAGAGGGAGGGCAGAGCGGTGGGTTTGCTGGCGCTCACCTGCTCGCTTCGCCCAGTTAAATAATTCATCGGTTGCCCGGCGTCACCCGACAGCTGGCTGGTGTTCCATCTCTACTGAGACCCAATCCCCCCGCTGAGCGCAGCCGCGTGTCTACGTGCGCCCCAAAAGGGGAGAGGTCCCCCTGGCACCCACCGGCAGGTACCGGGCACTCATCCCATCGTATCCCTCCTCCTGAGCACCTGCCTGCCACAGCCTGGCCTTCCCCCTTACCTGCTTTCTCCAGGTTCATGGCAGAGGCTGCCTGCACTGGCGTGGCAGGTGCCGGCTCGCAGAGGGACGCTGGCGGTTCCTCCGTTGCCGGTGTCAGGGCCTGGTGCCGGTTCTCCTCCTGCCGCTCGCCCACCGTCTCCCGCAGGGCCTGTGTCTGCGAGAAGAAATAGGATGGAGAGCTGAGATGACGGAGAGCTGAGATGCAGCGACTGTGCACATCACGGTGGACATGGTGCCGGCAGCCGGCATTTCACCGGGCTGGCCAGGAGGAGTGAGCAGGGAGGAGATCACAGAGGACAGGACAGTGGGACCTGGGGAAAGCCTCCCTCCAAGGGATTTCGGTGTCGGGAAGCTGCTACAATGCATTTAATGTGTTGCTTTTAGTTCTCTCCATAAACGACTCCTTCCCTCAGCTTTGTCATGCATTTATACTGAATATTACCCATTTTTCTCTCTATGGCCTTAAAAAAAAGAGACCTTGGCTTGCAGGCAGGGTTGAATGTGACGTTGCTCACTGGTGAGCCGTAGCTCAGGTAATGCCATGCCCCACGGGATGGAGCACAGCTCCGAAAAAAACGGAAAAAATCTGGAAGGATGGAAAGGAATATAGGGAAGGTCCCAAATTTCTGTATCTATCGTATCTATCACTGGCCTGCAGGGAAAAAAAAAGAAATCTGTTTTTTTTTTTTTATCAAGCACTAGGGCATGGACACTTTCAGAAACCTGCGCTGCCAATCAGCCGAGCTCATAGAATCGCTCCCCGCCCCGCTCAAAAGTGTTTTTTTTTTTACTTACATCTTATCTCAGAGTCCGTGGCATCACCCCACGGGCCAGTGATGCTGGGGAAACCCATCTCACCCTGAGAGAGGGGCGATTACTCAATATATGCCAAATATTTCTGAGAGTAATTGGGAAGGAGGCGGCGGGAACATCCTCCTGGAGAAGCTGCGTGTCTGTGGTGCCTCTACATTTGAGACTCCGGGAGGGTTTTGCCGGAGGGAATTCATCAAGGCTGGTGTGAGATAAGAAGGTGTTTTCCTTCTTTTCAAAGGGGAATTTAAATGATTTGCCTGAAGCCCAGAATGAACTGGTGGCAGCAACACCAGTACACGGTGTCCTCACACTGTCCCCAGCTGCAGTAGCCTTCCTCCTCCTCCTCCATCCCGCTGGCAAACACCATCTCACGGCACTGCATTTTCTCATCACCCTTCTGCCTTAAGCTCTCCTGCCTCCCTGACCCAGAAGTGACCCAGAAGATGTTATTCCGGGCTGTTCCGCAGCGTTTCTTTATGCCTTCCAACTTCCTGGAGATGCTCTTCCCTCCCCACCCAGGCAGCAGCTCTGCTCGAGGCACGTGGTGCCGGCATCGAGGAGGAAACCAGCTGCGGTAATGGGGGGCGACCAACCAGCTCCCCTCCCGAGGGATGGCCCAACAGGGTGCGGGGCATCCTCCCCACCACCCCAAAAATGCCCTTCCCGCCCAAGCCACGGCCAGCTCAGCGCTCCTCACCTGGAGAGCTAGGCAGAGCCTGCTGGGGTCTGTAGCATCCGGCCAGCTCACACTGAGGATTTTATGGTGAACCAGCACAGGCAGCAGAGGAACCTGGGGAGAGGCACCCGCTCCACTCCCGGTGACAAGCGTATCCTGCCCACGGCCTGAGACAGAGTGAAAAGTGTCGCTGGATCAACTTGAGAGCCCAGGACGGACACAGCCTTTGGCCTCGCTCAGTAAACCCGCCTCCTCCTCCCCGCTGCCGCCACTGCACCGGTGTGGCAGAGACAATGCAAGAGTTTTATTAAAAATGTTAATTACGTTAATTAGAAAAACTACCCTTCAGGGGGCGGAGACTGGTTGCCAACGACTAGTAATGAGAATTCAGGATGTAGCATCCGTCAGTCCTCTGCAGGACCAGATCCGTCCCCCCACTGGGGACATCCCATCCCTGCCCCTTGCCAAGCTGCTCGGCTTCCCGCGATCCTATCTCAGAAAAGCTGCCAAAGCTGGCTTGCATCACCAAAACCGGATGGATGGACCCTGCCAGCGCCACCTCCCTCCACTGTCCCCAAATATTTCCTTTATTTGTCACGCAGCCAAACCCGAAAGCAGACAGGGCAGCAGTTCCCTGCCCTTCTGAGCTGCACAGAAGGAAAACAGGATCTTGAGGACCTTTTTCCCATGGCTGTGTCCTCCTCTGCCATGGGAAAAGCGGCTGGTGAGGGCTACGTCCCAACAGGACCTGCTTGGGGACCCCATGCCCTCTTCCCCATCTGCCTGCCACAAGTGCTGCCCCCACTGCAGCCAGCCAAATGGCTTCTCTGGCAGGTAAGAAAAAAAAAAATCAACAACCCACAATTAAAACCCCACTAATGCAGGTTTTTTTCCCCTAAAATCATCTGGAGGCGCTTGGGCCCGAGGTGGAAGCAGCATCTGGAGGGAGATGTGCCCCAGTGAAGTCAGTCCAGCGCTCTGGACTTCTTCCCAGCCTGTAATTAGCCATAACATTTTGTGTGCGCTGTGAAAATCGAGCATTTCCAAAGCACTGGTGAATGCCCGGATAAAAGGCGTTGAGCTCCCCATCCCGGCACAGGCAGCTGCAGTCGCCAGGCAGAGGAAGTGCTGAAAACCCCCTGTTTTCGGAGGCTTTGATGCAGGTCAGTGTTTGGCTGGGCTGGCTCGAATGCCAGGGAAGAAGCAGTGCCCGGCTAAGTGGCTGCCAGCACACAGGGATGGTGAACGCTGAAGCCAACAGCAAAAAAAGACCAAATGGGGGGGTTCAGCCTCCCCCTTTGCCGAAACCCATCTGGCACCACCGCGAGGGAGGTGGGAAGGGCTGTTTCCCAACGAGCAGCTGCAGGTCGGGGCAAGCAGCCGCCCGCCTGCAAAACAGCTCAGCCGCCCCGGAGAAAAGCCCTCGACTAAACTCACCGACGGGGTCTGTGCACCAGGGAGAGATAAAAGGGCCCTTCCAAGGAGCTGAGGCCAGGGAGAAGCGAGGGCCCTGCGTCTTCCCTGCCGTGCGTATCGCTCTGTTTTCTTTCTTGTATGTGAAATTTTAACCTTTCTTCCTAAGCTTCCAGCTTGGAACGCTAGGAGGGAGATGGAGGCAGCCCTCTCTGCTCACCGCCCCCACACACACCCTGGTGCCTGCCACTCCATGCCCACTTCCGAGTCTCCATTTCTCAAACCCTGAGCTTCATCCAGAAAGAAATGTGAAAAATGCAGGCTGGCCTGTTCCCGGCCTCTCATTCCCCAAGCGTGCGTGAGGGCGTGAACGCGGCAGGCTGAGCCCAAGGGAGAAGGACGAGCCACCGCGCCATACTCACCGTCCCGGGGAAGGCCCTTCAGCTTCCAGGCAGTTCTCGCAGAGGGCACGGATTCCAGATCCCAGGGCTTGCGGGATGTGATCATGGCACGGGGGTCCCCAGCACACCTCTGCGGATAAGCGGACAGACAGACATCTCAGCCCGCCTCGTTTTCCAGCTGTGAAAGCCCAGGGGACCGTGCCGGAGCAAACCGCGACGGCAACGCCGTCCCCGACTCCCGAATCCCGCGGAAAGTTGCATCAATCCCGATTTTCCTCCCGGGGCGCTGAAAGCCCCAGGCTCCCTCCGTGCTCCCGGCGGATGTGACATAAACCGTGCCTGTAATTAATTTACTCATTCCTCAAGCCTTTCCAGGCTCCTCCTAACTGCGAGTCGGGGGTTATTTATCTACGAACTCCCGGACCGCGGGCAGCCCAGGGCAGCCCGGTCCCCGGTCCCCGGGCCGGGCAGCCCCCGCAGCCCCCCGCCTGCTGCCCGCAGCCGGCCGCGGGGGTGCCTCGGCGGGGGAAGGGGGCGCGGAGCCCCGGGGGCCACCCCGACCGCCGCGGGGGACCCTTGTCCTCCCGACCGGCGGCCNGGGCGGCGGCGGCCCCGGTGGGCAAGGAGCTCCGCGGGGTGCGGCCCCGGCCCGGCCCCGGGTAGCTCCCGCTGCGTCCCCGGTGCACCCCCAGCCCCTCTTGCCGGAGCCCTGGGGAGCTCAGGGGAGGCCCGGTGTGTCCCCCGGCCCTTCCCAGGACGTCCCGGGCCCCGCCGTGTTCCTCCGACCCCGCCTTTGTCAGAGCCCTGGGTGCTCCCGGTGTGTCCCTGGCCCTTCCCACCTCGGTCCCGCTGCTCTTCGGGGAGCCACGGGTGTACCCCCATCCGGCCTGCGCCCCCCTCCCGGCGTGGCTCATCGGGGTGCTCCTGCCCCTCTCCTCCAGCGCCAAACCCCGGCATGGCCACAGTGCAATTCCCCAGGGGACGGTGGGGAGAGAGCCACCGGCACCACCAAGAAGGTGACCGTGGTGCCGGTGACCCGCATGTCGAGGACCATGGTGACAAACTGTGCCCTCACCCTCCGCCACATCCCTACCAGTCCCAAATGCTGGTGCACCCACTGGCACCCACACCGACCAGCACCCCAGGCTCACCGGGGCCTGGGGACCCAGATTTCACCAGGAAAACAACCTGTTTCTAACCTGCAGGCGTGAAGAAAATGGCACAATGTGCCCCGAGACCTCTCCAAAGGCTCTGGTGTCAGAAAGGCAATAAAAAGTTCTGCTTTAAATATAATTTATACGCATTTTTAGGGTGTGATTTGTATCTACCTGTCTGTATTGCACACACAATCCTTATGCTAATGACTGGTTTGGGTGACATCAGTTACTCATGACTTGTTCATGGTAATTAACTGGCACTACTGGATATTTCCTACAACAAAACTTAACTCGGCATCTGTGGTGGCGGCGGGCACCCCATGCTGATGGCTCACGTCCGCACGCCTGACGTCGGGCTGACCTGTGGGGCGCGTGAGTCCTGAGCAGGTTTGGGGATGCAGGAGTGGCCGTCCCTTGGGAGAAGCGGGTTTGGTGCCAGCCCTGTGGGGCTGGGAAGGAGAAGGCTCTGCCCGCTGGCAGGTTGTGCTCCCCTCGGGCCAGGGGTCCGTCACCTCCCACCTCCCACAGCCTTTTGCTCACTCCTTGCTGGGTTTGGAGTAGGATTCGGCCTTGTCCTTTCATCCTGGCATCTCCCTCTCGGTCATCCTCAGAGACCCCCCCAGGACACGTCACACCATTCCCTGCCATGAGCCAGCCCCATGCGTGGGGGGTGATGGGGAGTCACTGGGTGGGGGGGAGGACAGGATGACACACAAGCCGCTGCAGCCACTCACCCCAGGGAAAGAGGGCTGGGAAGGGTCACCTTCATGTCCCCATGCCATCCGCCCCAGCCCCTTGGTGCTGAGAAGCAAATGCCACCCTGGCCCGGCACCTGCCTCCCCCTCTGCGCTGTGGCTGCCTTCCCTCCGCAGCCAGCGCGGCAAAAACCTCCCAAACTCTGCCAAGCGGCATCTCCCCTTGGCTTCAGCTGAGGTTTGTCGGCATTCCCAGCGCAGAGCCCTCGGTGTGGATGGATACGTGTGTGCCTATAGACACTCGCCTATATCTACATACGTGTACCCAGAGAGGCCCTCAGCAGTCCTGCTGATTTGCATAAATATCCTAATATCTGCGCAGCTCCTTCAGCTGGTTTGGTGATGACGCTGACACACATAAAGTTACTTTCTACTTTCGAATAGCAGCTGTAATGCTGTATCATCACTGACCTCATTTACAAGCTGTAAGGGTAAAATGTTTATGTAAATGACTTTAACTGGTAAGTAATTTCCTGGCTTTTGAATGCTTCAGGTTCTTAATGGTATTGCAATTATGCAATGCACGTTAGTTGTATCAATTACATCAAATAAGTCTAAATTAATCAAGCATATGTGTGAATTCCCCAGTTTAGAAAAATAACTTGATGAATAAGCATGGAGCACAATTTGAGCTGCGGAAGGGGTTTTGTGCCAACAGCCATATTCAAATAGTCACCTGTGAGCTTTAAAAAAACCCCTGCGCCGTGGGGCTGATTTTCGGCAGTGCCAGCACACCAGAGGCAGGGGCTGGCAGGGATGCACACTGGTGGCCAAGCTCCGTTTCCCTCAGCCACAATGCTATTTAGCTCAAGGGTGTGCTGTAAATCCCAGGGGATTCCAGCTTGTTCCCAGATGGGCTGGGGGGCTGCAGGCAGCGGGACACCACGGGAGCCTGTGCAGGCAGTGGGTATCCTTCTTGTACCCCCTCTCCAGGGACTTATCTACACTGGGATAGTCTCAGCCTGGTCCCTCAGTGATGCTCCGGTCCTCCTTCTCGTGGATGTCATGTCTCTGTGACCTGAGCAAGCACCGGCTGACGACATCACGGAAGGTATTTTTAGAAACGCCGCTTTGCAGGCAGGCTGAGAAAAGGCAGCAACGGGCAGGGCTCACCTCCAGCGGCACCCTCCTGCGAGCGCCCAGCAGGTAGTGGGAAGGCTCGATATATCGACGACCATCAGTGCTAAAACACAGCCGCCCTCCACGGACGGCGCTGGTGGCACCGGCCTGCCATGGGGCATGCTGCCGGGGGACAGTAACCCCGGCGCAGGTTTAGCTCTTTGCTTTTAGCCCAGCCTTTTCCCCAGCCGAAAAGCATTGCTGTTGCGATGCTGTGAAGTCAGGCAGGTTAATTCGCCTTTTACTTGGATGAAGAGAAGCAATCAGAGCACATCGCTGAGTGGGGCATTTTGCATTAGGCGTTTGTTCTGCCCCAAGCAAATATTTAACCTACATAGACGGCTAAAAAATCCCCCAGATCCCAGCAAAATTTTAACTCCCCCTCCCTTCGAGCAACCTGGTAGCCTAGTCCAGGAATGCAGGCAGGAGCATACCTGAAGCCTTTTGTATATTGGGATGCTCCCTGTAGAAAATTCACACCAGAAGCACCAGACATCGTGAGAACGTGTCCCCAGAGCATAATTAATTATAACCCAGCTCATTATTCTAATTTTGCTCCTCCCTGAGGAGGTGAGGGGATTTCTCGGCATTGCTGAGGCACAGTTTGCCAAGCCGACATGAAACACTTACCAAAGCAGGAACGAACCCCCTGCATTCCTACATTGCTGTTTCACGCAAAGATCGGAGTTCTAATTAAGTCTTAGCATGCTCCTGTGAAATTTAATACTCATTTTAAATTTCACCAACTGAATTAATTCAACCCGGAGGCTCTGATGCTTGAGATAGGGTTGCGTTGAGCTGGGTGGAGAGCGGGAGCTGGGGAGGGGTGTTGCAGGCATCGCTGCCTGGATCTGGCACATTGGGATGCTGCTGGCCTCCGTGGTAGCAGCTTTGGATGGTAGAGGGGGGGGTCCGCAGCTGTTTGGCTCAGTCCCCCCCTGGCCAAAGCCCCACCGGCCGGTTAGACTGGGTTTGGGCTGCCAGCCCAGGGCAGCATGGAGCTGGTCCAGAGCCAAGAAGCCGTCCAGTCCGGCTGGGAGCTGCTGCACGCCGTGGCTCAGCTCTGCCTGTGTCCCCCCCTGCAAATCTCCTTTATAACAAGCAAATGACAGAAGCAACATCTTTTTCAACCTGCTGTATTCAGGTAGAGAAAAAGTCTACTCCATGCGCATTCAGGGCTGTGCGGCGCAAGTTGCAGCAGCCATCAGGCCAGCGGCTCTTCCACCCCTCTGAATTTCCTACCTTGGGTTGCATTGCGGAGCCGCGTAACCAAACCCTTGGCCTCCGTGTCTCCCTTTTACCTACCTTTTCTATTTGTCATACTTTTCAGCCGGCTTCAGGTACAACTCGGGTTTGGCTTTAGTGCTCGTGCCTCCCCCAAGCAAAGCCCGACCGGGCTCATCCTGTGCCACACCAGCTGCTGGGGAGCTGCTCTGCGGGAGGAGTGCAGCTCACCTACTAAGTCATTAATGTTTCATGGCATTAACCAATACAGGCTCCTGCTTATAAAGCACTTCTTAGAAACAAGGCTAAGAATAAGCATGATGTGTCCTGGCCGAGGCTGAAACTGCCCTGCCATGCCCCATCGGCTGGTGGATGCCCATGCTGGTTTGAATGGACCCAGCAAGGGGGCAGCTTGATACCAAGTGAATTCCATCCAGGACATTTTATCCAGCAAATAAAAATTCAGGCTGTAGGAAAGATCACTGCATCCCAAGCAGGAGGTTCTGGAGCTCATGGTCTGGCAGTAGCCCACCAGCGGTCCCCTTGCTTATGGGGCATCTTTGGGACCCTCTGCGTGGGGCCTTGGGTGCTTCCTGCAATTCTTTTTAACTAAAAAAAAAAAAAAGTATGAAGATAGAAGCTGCAGGTGGATAATTGGGATTTTTTTTCAGAGTTTTGCTACTTCTGCCACTCATTTTCTCCTTGAAGCCAAGCCCCCGTGGTGCCACCAAGCCCCTTACCCTGGCTGGGTGACACCAGTAACAGGATGTGCAAGGACAGGGTTAGTCTTTCTTCTGCACAGGCAGAAGTGATGGGAGTGATCTCTCTTAAAAAATACATCCTGTTCTCAGCAAAACCATTTCTTTCTAGTGCCCTCCAAAGTGTGCTTGGCTGTGGAGAAGAAATGAAGCAAAAGCAGTAATTCTGAATAATTTAGGGAACAGAGTTTCTGGGCTGATGTCAGTGGCTGTGCCATGCTGGGGACGGGGCTGGAGGGATGCAGGGGTCACTGATAATATCCAGCCAGTTTAGGCACGGGCAGAGGTAAATCAATAAGAACCTCTACAGGGAAACACCCCTGCAGTCATAAAGTAAATGCACCCGTGTAAATGAAAATATTGTGACGGCAAGTAATCCATGAAACTGGCTCAGCTGCATCCCGACTGCAACGTGAAAGCTGCACCCAATAAAGAGATTAATATGCAAACGAGGCGGGATACTCTCTGATGGAATTAAATAGCCTTCCCACTAACTGGCTTTCACTGCTCGATATCGAGCTGTCTGCAAAACCCCACTGTGAGTCTGTCCCGGCACGGGTACAGCCGTGCTGGCGCTGCTGCCACCACGTCCTTGGCGCACTCTGTGTCACCTATAGATTTTAATGTGGGTGGACTGTTTGGTGGATAAGGAATTGGTTGGATGGTTAATGGCTCAATGTCCAGATGGAGATGGGTGACGAGTGGTGTCCCTCAAGGGTCTGTATTGGGACCAGTACTGTTCAGTATCTTCATCAATGACATAGATAGTGTGATCGAGGGCACCCTCAGCAAGTTTGCAGATGACACCAAGCTGAGTGCTGTGGTTGACACACCTGAGGGATGGAATGCCATCCAGAAGGACCTGACAAGCTCGAGAAGTGGGCCTGTGTGAACCTCATGAGGTTCAACAGCACCAAGCACAGGGTCCTGGACCTGGGTCAGGGCAACCCCCAGTATCAATACAGGCTGGGGGACGAAGGGATGGAGAGCAGCTATGCCAAAAAGGATTTGGAGGTACTTGGGGGTGAAAAGCTGGAATTGAGCTGGCAATGTGTGTTTGCAGCCCAGAAAGCCAACTGCATCCTGGGCTGCATCCCCAGCAGCGTGGCCAGCAGGGCGAGGGAGGGGATTCTGCCCCTCTGCTCTGCTCTGGTGAGACCCCCCTGCAGTGCTGCCTCCAGGTCTGGGGCCCCCAGCATAAGAAGGACATGGACCTGGTGGAGCAGGTCTAGAGGAGGCCACAAAGGTCATCAGAGGGCTGGAGCACCTCTGCTATGACGAAAGGCTGAGAGACCTGGGGTTGTTCAGCCTGGAGAAGAGAAGGCTCCGGGGAGACCTCATTGCAGCCTTTCAGTAGTTAAAGAGAGCTTATAAGAAAGATGGGAACAAACTTTTTAGCAGTGCCTGTTGTGATAGGACAAGGAGTAATGGGTTTAAACTAAATGAGGGGAGATTCAGACTAGATATGAGGAAGAAATTTTTCACAATGAGGGTGGTGAGACACTGGCCCAGGTTACCCAGAGAAGTGGGAGATGCCCCATCCCTGGAAACATTCCAGGCCAGGTTGGACGGGGCTCTGAGCAACCTGATCTGGTTGAAGATGTTCCTGCTCATTGCAGGGGGGTTGGACTAGATGGCCTTTAAGGTCCCTTCCAACCCAAACTAGTCTATGATTTTATGTGCCCCAGAGATGTTCAGCAGACACGGTCCAGCCGTTCCGCTTGTCCCACCATGTCTCAGCGTGGGATGCTGTACCACCACCGCTCTATAGCTTTGAAACCGAAAGTCCTTCAGCGGGACAGAAACATCATCCTCCCATGCATTATTGACACCCCTTATATATAATGGATGTCCCTATGTTTGCACGGGTGATGCAGGTTGGAGCCCCGCAGCAGCAGTGCCTGCACAGGTGGGCATCAGCAGAGCCCCTTGGCCACAGCCCGGGGATGTGCTGGCTTGGCCGTGCCCAGGTGTCCATTTGCATCTGAGATCCCATTTCCCTGGTGTCATGGGGATGCTCCCACCACCTCCATGCACTGCTGGGTGATCTCTCCCCCACTGTTATCTTCCCTGAGCCAGAGCGTGCCAGCTCACCCTGTACTATTGTGGTTTCCCACTTAACAAGGAAAAAGGCTGCGGTCTTTCTAATTTAACTTACTGAAATGTATTTCATGGTGATTTAATTATTGTGGACCCAACTGGGATCATGTTCTCTTTTTCTTCTAAGGTGTAATTGACATGGTGAAGAGAACTGCACTCAATTAATAGGAAGAGTCACCAAAGAGATACATGAATCTATCTGCCAAAATTTCACAGGGAAAATTATTTTTTCCTCTTAAAACTTAACACACAAATAAATGTAAAACTACCACAGAAACTCATTCTCTTTCAACATAAAAGTGCAATTTCTTGCTCCTGTGTTGCTGGTTCAAAGACATCATTCTGTCTCAGCAGACTACAGAATTGAAAACTGAAAATAAAGTATCAGGATCTGTCCTCAGAGCAGGTTTTACACCCAACAAGGGTCTTCTGTGTCTTGGCTAAGCCCATGGAAGCTGGGGAAACAATCAAAGGAAACGTTCAATTCCAGCCTCCCACTAAGGTTTAGGAAAAACAGAGCAGCACGGTGCTGTGCAAGGCTATTTTGGAAAAGAAAACTTTTATGTCTACGCCCAATGAATATTAAACAGCCCCATGCTTCGGCTCTGCTGCCTGCGCCGAGTGCTGCGTGAGCAGATTTAATTTGTCTTTACCAAGACGAGCGGACCCACACCCATCTTTTTCTGCATATGCCTTAGAGATGTGCGGGATGTGAAGGGTGAACCCGAGTCCTCTCTGCCAGGAGATCCCTTGAGCAATCACTCACGACTGGAAAAACGAGGAGACAGTAAGGAAAATCTGGCAGCGCAGGCAAGAGGAGCAGGCAGGAGGGTTTATGCAGACTGACATGGAGTAACTGCAAGCTCGTTGCTTTTTTTCATGCAAACCTTCCTGGGCTTTCACGTCTGTTTGGGGATCCTAGAGAGGTGTTGAGTGAAAAAAGAAGGGTGAGATGGAGAAAGAAATGGTACACAAGGTTGGACCGAGGCACGGCCAGGGCACTCAGCAGCCCAGGCGAGCTGGGACCGGGGCTCTCCGGGGCTCACACGTCTCTATGCAGCTATCTTCATCTTCAGCCCACCAGACAAAAAGTGCTGCTTGATTAACCCCTTGGGAAATAGCAGCAGAAGAAATACAGAGCCTATGTGCAAACATCCGGGTATGTTTCATGAAAATTACTCCAATCCAGAGGCCTTTTGCTGTTTTTCACCCCTAGCCTTTGCTTTTGACACAGCTTCTGCCCGCTCACCCCCAGCCTCACCCCACTGCTCTCACCTGCGGGCCTGGCCAGGCCAACCCTGGTCCTGGGCACAATTTTTGGAAGCATCCTCCTCCACGTGCTGGTCTCCACATGGTGCCTGTGGCTCGGCAGAAATCCCCCCCAAGGCCACGGCGCTCACCCTCCTCGCCGCGGGCAGGGATGTTCTCAGCAGCCTGTATCCCGTTCCTCTTGTTGCTCCCCTTGCTCCAGCCCTGCACCGACAGTCCCGCCAGCGCACACAGCGTGTGCATGGCTCCACACAGCTCCAGATACGGACCCTGCTGTGAGACTCCCCGGGACCCTGGGAGCGAGCTGGGCTGGTGCGGCCGTGCTGGTGTGCTGGCGTGGCTGATGCTGGCAGCAGCACTCTGGGGTGGGATGCTTCACCGCGTTCTTCCACGCATGGTGCCACGCAGCTGGCACACCGGCATGGAGGAATCGTTGCCTTTTCGTCAGGGACTTTGTCCACTCTGTCCCAATCTCAGGGGTCCCTGGGTGAAGCCCCCTGTTAGTTCTCCTCTTCCCTTGTTAAAGACCTTTCGTAAAGGTGGTCTGTAATGGTGCCCAGTCCCAGAAGGGTCCCAGAGGCTGATGCAGAGCCAGGGTTGCAGGACCCCCCAGGGATGCTTGGCTCAAACGAAGACAGAGGATGGCTTCCTGCATCCAGCGTCGTCACCGCTGCTGAATTTCTGAGCCTGCGTAAACCTCTGGCGGCTCTGCCCCGTCCGTGACTGGAGACAGAGAAAGCAACATCCCCTCCGCTCCCATCTGCCAGTGCATTAAGAAAATGAGAGCCGATTAAAGTCCGTCCCCTCCTGAGCACCATTGGTCCTGGGCAAATTGCTGACACAACCTGTTTAGTAGCATTGGCAGGCAGGTGGGCTTTCCTCCTTCCGCAGATGTCCAGATTTAGAATCGCCCAGCTTGGAAGGGACCTTTAA
>VYXH01005885.1:202644-225611 GCA_013397275.1 Burhinus bistriatus | reverse complement strand
GGCCCGGCGGCGCGGCGCAGCGCGGAGGGGAAAGAGGGGACCCAGCAAGGTTTCTTCTCCCCTCGGGGGACCCAGCGCTGCTGCCTGCCCTCCCGCTGGTGGTTCCGACCGACTTAAAACGCTTCAGAAATACCGCTGGCAGGACTAAGGGGTTAACTGCCTGCACCGAAACCCACGGAAAGCCCAGCCAAGGAAAAACTATTCCAGTATTAGTGTTCTATAATTATATAATATTATATATATATTATATATAAGGTTCAACAAGGCCAAGTGCAGGGTTCCGCACCTGGGTTGGGGCAAGCNAAGAAGTGTGGCTAGCAGGTCGAGGGTGGTGATTCTGCCCCTCTACCCCACTCTCATGAGACCCCACCTGGAGTACTGCGTCCAGCTCTGGAGCCCTCAGCACAGGAAAGACATGGACCTGTTGGAGCGGGTCCAGAGGAGGGCCACAAAAATGGTCAGAGGAATGGAACACCTTTCCTATGAGGACCGGCTGAGAGAGTTGGGGTTGTTCAGCCTGGAGAAGGCTCTGGGGAGACCTTGTTTCTGCCCTTCAGTACATAAAGGGGGCCTACAGGAAAGATGGGGACAAACTTTTTAGCAGGGCCTGTTGTAATAGGACAAGGGGTGATGGCTTTAAACTAAAAGAGGGTAGATTTAGACTAGATATAAGGAAGAAATTTGTTACAATGAGCGTGGTGAAACACTGGAACAAGTTCCCCAGAGAGGTGGTAGACACCCCATCCCTGGAAACATTCAAGGTCAGGTTGGATGGAGCTCTGAGCAACCCGATCTAGTTGAAGATGTCCCTGCTCATTGCAGGGGGGGCTGGACTGGATGACCTTTAAAAGTCCCTTCCAACCCAAACTACTCTATGATTCTATTATCATCAACTTTTGCACTCTCGTTTCATCCTTGCTGATTAACGCCATTAAAAACCTGCCTTTCCAGGGCTATGGGAACAGGTCCAACCCTGGGGCAGCCCTTTAAGCTTTACCACAAATGCTATTTGTGTGCCAATAGGACGCTGCAGAAAGAGCTGGCCCCACACTAAAAAGACTCCAGACGTCCTTCATTCACCGGCAGCACTGATAAGCATTCGCTCCTCCTTTCCGAAGGCCTTTATCTCTGCAGACCACAGGGATCTTCCACCCTTCAGCGGCCATGAAGAAATCTAACCTAATGAGATTCCACCGGTTTAACCGACAATAACATGGCAAGGACAACTGCAGTACCTCATCCTCACCCAGCATAACCACTGCTGCTGCAAACATGTCCAGATTGCTATGGGAAATAAGATTAGGATGGAAAACAGCTGGTCCAGACTGGAGCCAAAGAAGACTCAAGTGATACCAGACAGAAAAGAGGAACGTTCAAATCAGAAGTTGTCCGAGATGTTTTTAGCTCTCTTCACGGAAAGTACAGAGCCCTTATTCAGCACAAAGAGGCAGATTTCCACAGCTCATACTCATTTCGGCTGTCTTAGTAGCATACGTTTTCCAAAATACTCTCTTTCACTTTCACCTTGTTGGGAAACTCTCTCTCTCATCCTGCCCAGGAGACTCTGGGCAGAGAAAGGCAGGCATTTTTCGTATTAGGATGGATTAGTTACAACTCACTGTATCAAGCTGAAAATACGGTTTCAAAATTGCTACTGAAAAAAAAAAAAAAAAGCGTTGCTTTGGAGTAAATGCTTCAAGCTCAAGTCCTCCAAATAGCTCCTAGTGAGCTTCAAACACTCGTGTAAGATGCTGGCCCTGTAGGCCAAAGAGCTAACAGATCAACCCCAGTAAGATCACAGACTGCATGAAGACCTACAAACACCTGCAGCAGCTGCTTTGCTTCACAACAGCACAGATTACAAGCCCCAGAACAAAACACAGATGAAGTGTGCCTTTTTTGAGGTTACTTGGACAAAGGAGTGTAAAGGGAGCCCCAGAGTATGATTGTTTTTAAGCAACATTGCAGGTATCTTCCGGAAACATTTGAAAAAGGCTTTCCACTATAAGAGACAAACTCCAAACAGTCTCTGATCAAAGAAGAAATCTTCCTTTCCTATCTCCCCCCTCAAAAGCACAAATTAAAAATCCAAATGACTTAGTCGAGTTCCAACTAAAGAAATAGAGAAAGGTCCCCTACTGTTACCCACGGGAAGTTGGGGTTGTTATTAATTATATGCAAAAAGCTACCCAGACATTTCAGTGAGGGAAGGAGTATAAAAGACCAGCTTTATTTTTCTGCAACACTCATGCGACTCCTACTTCTACGTATCTCCTCCCAGGCCCAGTTCTCCCTTCCTGTTCTCCTTCAGATCCATCTCTCTTCTCTCACTCATTGAACTTCCAGCCACCCTTTGCACTCACCTTCTGCGTCCCCACTCCTATTCCCTGTCTCAGCTCCCAGCCTGCCGGCCATTTTACGATTTCATATTCCTTACACACACTCCTTGATTCAATATATTTGCTCAGGCAGTTTCATTTTTCACCACCTTTCTCCTTGTACCTATCCCTATCTTTCATCCTCTTGACCTTCATGCCAAACCATTCCCACGTTCCCCTACTTTTTCAGCCAGTCCCAGTCCCATGCCTGCTGTGTTTCCTTCTGCAGCTCCCAGGCTGGACAGCCTTTCCTAGCCAATTCCAATCTCCGTCCTTAATAGTTCAGTCCAGTGTTGCTTCATCCTCACTCCAGCCCTGGCTAGCCTGCCGCCGAGCTTCTGGCTGTGGCTGCTATACCGTTACAGCTCCTGCTGGAAATTAAAGTAAAATGTCAGGACAAAACGCTAGCAAGTTTTTTAAACTATTTTCCTTTAAGATGTATTTCTGCAGAACAAAAACATTTGTAACTCTAACTTCGTATTAATGGTACATTTTGGTGCAGATTTAAATGTATTCCTAAATAACCATCTACATAAAAGATTAAAATAAACTATTTCCAGGGTTTTTACTAGGACATTACTAAGGGTAGGAATCATTGGCACTTAGGAAGGAAAGTGCAAGTCATTTAAAACCTCAAAATTATTTACAATAATTTTGTCTCTGTGTAAATAGTTTTATTATTTGAAGTTTTCTATTTCATGAATTTGTATACCACAAAAGTTACAGTATTGTAACAGCAGCAACTGTAATGCATAATAGGCAATCCAGCATATCAAAGAATTACACCACACAGTGCACGAATCTATCATTTGTATTATTTATACTCTCTGTCAAAATGTAGGCCAAAAATACACCAGTCAAAACTAGCAGCTGTATAGTACACTTATCTTTAGAGATTGGCACCTACTGGAAATACAGATAAGAAGTTGCGTAATAGTAGCAGACACAACTTTTTCCTCCCTTTCATCTATTTTCATTGCGTCTTTTAATCATGTATTTTGCCTTTTGCCTTCTCTACAATACTTCACATATATTAGACATTATGGCCCCACTGTTTAAAGAAAACTCTTAAACACATTTACTTTTAAGCACCTACTCAAGCTCCATTGACTTCAATGGAAGGAAGATATATACTCTTAAATTTACACGTGCTAAACTGTCTCCCTGAAGACTGATCCCCAAGGGAAATCCCCCTGTTTAAATAATAAGGAAAGAGTACATGTGCCACATGAAAAAATTCTTGGAATTCCTGGGTTCTCTAGGAAAGCTTAAAAGAGGCAGCTACTTTAAAATGCAAAATCATCAGTCCTGTCAAAGGTACTAGTTTTCACACTTTGAGCAACACATATGTGCAGGGGATTCAGAACAATCTCTTTTGGAGACAAACTGCATTTTTCTAACATCTCATAACCCAAAAGCAGTAAATCTGTTTTGTTTCTCCTCCAATCTTTTTTTTTCTTTTTAAATTTATACTGTTTCAATGAAAAGTTTCTCCCAAAAGGAATTTCAAGGACAAAGTTCTAAGAAAGTGAAAATAAGCCTACAATAGCAGAGAGAATAAAATTCAGGACTCCTGGATTTTGCTTCTCTTTTTGGATTATCAGTAGTTTTTACGAGGCTTGATGAGTTGGACTCAGCCTCCACCACTGTGGTTCCTCTCCTGCAAAGACTTACCAAGTTTCACCGAGTACATGCTTGCTTTTAAACATGGACTCCTGGCTCTAATTCCCTGTGTATCATCCAGGATTCTCTTAGTATAATCTCATTTGTACTGCCTATTATTAAGATACACGCGCTGCTGGAACTCATCTCTCATCCTTCTAATGAGGTCCTACATGACATGAAAGAGTAAATAACATTACATAAAATAGTGCTAATTCTTTCTTTTCCATGGTCTAGTGAGTTTCATCTGGTGGAAAGAGTGCCACACAAAAAACCTCTGAGAGCACCCTATAATGACATCCCAAAGCTTCACTTCTATTCCTATCTTGTTTGCTTATTTGTTTCTTTATAATAGCCTTTTAAATATGCTTAATATTTTAATATCCTTTTTATTAAAAAAAAAGAGAAAGTCCCTTGCCTTTTAAAGACTGGAAGTTAAAAATATCTTTAATTGCATGATACACAGCTAAGAACAGTTCCAGGTACATAAGATGCATTGTAGCTGTAACCAGAGTCTCCATTTTTTCTTATCAGCTTTGAAGGGCTTGTATACAACAGTTCATTTCCTTAAGGTGGCAACAGAACTTGAAATATTACACCAAAAAAGCAATGTTCCTATTACACGGACACTATAAAAATCCTAAACAGAAACACAGGTACTTTTTAAACAGCCATACTCTATTTTATATTATATTTTCATTCTGTATGACTCACATGCTTAATATTGGATAATTATAGTCTCATTTGTTTCAATGTATGGGATGATAAAGGACAGTAACAATAAAAATAGCACTACATGTTTACACAGTCACGGACCTCCCCTTGTCAAGTGAACTTCAGCTTTTTAGTAACTTCTCTAAGCTTTTGCTTCTTCTTCCATTTCTTAGGACAGCATTACGCTATTTTAAGCGGATGCTATCAGTTTGAAGTGCACTAAAGGGTTAACTGAAACAGAAACTGAGTCCTAGCACCAGATAGGGAATAGGGTACAACAGATAATTGTGAGGTTATTGTACAGCCTTGCCAAAGACTAGAAATTATACGAGACGACATGGAGTATCTGAGATTTTTAGATAAAATATGATCAAATGTCATAATGTATTTCAGAGATATGCTGTGAAATTTGATTAGAAAAATATGTCCAAGGCATTGGGTGAAACAACTGGTGGACAAATAAAAAGGGAGTTTATTCTCTGTAATGATAATACAAGATTTTGAAATTTACTGTACCTGCTTGAGTTACTTTGCATTGACAGACACATTTCAGGTGGGCTTTTGCAAGATTTTCTGCGGTACCGGGAAGAGCAATTGTTCTGGGGAATATTTCTTCCTAAAGTTACAGTACGATAAAATTATTAAACTCATTTTAGCTCTCCTGGTTCTTCACACATGACTAACTTATCATAACAACCTTTTCCGTCTTTTTGAAGCATTGTGTTGTACTGTGGAAGGAACTGGATAGCCCGTGGGCTTCATCCTAATGGAGACTACTGTAAAATCTTTTGTTTCCTCGTTGATAGATTCATTAAAGCTGCACAAGCTCTAATTGGTTCCCAAATAAGATCCTTACTACTACAGTGATTTACTTGTAGCTCCTGTTGTAGAAGAATTTCAGCACACTGATTTGCCCCAAGACTCACATATGCTGGAAAATAAACCCCTACAGGCTTGCATTAGGGAGTTAAAAAAAAAAAGGCTCACTGTTTTCCACCACCCATTAGGCTCACATTGGCCTCGTTTTGCAGAGCTGTTCTTGTAAATGATGTCTTTTTATGCACTGATGCAGTATCTAGTCCATGCTGACACTGCCTTGAAAGGCTCTATGAGCTACTATACTTGACAGAACTAAAAGAGTAATATTATTTATTTCATTTCTTTGCTCAGTGGGGTAATCTCACGAGATATGAATCTCTTCTTCACAAAGGCCCTGAGGACAGCAGTCAGTGAAACTCAGCCACACTGTAGTACAACGCAAACAGCACAGACCACAGTACTCCGGCTCCAACAGCAAACAGCAGACCAAAATACCAAGTATGATGCCCAAAATTGCAATTTATTTGGAACAATATTCTGTAGACTGGTTACTTTCAAAATAGATCTGCTTCTTCCTTGTAAAAGCACAAGAATAAGATTGTCTTGAAACGGCATTGATGCTTCACAAGCCTCATTTGTGAAAGTCAGCTGAGGAATGGTCTCAGAAACGAAAACACTATTCTGAGGTCTGACCCTAGCACAGTTGTGAAGTGTTCTGCCATATCCCATCTTTCTTAACAAGTACTCTCAAATCTCAAAACCCACTTTCTGGAGAACTAGTCTCCTGAGAGACAGCAGAAAAGGGAAAGAGAAGATGGAGTGGCAGACAGTATATTTTAAAGCGACAGCAAAGAGCATTAATTAAGTCATTTTCAGTCTTACGAGACTACAGAGTTTTGGGGGTTTTTAAAGAAATGAAAACTTCCTATTTTCTCCACATTCTTTGTAAGTCACACACTCTGTAGACTATACTTTACTGTACCACATTTTTAGATAATTTTTCTTCATTTCTCCTCCTCCTCCTCCTCTCAAATTCACATTTCATAAGGCATCTCAATGTGAAAACTGCAGTTGCTGTTAAGAATAGTGCTTAATGTAAGTGCTGCTCATTAGTTTCCCAATGCCTAGGAACTTATGTAAAATAATTCACTTTCAAGCCTTCTAAAGAATAACTAATTTGCCCTGACTATTCATTGTTGGGTATCTACAACCCCAGCCGAGAATAAGAGGATTCACAGGTATTTACCACTTCTGAAAATCAGGCCTAGTATGCCTTTGACTACATATCCAAAGGTGGGCACCCCACTTGGAGGCTATTTTTAAAAAATCCTTTAAAAATACCCATATACCTGTTTTGACATCATGAAGACGACAGTGTTAGAGCCAGAATTAGAAGTTACTGGCTCCTAAACACACTTTGACCACACATCTCTTGTGATAGAGAAGAGAGCCGGAAGCAAGGGTGCAAAGAAACGGTGTGGCAACAGGTAGTTCCTTCTGATCAAACGGTGCCTGTCAAGCCTCACTCTTTCTGGGTACTGCACAGCCACTTTCACGGGGCCCAGCTGCTTGAAAGGAGTCCAGTGATCCTTGGTGTACAGGAAGAATTTGTCGGGCAACACCAGTTCTTCACATATGACTTGTATGTCTTTGCCAGTTGCTGACAAAATCCCCTCATAAGTTTTACGGCGGGTTTGGGAAGTTTTAGTAAAAGCCTCAAAACCCTGCAGACAGGTGATAACATCAAAATCTCCTCTTCTGTTTTTGAATTATAAAGAAAGCGTCAGGCAATTGCGCTTGCATAGACAAGCTTGATCCCCTAGCAGCTCAAAACCCACCAAAACAAACAAACAACCAGCAGAAGGTAAATGAGAATGCACAAATTCAGCATACGCTAACATTGCATGATTCTGTCAAATCTTATGTTCTGTGGGCACTCATGACAATTTTTGTATGCTAAGTCCTGGTACTACTACTTAAAGCGTACAAGTGATGTTAAAATACAAGCCACAATCTACGCAACTAAAGTGAAGAACATCAGTTGCGTTTAACAATGGACTGCAGAGCACAAAGCACTGATCTCAAGACAAGAGGCAGAGAGGAAGCACCACTTGAAACCTCAGCAACGAAGAACTACATGAAAGGTTGCCAGCCTGTTTCCCCTGGGCTAGAAGGTTTTCAAGCACAGCTCCCATGCTGGCACTCTGTCCCGTATCCAACGGAGGGACTGTGCTTATGTAGGAGTAATTTATCAGATGCTACTGAAGTTGACATTACACACTTCATTACATCTTGAAGTTACACCCTTCAGCCTAGCCCTGACCCACAATGGACAGCTAGCATTCCTGGGAGCCACTGTCATTTCCCACCTGCAAAAAGCACACAGCACCCTTCTCCCTTGGTTCACTGAGGAACAAAGTGGCTGTCTGGGAGTCCTAAATTTTGGTATGTGGCTCAGAAGGCCAGGAAGATTGGTCATGCCACATCTGCAATATTTAAGATTCCTGGTTATGAGAACCACAAGATCACTTGTAGAGCCTGTACAGGTACAGGGCCACCCGCATAAACCATGCGGTGAACATGCTTCGGTGCCATGTCCAGTTCTGCAGACGTGAGACATGGTTCAAGTGGCATGAAGGCTTCCCCTGACAAATTGTTCCTGTAACTTCCTGCTACAAAAGAACAACAAGGAGAAAAAAAAAACAATCACCATCAACAAGATTTTCCAACTGTGACTTTCACACACTGGCAAGGCTTCTTCATATCCCTGCTTTGAGAAACAAGCAATCTGACATATTCTGACACCGACATCACTTCTAGGCCAGAGCCCAAGTCAGACAGGAACACGAAGGAACAAATGCACAGCTGTATCACTCTCATGTTGCTAATATTCAACTATAACCATGTGAGGACATGATTTTTCCAGGACTCGCATACATATGACTTAAGAAAGATCCTCAAGGGGCATAGTGTGCTGTATTACAAATTCCTCAGAGATGACATATAATTACCTCTATTTTGGAAAGGATTAGACGAAACACAGGAGGGGAGTCCAAAATACAACAGTGACATTCCTTAAACACCACAGTAACAATCTAATTTCAACTACATGGGTGCAAAAAGATGTTTTATAAACAAAATGGTAAACCATTCCAATATTGAGCCAACAAGAAGCTACACACATCTGTAATTTTAGAAAGTCAGTGTTCTCCAACTTGAACTTACTGTAAAAAAATGAAAAAAACCCCAACCATCTTCCCTAAACATGATTTGTATGGTTCCTTTTAAAAAGAAACAAATAAAACCCTGCATCCATTATTATTCATTTGTAGGTCCTCTTTAAGCTAGAAGAACAGTCTCTACACAAGGAGATAAGTATTACTATCACAAGAACGTTGTCTGAATGTAAGTGGGGCTTATAATGATCCAGTCAAAAGGAAGTGATGTCAAACTCAGCACCCAAAGAATAAGGCCTCTGTACACTACAGACTCCATAACTTCAGACAGTTCTCTCTGAAGCCAATGGAGTTTTGAAAATTTACGCTAGCTGAGGATCTGACTCATAACATTTTATCAATGGGTGAACGAATCAGTGACATGATCTGCTTTAAACAGGATTTATGAACACCCACAACGTGCCACAGACTGCTAACCACGTGTTACCTCTGCTGAACATAACGCAAAATGAGGGTTTACCCGCTTGAGGAACTCTGCTTTAAATTTCCATCTTTGTAGACCTGTCCTGTGCGCTCTCCCTTTTGCTGCTGTCCTTTTGTCCTTCAGTTTCTTTGTAGACTCTCCTCAGGTAAACCGAAAGCAAGCAGATGTGGGTGGGGTAATGTAATTTGGGAGCTCCTCCCAACTACTGGAAATGCAACTTCAGTTTTAGCAAGGAACATTTCCAAATCAACTTTCATCTCAGTTGAAAAACAAAATAGGATACCTAATCTTTTTTTTTTGTTTCCTTCAGTTGATCATTTCAAGAAGAGTATAACTTACTTTGGTCTAGGAACTTCAGATTATTGCAGACAGTGTCACAATTGGATGAAAAATTCGCATTACAAGGGCACACAATGTTCGCTCTCTCCTGTTTCTTAAAAACTTTAAGGCATAGGGGCCTGAGACACATTAGAGATGTACCACATATATAATACACATCTTGTACCGTATGCTCACTTTTAGCTTTGGATTTTTGCGAAGTTGCCAAACATTCAGATGCCAATTAAGAAACTAGAATCCAGTCCTTACACAGAGATTAAGTAATTCAGCACAGTGTCTCTGCAAGCTGTAATTAAAAGCAGCTAGCTTCATTACAGGGAGAGCAAAAGTAAAGAGGCAGAGACCTATTTTTGGTATTGTTTTCCTATAAAATATACTATACACGACAACTAACCCATTCACTGCTCTCCACCTGTATGCAGTTCAAATTAATCAGAACAGACCAAATCTGAGCACTAATGCTAGCAAATCAAAGGAGACGCAAGGTTAAGGAAATCTTAGAATCTGAAGCATTGATTTCTGCAGAATTACCTGGTTGTCTAATTAGCCAATTCATCTCAAATTACTGCTGCCAAATTTAAAATTATTATTAACACTAACAAGGCCGACTGTGCCAATGATACTTACGGCCAAAGAAAAAGGGACTTCAGTTTCTCACATTCAATACATATACATGCGCAGAGCAGTATATGTTCCTTCCCTGAAAGGACTCAGAGTTTAAACATCCTTGCATAGGATGGAGCCAAAGATATTAAGCACAACAAAGGGACTCATGCGAGGGCAAAACCAGTTTTACAGCTATTTTTAAATCTTGATTATGTCTAGGTATTATTGCCAACTGAGGGCTATAAGACGAATAAAATACAGTTATTCACCACAGACGTGTTAGGAGATTGATATCTATGCATTCACTATGAGAGAGTAAGTATATTTAACAGTAGCTATTGTAGTAATACAAGGGTAATATAAGTAACGTAACATTTGTATTTCTCCGCCATCCACTCCCAATCCAGTATCAGGTATCTTAACATACTGTCTCTACCCATTGCACTGATGACACAGAAACTGAAGCAGATGACTATTGACATTTGGCAGGAAGCCGCACTTGCAAATATCAACTTAGATTCATTATGGTTAATTACATTTTTGTCAAATGGTATGATGTCATAGTATCTGAAGCAAAAAATGTTCCCTCATGTCATACAGCATCTCAATTATTGTCCTGAGAACACGCACACAAAGGTTTCTTTTCATCCTATCCTGGTCCTCCATGCAAAAATAATATGGAAGTGTGTAACACATTTAAGTTTTGCAAATGTATTATCTGCAACTTCCATTTTGGCATACCATTAAAATGTGAAAGAAAATATATCCAGATGGGCCAGTCTCCATATATATGACAGTATATGACCAACTGTCTACCAGACAGAAAACCCACTCTTAGAAGACATGTTTTCAAATTCTTGAAGTGACTTCGGTGGACAAAGTTTACCTTTGTTAGTATCTCTGCACACTTAGAATATTCTAAAAGGAACATACACGTCTGTTTCGTATTTTAAGTGCTAAGTCTCATCCTTTTCCTCTCCTATGTCTAGGAACAGTTTTAGAAGTGAGAAACATTGAATTCTTATCAGGTCAACTTTTTACCCATCCTTTTTTAATCTGGGTACCTTGTGAACAACTGTTTTGTGTTCTTCACTCCCACAGGCGTCTTTCATGTGCAGATTAGAAGTCAAGGGCCAAAGAGTACCTTACACCTTCTCTTAGTAGAGTCTTACATAATGTGATCTTGGTCTTCAAAGATCGTTATTAAGCACTATAAAGCACTGCTACTACTATTAAAATGGAATATACTGGAGGAAATAATAAGGGTGAATGAATGAATGAATAACAGCATTATGATGGTTACACATGTGATGATGATGTGTATATGACTGTTCCAGATACTGATACTGAAAAAACTGTGCTCCACGTTAAATCAAGTAATAGATTTAAAGCAGAAAATACTGTGTAGTCTACCACACTGCATACTATAGGCCGCAGAACCACACCCAGTAACTCAGGCATCACATGCACGGATATCAGAATGAAATAAGAAAAGGATGGGTAGTCTCATCTCGTAAATTATGTCAAGATAGCAGGAAGTTTTAAATTCCAGTCTTGGTTTTTCCACTAACTTGAGAAAGTAGTATAACCAGTTTGCCTGAGTGTCACTATTTAAAAAGTCAGAGTGCTTACTTGTCCCACAAGGATACTGCCAGGTTTAATTAATTATGTCTGCAAAAACCTTTCTAAATGAAAAGTGGCAAGCATGACTTATTAATTAAGTCTAAAACACCACTGCAGAATCAGAAGCTGATCATTGTTTTATCAAGAGAATAAGATTTCTAATAAAATACATTTCAAATGGGAAATTATAACAGCCTTATTGACTTATTTAGACTTTTTGGTGAGGAGCAAGGCAACAGACTTTTGATGAGTTCTAGGAATAGAAGTGTAATCAGGAATAAGAGATACAGGAACACTCGCCCACTGACACTAATGTGGCACTAGCTAAACGGCATTGCATAAATCATGAGAATGGGGACTATATACCCAGGCACTGCTGTAGGACCAAGCTGAAAGAAAACTCCTCCTCTGCCTATTAGATGTCACTTGCTTGTAGTCTGACTACGCACAAGGATCTCTGCATGTCACCTAGGTATAGCCACCCAGGACCAGAGAGACAGCCCTAAACTACCTGTAAGGTGGCAATGTACAATCTACAAAGGGCCCAATTTATGTCGGTATGACTCCACTGCTGTCAGCTCTCATGCTCACATGTGTACCGCAGCTCTAGCATGTATCTGCAGGCAGAATCCAGGTGTCAGAGTTATGAATGACAGCTGTCATTGACGTACACCTCCTCTTGGGGTGCAGTGGGCCCTCTGTTTTGGTCGTCTTTTCCCTATGATGGCAGCTGTGTTAGCTAAGGTACTCCTCACTGGGAAATTATAATTCAGTCAGTGCTCACTAGGGCCAGGAATTCATCAGCCAGATGTAAGAGTAGTTCACAATATTCAGAAAAGACGTGGATCAAACAATCTGTGAATTACACAGATTCAGCACATCCACTGGACAGTCCTGTGGCCCAACTCTTTCCTGGACAACTCCACCTATTTGGCCTGTACTGGCAAACTCCACACCCTCGGCGCCAATAGCCGGAGCTTCAGAGGAGGAAATGAATCATGCCCTCGGAATGCAACTGAAATCCCACAGATCTAAGAAAATACTTATTCATCTGCATATGTATAAGTGCATACCTCATATATTGCCAATTACATTTCAATCAGATACTGCATATGAATAAAAATACCCCAGATCTAGTGGAATTTAACATTAGGCGGTATTCCACAGATATGGCACGCAATTATAAATGAAACAAGCAGTACCACATGACTTAAATTACGAAGTCAACTGAATTTGCACCTGATCCAGCACAAAATAACCACAAGTTTTCCAGGCTACACAGACATCAGGTTTGAATGGTTGCACTGTGGCAACATGACACATAATTCGGAAATATCAACTTGTTATAGAAAGACAGTAAGCGATTGTCTAGCCTGGGCCAAAACGCCCTGCGAAAATATTTTAGCTAAAATTAATATAGCATAAGAAAGGGTGGGCAAAGTTTGATTTGTGAGTTGGCCAACACAAGACCATAGGGAGATCCCCTTAATTAAATAATTACTGTTTTTTTTTACATTTGCGTGTGAAGTCCCTACTTCTGGGTCATGTCACCTCTCTGCCTCTGTTTCCCAGCTTCCTCCTTTTTTACCGCATTGACTTAAGACGGCGAGGCACAACAGCTACCTATCCACACTCATGCAGGCCCGGCCAAGCAACACGGCTCTTCCACAAGCAAAAAGGGTGGGACAGCAAGAGCGCTGAACTTTCTGGAACAGCCAAGCAGCTCAGACACAAGTCCCATCTTTTTAACGCAGCGTTGATGTTTAAGGCCTGAATTTAGCCACGGGCTCCAACATAGGCACCTATCTCATTTGCTAACAGAGGATTTTCAGGGTGCCTGGTGCCCCCCTGGCAGGGACTTCCCCTCGGGTGGGGGCAGAGCTGAAGCAGGTAGATTATGCTGTGAGCAACAGTCCTTGCCCATGCTGCTACTAAACAAAAAGGCACTGCAGGTAACATCATTATTTGGAAATAGTGACAGGTGTATTGCACCGCAGATCTCTGGGCAGCCCAACCATGTCTTTTGCTAGTGTTTGCAACAGTTCCCACCAGAGACAGCTGGTAGCGACCTACCTTCAAATATCCTCTAGCTGGATGGTTATGTTGAAGACATGGAGGAGATTTGAAGCCACCAAAGAATGCAATAGTTACACTGCCTGGAACACTATCATACCTCTGTATGCATCCTCTCCTGGAGAGGTAGCATTGTGCATTTTCTTCTAACCAATTCTTCAGCCTCCCACTTACAGGTAGTTACTGCATGTCATGAAGAGCTGTGTGGCCTCCTGCTCCAGCTGAATCTTCACCCTGATTTAAAAGCATTTAATGTGACTATGTAACCCAAATATAAGAGTTTGGGGCCTCTTCCCATCCATATGCTAAAATGCATGTAGGAGTAAGCAGGACAAATAAGCCATACATCGCCCTGCAAATCCTTACATGAAATTTGCACGATATTTGATTGGACAACTAACAGCTGCATATTTCCATTACATTTCTTACACATGCAGTGCTTCGCAATGGCAGCACTGCCCCTTCTCAGCTGCCTGAGGTGGTATGAGTATTTCCATTCTCATGCTGCTGCTGCCATGACTACTAAAACGGAAGAGCAGACGAGCACGTTGGGAGCCATGGTCCATTTTGCCTGCTGTTACATCCTCACAGAGTCAACGCGACAGGTTGTAGAAAGCCTTTACAACCTGGCAGGCTGCACATAGTAGTCTGAATTAGAATGACAGGGCTGTCTCGTGTAGAAAAGGTAAAGGACAGAAAGCACTTCCCACGATGGCTCCTTGTATCACATACGCTGGGAGATGGGACATTTCTCCAAGCAGCACACTCCAGACAAACAGTGCTCCGGGCCGTTTCCTAAAACAAGATACCAAGACACGGTGTGTAAGCCACTGTATGGTATGATCAGATCTATTCCCTCCTCGGCAAGGGTGCCACACTCCAGTCTTCCCAAAGACCGACAGCCAAAAATACCTGGATTCTCGTTTAACCTTACATGTCTAAAAATTATAAACTTGGTCCCTAAAAGGATTGAAAGATCACCTTGACTCTGAAATATCAGAAATACAGGCTGCCTCAAGTCCAGCCTGAGCCTCCAGCGCTTAAAAAAAAACAACAAAAAAACCAACCAGCAACCCAGCAACTAGGAGATCTTCTAAAACTCCAATTAAGGGAAAACAAAACCCAGTTAACAACAATTAGCAGCCCAGTGAAACCACCGAGGAGGGAGGCAGAGACCTGGCACACACCGCCAAACCTCAGGGAGCGCCCGAGAAGGACCGAGAGCCGCCGGGCGGGAGTCGGGCTGAGGCGGGAGTGGGGGCCGCTGAGGGAGGCCGGAGGCGGCCGCGGCCCCCACTTCGGCCCGGCCCGGCCCGGCCCGGCCTCACACTGCCTCGGCCCAGGCCTCCCTCAGCGAGCCCCACCGCCTCAGCCCCGCTCCCGGCCGGTCCGCCTCCCCTCAGCGGGCTCCGCCCGGCTCCCGCCCCGCTGACGGCCGTTATCGGTCACCTGACTGCGCGCCACTGTCGTCACAGGCGCGCGCGCGGCGGCCGTTGCGCGGCGCTGGGGAGCAATGGCGCTGCTGGTGCGGGACCCGTTGGCTCCGCGGGCGCGGCCCTTGCCGCTGCCCCCCGGCGGCGGTTCGGTGCGCGGCCTCCTCCGCCATCGCGCGCGGGAGCTGGTGAGTGAAGGGCGGTGGGGGGCGAGAAACCGGTGGCGGCCCCAGGGGCGCGGCGTCCCCTCAGGCCTGGGATGGGTGAGGGCGCTGGGTTCCTGGTGGCGGCTAGCAGGCCGCGTATCTGCCCTCGCCCCTTCCCCGCTCGCCGTGAGGCCTGGCTCAGCGGCCTCGCTGCCGTGGCGGGGCCACTGATGGGCTGTTGCACGTCGCAGCTGTGGGGAGGCTTCTTCTCGTTGCCGTCGTTTAGCTGAGCAGGAGGGTTTGCTATAAGAGAGTCCTGTAGTTTTCTATATGTATTTTATGTGTATACAAGGAAGATATCATAGAATGGTTTGGCTTGGAAGGGACCACGAAGATCATCTAGGTCCANCATACGCTGGGAGATGGGACATTTCTCCAAGCAGCACACTCCAGACAAACAGTGCTCCGGGCCGTTTCCTAAAACAAGATACCAAGACACGGTGTGTAAGCCACTGTATGGTATGATCAGATCTATTCCCTCCTCGGCAAGGGTGCCACACTCCAGTCTTCCCAAAGACCGACAGCCAAAAATACCTGGATTCTCGTTTAACCTTACATGTCTAAAAATTATAAACTTGGTCCCTGAAAGGACTGAAAGATCACCTTGACTCTGAAATATCAGAAATACAGGCTGCCTCAAGTCCAGCCTGAGCCTCCAGCGCTTAAAAAAAAACAACAAAAAAACCAACCAGCAACCCAGCAACTAGGAGATCTTCTAAAACTCCAATTAAGGGAAAACAAAACCCAGTTAACAACAATTAGCAGCCCAGTGAAACCACCGAGGAGGGAGGCAGAGACCTGGCACACACCGCCAAACCTCAGGGAGCGCCCGAGAAGGACCGAGAGCCGCCGGGCGGGAGTCGGGCTGAGGCGGGAGTGGGGGCCGCTGAGGGAGGCCGGAGGCGGCCGCGGCCCCCACTTCGGCCCGGCCCGGCCCGGCCCGGCCTCACACTGCCTCGGCCCAGGCCTCCCTCAGCGAGCCCCANCGTATCTGCCCTCGCCCCTTCCCCGCTCGCCGTGAGGCCTGGCTCAGCGGCCTCGCTGCCGTGGCGGGGCCACTGATGGGCTGTTGCACGTCGCAGCTGTGGGGAGGCTTCTTCTCGTTGCCGTCGTTTAGCTGAGCAGGAGGGTTTGCTATAAGAGAGTCCTGTAGTTTTCTATATGTATTTTATGTGTATACAAGGAAGATATCATAGAATGGTTTGGCTTGGAAGGGACCACGAAGATCATCTAGGTCCAACCCCCCTGCCATGGGCAGGGACACCTCCCACTAGACCAGGTTGCTCAAAGCCCCATCCAGCCTGGCCTTGAACACTTCCAGGGATGGGGCAGCCACAACCACTCTAGGCAACCTATTCCAATGTCTTGCCACGCTCAGAGGAAAGAATTTCTTCCTAATATCTAATCTAAATCGACCCTCTTTCAATTTAAAACCCATACCCCTTGTCCTATCGCTACACTCCCTGATAAAAGAGTTCCTCCCCATCTTTCCTGTAGGCCCCCTTTAAGTACTGGAAGGCTGCTATAAGGTCTCCCTGGAGCCTTCTCTTTTCCAGGCTGAACAACCCCAGGTCTCTCAGCCTGTCTTCATAGGAGAGGTGCTCCAGCCCTCTGATTATCTTCATGGCCCTCCTCTGGACTTGCTCCATTATTAGTCTTAAATTCTTCACAGTTCAAAAAATGTGGGTTTTGTTTGGATTTTTTAATATAGTGTTTGAACATTTACTGTAAATTTTCCCATAGCATGGCTTTTCCCTATTCATGTTTACAAGCTCATTTAGACTGTGTTTAATCCTTGAGTAAACAGAAATTAAAGTACCATAGAGAATGTTTATGCTTTTAAGATAGTGTGATTTTTGCTTCCCCTCTGTTCCTATAGGAAGGAAGGAAACATTATTCCTTAATGATTTACTTTGTCAGAATGTTTCTTTTTCAATTGGTCATATAACTCAATTTTTCTGTTTTGTAGAATATTCCTGAAGAAAGCTTGTATGTGAAATGTAATGGGCGATTGGTTAATGATGAAGAGGTACTGCAGAATGGAGCCGTGTATAGTCTGGAACCAAGACTTTGTGGTGGAAAAGGAGGTTTGTTGCTTAACCGCTTCTTATGGATTAGTTTCTTAAGTTAAAAAACTTCTTTTATACCATAGTATACTGACAGCAGCAGTCCTAATCTGTTAGCACAACTCACGTAACATGGATGACTGTGATATGTCTGTGAGCCGAAACCCAGGTCTACCTGTAAAGCTGAGAATTGACCAGGGAAGCTGCAGTTCAGCCAACAGCTTTGCTGGAATAGCTCTTCTTTGCATCCCTGGTCAGCTTAGCTCTAGTAGTAGAAATCTGTAACATGCATCAAAGTGACTTCAGAGTTGAAATTGTGTTTAAAAGCACCTGGCTTCTTAGGCTCCTAAGTTTCTTTCATGATTACTCAGGACAAATATTCCAGGCACAAATAGTCTGATATTTGATTTGAAAAAACATATAAATGCCAAGATCTCAGTAGCCTAGGAACTAAAGAATTCAATCTAAACTAGGCTCCTCACATTGACAAAATATTTTAACTGTCTTACGGAAGATGTATATTAATACAGCCACTGACAATGTGGGCATTCCCTAAAATGGAACATGATGGGTGAAGCAAGTTTAGCAGAGTATTTGAGTGTAATTGGAGCCGGTATGTTTGCTTTTTGAATGCAGTTCTCAGAATTTTTCAGCTGTTAAGCTAAAATGCTGAATAATTGTGCAGCCTTGCATCAGACTGCAGCTCAGCTTACTTTGCCTTCTTCAGTTTTAAATAGAACTGGAAGTAAATATTGTTATTATAGCTTATGAGGTACTGTGATTTCCTTAAGTGCCCTAAAAGTGGTGCATATAGTAGAAGTTCATAATATAGGATGCTTCTTCCTTACCTATTGTCCATCAGCTTTAGTTATCCTGGGATGACACAGGATACACATTCTGTGATTCACTTTGTGTTACTGATGTGCCACTGGGGTCAGTTTAAAATTATTCTTTAACAGTTTTGTCTCCTTTCTAAAGTGTTCCTATTGTTTTGACTTTATAACTTAAAAGCCTGGTTAAAAACAGGCAAACACAGGTCAGAACTGTTGAGACTTACTATATGATCTCAAGGGAATACAGATCATGCAGGATTAAAAGAGAACTGCGCATTTTGTTATCAGGCCTAATTCAGCACCCGTGACCTTAGTGAATGCATTGCTGTTGATTTTGGGGAGCATCCCTGGCTAGGTGTAGCAGCTAGGTCCTCATTCTTCAGAAAGTAAAATTCAATAGTATGTTTCATGAAGTACAGAAATTCTCCTCGCCAATGGCAGCAATTGGGTTTTTTTCAGTTGAACACAATACTTTTTCTGCCTCATGATACAGTAGACTGTCTGGATTGGTTACTGTTTGGAACACTCGTTAAAGGTACTTTTGGGGCACTGAAAAGTATAGCTTTGTTCAGCTTCTAGTTAGAAAACAGTGCTTGGCACTTTCAAACTGCTTGAAGGATTATATTACTATTAATCCATGTTGTGTTTCTTTGAGGTAGTTGAACAGGTGTCTTTCTCCAGCTGGAAACAACATAAGGTGGGACTGCGTGAGAGAAATTAGCAGTCTTGCCTATGAGTAATTAGTGTCTGAGGAGTGTATAGAAGTCGGTTTTGGGGGGAGCTCTCCAGCATAACATTATACATCGTGATCATCTTGATGAAGCGGCCAAGGCTATCTCCTAAAACAGTTATTTTATTTTTTGTTAGATTTTATAAGTGGGTTTAAGATTGGTGCGGGCTAAAGGGACTTAAGGGGGAGGTATGCCCTGGCTAAATTAGAAAGGACCCAAAAAGTTATCCTGAGATGAGAAAGGTTTCAAACCATTTTGCTGGGAGAGTCCAGAAATAGGCCTTCATGTTAGAAGTGCTGCACAGGTTCTCTTAAATCTGGAGTCCATCTAGTGTGGTATCAGGAGTACAAAAATGAGATGTGTGGTAAACGCTGGATACCTTTTTTCCATTTAGTGTTTCAGCATTTCACCCAGTGACAATTCTCCAACATGTTGCAACTTTCAACTTACCCTTTATTTCAGTTACATTGAGGGATAGGAAAGTGTTGAGTTCACTGTGTTCTTTTTCCATAATTAATTCTTTTGTTGGGTACTAGTTCATCTCCATTTGTTTCTGTTTAGATAGTTCCTGATTACTTTTTTTTTTCAGGGTTTGGATCTATGCTGCGAGCACTTGGTGCTCAGATTGAAAAGACAACAAATAGAGAGGCTTGCCGAGATCTCAGTGGAAGGAGACTTCGGGATGTCAATCATGAAAAAGCGTAAGGCGTTTTCTTAGAAGCTAGAATTATAAAATAAATTGACCATGTAGTTCACTGTTAACAAAAGGCTCAAATGACAGGCTGTTGTAGCAATGAAATTTTATTTTGAATACAAAAAAGAGCAAAAGTGAAACCTTAAACACAGATAGACTGGAAGCCAACAGGATTCTTCTGACTGTAATTATATTACTGCAAAACATATGATTGTACTACAGCCTGCTTCTGAGAGACTGTTCTGCACCTCTTGGTTTTCTCAGCTAGAATTCTCACAATTCTTTTCTCTGAAGCTGCAAGACCATGATACTGAGGATATGTGACCTTACTGCTGTTTCTGGCTTCTAAAATAAACTTTGCTCTCTTCTCTGTAGTAGAATCTCTATATATTCCTTCAGTAATTCCCCTGAGTGGTGTTAGTTGTCTTTTCCCATTGTCTCCTATTGTAGCAGGTGGAAGATGCGTTCAGTAATTGCAAAGCAACACTGATACTACATTAAATGCTGGAAACACTCTCATTTTCATGGTTCTGTCATCTGCAGGATGGCTGAATGGGTGAAACAGCAAGCAGAACGGGAAGCAGAAAAAGAGCAAAGGCGCTTGGAAAGGCTGCAGCGGAAACTTGCGGAGCCAAAGCACCACTTCACAAATCCAGACTACCAGCAGCAGTGTCACGAAATGGCGGAGCGACTAGAAGATTCAGTCCTTAAAGGTATTGCAGTTTAACTTCACTTTCTCTCCTCAAAAAATAAACCAAACTGAAAGACCCTATAGCCTTCTTCCAGTATGAAAATTTTTAAAAAATTGCTGACAGTAACTCTTTCACTTACATGAAATTTTGAATTCCAGTAAAATTTATTGGACTTAATTTTACCTCTTTGGCTACTGCTTCTCTTAAATTGCATTGAACAGTGTAACACAGATACAAGTGATGCTCCATCTTCCTGTGCTACAGTGTCATCTCATAATAAAAGCAAAATTCTGTGAAGGTAGTGTTGCTAGTTCAGCTGTAAGAATTACATAATCATTTTCAGTGAAATGATAAAATAGAAACAGATCTTACATAAAAACTAGAAATTGAATCCAACTGTAAAATACCTTGTTTCACTTACTGTTCTTTGTAGATTGTTCCCTTGCTGGTAGCTTGATAGTGAAACTTGAGCCTGAATAGGATGTAGAACCTGAGAGTTCAGTTCAGGAATCTAATTTGAATTGAATCTGTGCCTTAGTAAAATCGTGGAGAAAAACTGCTGCTGCTCTTGAGTTTATTTTGAAGCTTTGAGTCTACATAAATGTGCACCAATAGTGATTACTTTCAGGTAATGTTTTAAATTGCATCTGAAATAAAAAGATAAGTAGAATTTACAACATGTATGAATTGTGTACCAATGAAGTAGACTTTTAACTTTGTTTTGAAGGATTGCAGGCTACTTCAAGCAAAATAGTGTCACCAGAAAGTGGCGAGAGTCGGAAGCGTCCACATGAATCTGGAAAGAATGGAACAAAATCTCGAAAAAGAAAATGTTTTTGGTAAGCATTATGCCTTGTTTTTATACTCAAGTATTAAGCCTTGAACAGGATGACAGGTTAGGTAAATACAAGTAAGCAACATCTTATCGGAGATGTAGACTTAAATAGGAATAGGTAAATTGAACTGATTAAATCTGAGAGCTGAAAGTAAATATATTGCTGAGTTCATGTAATTCTGTCCCAGCTGGAGCAGACAAACTTTATTTGCAAAAATAGGTACCCTTCCCCACCCCCTGCTTTGAATATGGTTATATTCTACTACCTCCCGTTTTTCTTTTCTTTTTTTTTTTCATTAATGAATTAAATTTACAATGAACTTAGGGGGGGGAGATTTATTTTTTTCTCCTGGCATTTTTTGCCTAATGTAACATGAAAGAGAAGCCTTAACGATTCCAGTGGTGTTTGGAGTAGCACGTATTTCTATATTGGGAATACTGTAAAAAGATAACCTTTTTTGGGGGGATGTTGGGTCCTGTTCAATATTAGCAGCACTTCCATTTACTAAACTATCCTAAATAGCTGCTAGAGTAGTTCACTGCAGCTCTCTGAAGTGATTTTTGGAAAGAGAAAAGTGACAATAAGAATGATTTAGGAAAAAAAAAAAAGTAAAAATAGATGAATATTCATTAGTAACGTACCGCTTGTGCCAGGCTGGGATTGGAAGGACTGGATGATCATGACAGTTCAGATTGTGAGGATGACAGTGAAGATGACTCCCCTCATGCATCTGACGGAAGCTGTCCATCAGGCAGCAGATACAATGAAAATGCTGGAAGTTCAAATGAATGTTCAAGCAGCTCTGTGGATTTGGTAGAGGATAGTCCAGCTACCAGTGCAACTGAGAAACCACTGGAGCAGCCAGAAGGTACTGGAAGAGATCCGCAAGGAGAGATGCGTGCTGGTGGGCAACCTGAAATTCCAGCTGATGAAAACAGTAAAATGACAAAGCCCTTGAAGGAAGAGGTCCAAGAAAAGAATGAGGTAACCCAAGCTCTGAAAGAAGAGGAGCAAGAAAACATTTCTTCTGAGGCACAGGAAACGAACCAGTTACAGAGCACAGTAAGTATGAAGCAGTAAAAAATGTGGTGTGTCTTTTTCTTCAGTAGCTTTTACTCAATCACTTTTCCCTTTGTGGATTACAGAAGAGGGGAGGGGATTTGTATCCTATGACTTCAATGCATTAGATGTACGTGCTTGAATTAAAATCACAGTCTCCTTAAGAAGCTAACAGAATCTTCAGAGTTTGATTCAGAGCACAAAAAAATCCCAAGCTTAAAAGGAAAACCAGCTTAACTGAAGATGCATCGTACGACTTAGGAAAATGGAGCGTAGCAAATTAGTGGAAACTGCAGCCAAAGAACGCTTTTGGTTGCCAGTGTCTCCATGGAGAAAGTTGAGTTGTAGTATTGTAGCATTGTCTTGAGAGGTGCTAAGTAAAATGGGTGAAGGAAGAACTTTATAAGATTAAGATTTTAATAGTCTAGAGTTTCTACTAAAGTGCAGTTGCCCTTGGCTGTCTCATATTGTCTCTCCTGAGATCCATGTTTCCCTTGGGGGTTTTTTGTTGTTGTTTTTTTTTTTTTTTTTTTTTTTTTTTTT
>VYXH01005885.1:169443-202503 GCA_013397275.1 Burhinus bistriatus | reverse complement strand
AGGGGAAGAAAATAAAACCCTTCAGTAAGATGAAAGATGCTTATCCATACTTTTTGAGACATTACCTAATGCTGTCTAATTTGGCTAATCTTACTTATAACATAATTTGACCTTAATGTTTATAATTTGCCTCAATGTTTAAATTAGAAGTTGTTCCAAGTAGATGCCCCCTAAACCAATCAACTGATGAGTCTCTTAGTTTTTATTATAAAAAGACTTGAGTCTAGTTCATAGAGAACACTAGTAGCCTGGTGCAAACTTCAGTTTGTTGTTGACCATCAAAAGTCTTGAAAGCAGCAGCTCCTTCACTAGAGGGACAGAATTAGTATAAATGATGGGCTTCGTCTGAACTGCAAAGGATGGTGGAAGAATGGTTTTAAAATCGATCATCTGGTGTATGCGTGGTGGAAGCAGGGCTGTACTGTTGCCATACCATTATCTCTGCCGCCAATCTGGGTTGGTGTCACAGCCCTCTGCCAGATCAGGAGCAGTGCTGACCATGAGGTTCCTTCTTTGGTGATTGACAGGAGGATGGCTGGGATTCTTTTGCTGAAGAGGCTTTGGATTCGTCTTCCAGCCAAGAGAGAATATTGCCTTTCCCACTGAATTGATCAAAGCCTGACTAATGTTTGGCAGTAAAAGGTGGCAATACTTGTGCTTCATTGCCCCTTGCATAATATTACTATTAAAATTTTTTGGGTGTAATGAATCTAGGCTTATTCCAGCAGTAAAACAAAATGTGGCACTTTTTTTCAGGCTAAGGAGTTGCTTGGATTTTCAGCCTTGTTTCAGCTTGCGCAGAAAGTCTACCATCAGTTGCGACTGCCAATGACTGAATTCTGATAAGTGAAAGTTCAGTACAGTTAAATGGCAAAAAGACCCAGGATGTAATATGATAAATCAGAACTTTGTCATCTACCATACTATTAAAGCTGGCAAATTTTAAACAGGATGTTTACCATTCTTCACTGTTTACCTTTTGCTCAGTATTTGCGAGACTGTCTATTCCTAGAACAGGAAACTCCACCAATGCTGTGGTAGATTGTTATTGCAGGTGGAAATATTTTTATAATAGTCCTTGATGGATTTTTTTTTTTTTTTTAAAAGTAGGATGAGAATAATGAGGCAACCAGTCTTTTTTTGTATGCTTAGCAGGACAAAGGTTCTAATTCTGCTAGCGTTAATTACATTTGCTGAGTTCATAATGGAGCGGTCTCATTTCCCCTGCTGATATTACTTGCTTTGAAGTCCCTTTGATAACTCCCGCATGATATGTACCATAAGATTGGTATGTGCTTTAAGTATTGAACGGAATGGGCTTAGATTTTTGTGTCCTTTTTAGTGTGTTAATGTTTGGTGTTAGCGTTTAGTGTGTTAGTAAATTCCAGCATTTGAATTATCCAGTCTTTGTCCATATTCTTGTGTGGACAAGACCCCGGGTGTTTATATTCTTTAAGGTGACCAGTGCTTCTGTCTTGGAGGCTGTGTACATTGCAAGCCTAAGCACATCTGCAGCTTGTCTGGACATGTTAGAGCAAGCCTTTAACTAGCTAGCAGAGGCACTGCGAGGAGTAGAATTGTAGCAGCGCAGTTGGACACAGGGTACAAAGCTCACGTGAACACTCACCCTGCTCTTGGGTGTGTTATTTCCGCAAAGATTTGCATGTTTTACAATTAGGCTACTAGCTAGCTTCAATTTGCTTGTATATGATGCCGTAATACTTTGCCTAGGTAGCATAAGTACTGCTAATAATAATTACGTTGGCTAATATCCAACATAATACATGTTGAGACATTGCTCAACTTTATTAAGTAATTAGGAGTTTGAGATAATTCTAATTGAAAGTCTTCTGTAAAGTGAAGCATTCTGTCTATACTTGTTCCTTCCCTCCCCAATCAGGAAGAAAATAATAATAGTCTGATGGGATGTTTTTCTCTTTGCAGGAGGTGGAACCAATAGACCTACTGGCGTTCAACTCTGCTGCTGAATTGGAAGCCCTGGGTTTAGATAAACTGAAGATGGAGTTGATGTCTTTAGGACTGAAATGTGGAGGCACTTTAAAGGAAAGAGCAGCAAGGCTTTTTTCAGTGAGAGGTCTGTCTAGAGACCAGATTGATCCTGCTTTATTTGCAAAGCCTTCTAAAGGGAAAAAAAAGTGATTTTAAAAAAATTATTTTGTATCCATGTGCTTTTAATTTTTTCACACTCTGTTGTCATTATGTACTGCCACATAAAATTCTTCAGCATCCCTGGATAGTTTTTGTTCCTATTCTTAATGAAGTTTGATTAATGTAACACAAATCTTAAGTTGCTAGATAGTTAGTTATGTGCTCAATACGTTCAATATTAAAGGACTGAAATGACTATCTTTTGATAAGCTTTACAAATGGTTATAACAAGCCTTAATGCAACAGGTAGAGCAAACTCTCTGTATATGGAAAGAAAGAACCTGGATGTTTTCTGGAAAATGGTTGTATGAGACTGTCATCACCTATTTTAAGAAAAATAGCAATCTTTTCTTAGCTTTATATTGGATCTCCTTTAACGTGTATTCCAGTTAGCACAGTTACAACTGTTAAATGAGAGACATTGAACTTACGATCTAGGCTTAAAAGCTGAAGTTACTTTAAATAAAACCAACATTTTTATATGGATGAGGTCAGTATAAGTGAATACGCTGTGCTTTGAGTTTCTGTGGGATGTCAGGTATCAATATGATATAAATTATTAACGCGTGTAAATATTTCTTTTTGAATAAGTTAAATAAGAGTATTTACTTATTTTGCTCTGGAAAAGTATCTGAGTGAGGGACGAGAGAATCACATCCTTAAAAAGAAATTAAGTACACTTGCTGGCTGCTGACGGTTAGTAAGATACAGAGTGATCGTCTGAAGCTGAATGGGAAATTTAGGATGGGTTTTAATTCTTTTTTTTTTTTTTTTTAATGGTAAAAGCAATGGAATTGTCTCCCAAGGCTTTAAATATCTGCGGTGCCAGTGCTTTATCCTAGAGCAGTATCTGACAGCTCAGTGCTGGGAGTTACAGTGTGAGGTGGTAAGGGCCCCTTGCTGGAAGGGCAGCACACTCACGTGACTGCGGGTTCAGCTGCCACCTGTCTGGTTTGAGGCTTTTAAAAAGTGTTTTGTTCAGTACCTCACATTCCAGATTTTACCACCATATGCTGGAGAGTATTATGTTTATGATCTTACCAGATTTTCTTGTAGAGACGCTTAAAAAATTAAAAACTAGCTCTCTCCTGTTGTGACATCATACCATCCGTTTATCTGTTTTAAAGTTTGACTCACAAAGTTTTGAATTGCAATACTGGTAGGAAATGGGCTTCAAATGCTAGGAAATGAATTTACTTGTGTAGTATTTAATGTTTCTGACATGAGCAGTTTGCAAAACTGACTGAAATATTAGATACAATCTTATGACCTTTGTCCCCAGAGGCTGTTTTGTTTATGCTTGGAAGTTTTGGATTGAGAGAGTGTTAAAGCTCAAGGATTTATTCTTGACAAACTCTACAGGCAAGCTGTTCGATCAGTCCTGTTGATGCCGCTGCTCCAAAATGCTGGTTAACCTGACAGTTTATCCTCCCCTCACCAGCGTGACTTCCCAGGCACGACTTGTTATAAAATGATGTTGGAAGGTTCACTGTCCCGCAGGTCTGTGTGTGTGTGTGTGTGTGTCCCGGTGGGGCTGTGGGGGTCGCTGCGGGCCTGGCCTGCAGGGCCCCAGCCCCCTTGGCAGCCAGCTGGGAGGCAGTTCTCCTGTTTTGCGTAGATCCTGGTTTGTAGGAGACGCGGCTTGGCCCTGCTGAGGACCGGGGTGGGAATTGGGAAGTGTGGAATTAATTTCTAATGCAGCAGCTGATGTCTAGGAAAGTCAAAAACACTGCATCTTCCTGTAAGATGGATTTGAGACTCTTACCTATTTGCAAACGTATTTGTTGTGTTTAAATAAAAGTCCTTAGTATCTTTTCAACTGAGTATCTCCAACTTCTATACTTATATTCACAAAATAAGCTTCATTAGCATCCCAAGGAGTTACAAAAAGGATGGGCACGTATTTGCAGCGGTGGTTAATTATACCACAGTACACAAACCCAGCACTGGTGGATCTGTTTGATACAGTGCTCGAAAAACAAATCATGGCACTTGAGGGATAAATTGTTAAAGCACACTTAAACTGTTTTCTGTTTACCTACATATGGGATCCCAAAGAAATGAATTTAGCATTTTGCAGCTTATCATTAGTACAATCTGGTTTATATGATGAGCAGTGACTTAAATGCAGCAAATGATATAGTAGGTAAGAAGATGCTTGGTGACAGTAAAGCACTTGACATGTCTGACATCTTAATCTATAAGGGAGTCTTGGAAAACTTGAGGGGGTGAAGCAGTGGGGGGAAGAGAAGAGAGACATTGAGACTCTGCAGATCACATGTCATGGGGCTTGAAGTGGACCCTGGGTAGGAAGGAAATGGTTTTGTTTACCAAATGTGTTTCATTAGGAAACTGGAATGGAGGGTACCTGGGAGGACACCTCGACATAATGAAGTTTTGCTGGCGTAAATGTGTCAGCTGGGAATGTTACATACCAGCAGCAGTCTCACTTGGGTGGCAAGCCTTTGGTGTGCTTACAGCCAACTCTCGTAACACATGTACATCATTTAGTGCAGGAGAGCCTTCAGCTATACGAACACACTGGGGCTCCTCTGTAGTAGGGCAAATATAGCGTGGGCCAAAAGTGAATGGGCCAGTTTAATGACATGTTTTGGCAACAACTCTTGCCTGAGTTATTTCCCTTCACTGCAATTGCACTCTTGCTGCAGTTGCACTGACGCAGCTGTTGCCAAGTCTACCCCATGCGTCACCTATTTGCCTTTTTTTGTTGTTGTGGGTTCCTTGTGAAACTAGATCAGTTCCCTGATGGGGCATGTGATGCGGCTCTAATAAATTTGTGCCATCGCAACTGAAGTAGCATTGCATAGGGCAGGGAATAAACACTGGTTGGTATGGGGGAACTGGAATATTTTAAATCGGCAGTAGCACCAGACACTTTATTGATGAACTGCATCTTCAGTAGTGCTAGAATTAAAAGAAATACCCTACATCTGCGTTAGAGGACAACAGCTTCCATGCACCTTGAACTAGCTCCATGCTTAGGCACCATTTATTTGGGAATTGTTTATCTCCTGCTGAGCTAAACAGGAACAAGCACTTGCTCTGGGCTGTGCCCACATAAAGAGTCAGCCTAGAGCAATGCTGTCTCTGGAGAGCCACACCAGCACTCGCTGGCAAGGCTAGACTTTCACGTGTCAGTAGTGCGTCCTTCAGAAAATAGCTGGATAACAAACAGGACTTGGACTGATCCTTCAACAGAACAGAAACAATAGGGTGAAGTGCTTGAAGCTTTCTTAAGAATTTGGGCAAGAAAAGAAAGAAGTCAACAAATACCAGTAAAAAAAAAAAAAAAGAATATCAACTATTCCAACCATGGGCCATTTCCATAGCACAGAATGGCCTCAGAATAGAGGTGATCTTTCTAGTCCAGGACCAGAGGATAATGCAGAGTTTGCAGTCCCCTGCCTGTATCTTTCTTTTTCCAAGGACTAATGGAGCTTTGGATTTCAAAAGTGCTTCTGGTTGTAAATGCACCAAAACTGTGAACGTCTTCCCAGAGGAAAGGTTCATGCTCCCACACAAACACTTCCCCAAGAAGCAAGTGGTGTGACTTACAGAATTTTTCTGAAGTGTCATTTTAAGTGCATTTATTTAAACATCTGGAAGATCTAGAGCACTGCCTTGTGTTTCTCTTGTGTTTCAGAGTTACTGACTGAAAAAAAATAATTAGTGAAAACACTGGCACAAACCTGAGGGAGGGCTTTTCCTCACCTCTATCGATACCCTGGAAAGAAAGATAAGCACATATAATACAAAAAAAATAACAGGGAACAGGGCAGGTCATTACTCAGGCAAAATACTCAAATTTGGTAAGAAATTGCTTCTGGTTGGCAAGTTCAGAATTGGAGCATACTGTTTCCTTCTGTGCTGCTTTCTAACAAGCATTTGGTCTACTGATTCCTCAGTGTGTCAGTGCCAAAAAGCAACACTCTGGACCATCCAACATCGCCAAACAGAAGCATTCATAGCTCAACCAGAATAATATTTTTTTTTCCTGGCTTCTTTCTGTGACACAAAGGACTAGAAACTTGCTGCTGTTAAGTGAAAATTGGTATTTTCATGCCAGCCCAGAAGAAAAAACTTCAGAGAAATCAAATATCACAAAATCCCACCTGGCTTGGCCTTATGGTTTTGCTTTCACAAATTATTTCCATCTTGGGATCTCCTGGCAGTGTAAGAAGTACTGAAGAGTTCCTAGTCACGAGCACGCTGTAAGATTAGGACTGATTACCTCAGATTAGGACTGATTACCTCTTTTCTAAACTTTTCTAACAGGGAAGCAACTTGTGGAAGCTTGGAAAGCTCATCACCAGCAGACAGGGCAACAGCTGCCAGCCTTCAGCCAAAAGGCTCCTTTCCCGTTTTCCTCGCCAATGCAGTCCTCTGCAACGTGGACAAATAAATGAGTTACTAAAAAGCCACTTCAGTGGTTTGACCAAAAGAGCACTTTGCTCGAGCGTGCAGGAATTTCTTCCTTTGGTTTTCCGAGCCTGACAGCTTCTGCACTTGCTACTGTAGGTGGCACTGAACTAACGGCGGCGATGTGTCCAGTTCCAGCAGCGCTGCTGAAGCCCTCAGCCCTTTGAAGAGAACAACCTGGCCGGAGGCCCGGGCTCTGCCCTGCGGTGCACGCACAGACAGCGCTGCTGCAGAGCGGGGGTATTAAGTCACGTTTACGTCATTCTGCCTATTCCAGGAATGGCCAAAATGAATCACTTTAATCCGCCTGAAATTTGTTCTTATCCAAGATTTTGCTTTCTGGAGAATGTTGACATTTTAAAGGTTGGTTTGTAGCAATGCTTGTTCTCAGGAAGGTGCTATTTGTAAATCTTAAAGGTTCCTCCAAAACATTTAACCGGAGATGTTAAAGGCTGCACCCTAGTTAGTTAGCGCAGCCACCTCCGCTGGCTTTGCTTTCAGTTATAGCTCAGCAATTAGGGTGGCTTTGCAGATTAACATACCTAATGGCACCTGAAGGTGGGGAGGTGACAACTGCTCTGACCTCCTCCAGCTGGGTGAGGGCTGCTGCCTTCTGACGCTGGAAGAGACTGGGCAGGGGCTGGCTAATCCGGGATGGTTAGTCTGGGTTTAGACCCAGCAGCTGAGCCTGCTTGGGAAGCGTCCCGGTGGCCGGAATGCATGTGCTGCGTGTGCTGCTTCTCCCTGCTGTGTTTGCTGTGTGTCTCTAACCAGGCGTAAGGAATCAGGACTTTGCACAAAACTTGGAGCACAAAAAGGAGCACGAAGCTCTTCAAAGACCTACTTGGGACGTATGGAAAGAAAAGTAGTGTTTATAAGGAGCCAGCCGGCTCATGAACTATCTGCTGGCAATTTTACACATCTCAGTGAAAACACGATGTCTGGTGGTTGTAGATGGTACCTTATGGCCTGTGCAATACTGTGTCCAGCATATGGTAACTAGCTGAGACCACCTAAGGGTGACAGAGTTATTGACCACTGGGCTGGAAGTTGGCAGTAACAATTAGGAACTGATGGCATTTGTTTTCAGCAAACAGAAAGCAAACTTTTAAAGGGGATACAGGTACTTGAACTTTCAAAGGGGCAGATTTGTCATCACTGAGGAAATTAGAAGGAAAAATGTAAACAGAAAAAACACAAACATTAGGAGTACATTTAAAACAAAATTACTAAATAGCTTAAAAAAAAAAAGAAAGTCCCAATTCAGTAATTGTCAAAAAGGATGCTGAGAGCTGTGGACAGATGATATGACTTTGCACCGCCCAGTATCTCCAGATAAAAAACTGTTTCTTGCCTGTTCCGTACCTGTTGGTTTAGCTGTAGGAAACCCCAGCATCCACGCAGCTCTGGAGTGCCCTTGTACCCCTGGAGCATGGGCCTGAAGGCAGCAGCTGTGCATAGCTCTTTATTCTGTTTTATTCTGAAATGCGCTGACGTTGCGCAGGCCGCTCTCCTGCACCTGCTCCAGGAATGGACAGAGGAGTGCAGGTCCCGGCTGCAAATCCAGCACTTTGCAGAGCAGCTAATTTCACCTTAAATTAATGGCAAAAACTAGGAGCTGTGGAGACTGTTAAGAGGCTCGTCTAAAAATATCAAAGTCCTGCAGGATCTCCGCCTCCCCACTTCTGTTTGCCCTGGGTTCCCCTTTCCCAGACTCCAGCTGTTCCCAGCCAAAGCCGAGGAGCTCCCCTGATTATCGCCTTTGCTGGGATGTGGATTGGACATCTGACTTTCCACTTAAACCAGCAATTAGAAGGCTGCCTTGAAAGGCAAAGTGTCAGACGCTCTTGGTAGGAGTTTGTGAAAAGCAAAGGGGGAGAAAAAAGAGAGGGAGAGGAAATAAGGTCTCACCAGCAGGGTAAAGCCGCAACTTCTCATAGATTTTGAAAGAAGACGGGAGGGCAGCCTCGGTTCAAATGAAGCCGTGGAAGGATCAGACAGGGCGATGTAACTCAGCTAGCAGTGGCATTTAATAGGGTTTAAAACTTTTGTTATCTCTCCTAAAATGTAATGATAACGGAGAAAGAAAGTTCCACTGTCCTGCCCGAGCCTCTCTCATAAGAAAACCTTTTGTGACACCAATAGATTTCCCCACGTCCAGCTCCATTAAATATCGCAGGACCTCACAGATCGCCTTGTGAGCAGTGCCACGAAGGCAGGTCAGAGCTCACGCTCCCGATAAGCTTCAGCTCAGCCACGCTGCCACTGCGAACGCGTACACAAGAGCTTGCCTTCAAGTGTGGGGCTAACAGGGCTGCTGAAGCCCTTAATGTGAACAGCACACGCCTCCTTCTCCTTGAGCACCCCGCTGGAGCTCTGCGCTTTCAGTAATGCGGGAGGATGCCCCATGTTTTAATGCTGGTTTTGTCTTAAAACACCTCTACAATTTTTGAAATCCTTTCTGCTTATATGTGGTTCATTATGGCACAGCACTGCTCTTCCTTTTTTTTTTTTTTTTTTACAGCACAGCATAAATGTTAATGCTGAACCACGCTGGTGCCAGGTACGTGAGATGTTCTGCCTCTCCTCAGAGACTGTGGTGCCGCTCAGACGGAAAGGATAACGTGACAGCTTGACAGGCTTTGTATGTGTTACAAGTTGTACCGATCTCAAAGCAGCAAGGTACCACACAGGAGGTATCACAGCAAGTGCAGCCTGGACTGAGGCTGACAGGCTGGGAGATAATTTCCTGCAGCACGGGCCCGTATCTGAAAAAGCCCCAGGTGTGGCAGTATTTCATCCACAGCCTTCTGCCTCGGAGTTTGCGCTGTAGAAATCTCTGGAGCCCTCCCCACATCAGCCCGATCTCCAAACCTGCTGCATTTTGACTGCAAAGCCAGCTGGAGTTTGAGAAGTCCTGCCCTGTCCCCAGAAAAGTGGGGAGTTTCAATCCAAATGTGGGTTAAGAACTAGCCGCAGCATCCATCATACTGAGACAACAGCATAACTGGTTAATTTCTAATTAAGAAGCTTGATTTTTCAGACACTTTAACAGATGATGGTGATGCTGTGCACAGAGTCGGGGTAGGGAGGGTCTGGGCAGTGCCAGGAGGCCCCAGGAGGGGTGGCTGGGAAGGGACGGTGGTACAGACTGTGGGCACAGGGAGATACGCATGTGAGATGCCAGACATGGGTGCTGGTGTTGCCCAGCCTGGTGCAGAGCCACCCAGGCTATCTTATAGCTTTCTATAAGTCACCTCTTCCCCGGGCCTCTGCTCTGTTCTTACCACGGCCCTCACGGGCCTGGATGGGACCCTGCACTGGGCTCGAGGGCTGTGAACGCAGAGGGGTGGTGGGACTGAGGAGGGAGATGCTGTGACATCTGTGCGGCTCCCCTAGCAATAAATAAGTATCCATGCTGGTGGCAGGGTTGGCAGGGCTTGATTGTGCCCTGTCCTTTCACTGCAATACCCACAGTGCTCCCCACAGCAACACTGAGTCTCCTCGGTCACCACCTCCCCATGTCCCCCAGCTGTCACACACATCCACACAGACCCACCGCTCGCTGTTATGTACCTTGTGTCCACAGGACACCAGAGCAAAGGGAGCCAGATGCAAAGCAAGGGGAGCTGGACACGGTGCAGGATCCCGGCAGAGGGGAGCAGAATAGGGTTCAGCCCTTGTCCACCCCGCTGGTCCCAGCCCCGCATCCCTGCTGTGATGTTCTGCTCCCCACTTCCCGCAGAAGCCTGGCCCCCATTGCACAGGATGGGATTTCTCCCAGGCTTGGGGGATGATAATGTCTGGAGTCCAAGTACTGGAGGCTGGAAGGAAGCCAGGGTTAATGCTCTTCATTCTTAGGCAGGAACCAGTTCAAACATTTTCTTCCCCAGGAGCCTGTGTGGATAAATCTTCTGCTTTGTTCTTCATGGTGATGGCTGAGCTCATGGCCTTCAGGCTATGCCCTGCCCCTGAGCTGGGGTGGAGAGGAACTGGGGCTGAATGCCAATGCCATTAAGATAGATGCCACATAGTGATGAGGAGGAAATGGCCAGAGATTGATCCGGCTCATCCAGTTCAGATTGTAGTAACCCATAGTGCTGTAGATCAGCACTGGTGCCTGGTGAGTCTCTGCTTCTGCCTTTTTTTCTCCCCTTAAAGCTCTTCTTTTGCCACAGGCATTTACACAAGTGAAAGGTACCAGCCTATTCATGGGTCAAGGTGATGGCAGAGATGCCTGGGTGACCTCAGACCTAGTGTCTTCCAGTGTAGCAGGGACACTTGACATCTCAGCCTTCCCGATGAATGACCCAAAGCCACTGCAGAGTCCAACAGCTCCCTCTTTTCACCTGGTCTGTGGCCCATGGCCACCCTGTCTAGCCAGACAAACCAATTTCAGAGTCCTCCCACCAAACACAGGTTCAGCAAGGGCCTCGGAGACCACGTCCCACAGAGGTGGACAGCAGCGACCACTTCATCCCCAGAGCCACTGGTATCTCAGTAGGTTATGAACTGAGGAGAGGAGTCTGAGACGAAGTGTGGAAATCATTATCGTTGGTGACACCCTGGCCAACAGTTCAGTATGGTTCAAAAAGGGATGAAACCCCATTACCGTTGCATTTCTCCAGGGCGTGTGTTGGTCAGATGTCCATCAGGAAGGGTCAGGGTTAAAACACTTCATGTGGGAAGGGAGGGGGTGTGAGGCAGATCATCTCTGTCCGCACTGCAGCTCCAGTTGATTGCCTGCAGGTTCTGGCACTGCACTGCTGCAGCTCACACGGAGAGCATCACCTCTTGCCTGTCAGATATGTTTCTAGGTTTTCTCTTTAAGAAAGTGTTGGCTTAAACTCCGCAGCAGCTCAGGGAGAAGAACTGGCGATGTGGGCTCTGCTCCATCTGCCGATTCAGCCCAGTCCCAGTGGCTGTCTGAGTAGATAAACTTGACCAGAAGCAGGCAGGATCACACGGGTAACAGAGAAGAGCTGTTACTGTGTGTATGTTTATAGGAGCTGGGCACTAGGGTACATTCAGAAATATGACAGACTTTTTCCCTCCACTTTTAGACCTAAGAATAAATACAAGCAAACACATGCCTACTTTAATAATCGCATTTTATTGTTTCCTTGAGTTTGAAAGCACACAAAACTCAGAAAATATCCCTAAATTGAAATAACTGTAATACACAACCAGAAAAATAAGGGCCTGATTGTACAAACTGTTACTCATGCGAGCAAACCTAAGTCCTAATATTCCCATTGACTTCAGGACTCTCAATTCTGCCTAAAACTGCAATAAGCCCATGGTGCAGGGGCCAAAACTATAATCCTTTGGGTTCCAGATAATATTTTATGTACGTGTATATATGTATACGATACATACACACATATATATGTTCCTTTGAGCTCTAGATAATTTTATGTACATATATGTATGTATGTAGACACTATGTAGATATCCAAGATGTATGTAGACAATACATACATATATTCATATACTATATATATGTACACATGTGTGTGCGCGTGTGTATACAATATATACATGTAAGTGCTTCTGCTCTACAATTCACCATAAACATGACTTGGACAGACAAAGACTAAAACTTATGAAATGCCGTGAGTCTAAGAATGAAAAGCTGAAGCCACACATTACGTCTTCACCTGGTGATGATCACTCCTCCTTTGCCTGTAGCTGTTTGCAATACTCCCGGGGTGGGGACTGAAGTAAATTGGATGCAGGTCCATCAAATTCAATGAATATACAGGTATACGTGAAGATGGATGCTCCTCTGAGCCCATCTATACGGACAGTGCCTTTAAGTGCACCCTCTCTGCAGGGTAGTGGAGTGCGTGGGAGATCCACAGCCCCAGCTGCTGCTGACCCTTGCAGGTGGGTATCTGGGGGTCCCCCCAGACCTTTATCGCTGGCCCTGAGGCTGGGGACTGGGGTGGCTCCGGGCAGAGCTGTGGGGAATCAGGGGACTTGGTGACATCCCACTCCCCTCGTGAGAGCCGTGGGTCCCCAGCTGGCCACGCGTGTCTCACACCAGTGCCATGCCGTCTGTAATGCAGCTGCACTTCTCAACGATCATGTTGGGAAACTCGGCTGCTTCAATCTCAGTGCGGTTCCCCCTCTTGACGAGGTAGATCATGGGGAGCGGGGAGCTCTCTGCCACGGCACAGGCACGCTCCCCGTAGCCAAAGCGCCACAGTGGGCTGGGGGGCTGCAGGCATCCCCCCGAGCACCGGTAAGCCTGGTACCCTGCCGGTTCGATGATCCAGTACTGTGTCCAGGCGAGCTCGCGGAAGTTGACATAGTGTTTCTGCCGGCAGCAGGTGGACTTCCCCATCACCACCTCCTCCTTGCAGTCCCCTGGGCCCCTGCGCACCAAGGGAGAAACAAGAACTGATGCCGTAACTGGAAACCAGGAAGGTGGGGGAAATAATCCCTGCTGTTAATAGCAGAGGTGGGCCCTGAGATGTGAAACTTGGACCACGCTTTGGTTTCATGTGAATACTCAGGCAACAAATACAGGAAGAGGAGAGGTGGAATTCAGCAGCAACTTTCCAACTCCTCCATTCACAGCAGTTTACTTGCGAGGGCAAGAGCTGCACGCCCTGGCTTGGCACACACAGTACAATAATTCAGGAGCGAAGTTACACCAGAGACAGTACAGATTTAGGTTTCATACGTACCCATAGTCTTCCAAGTCGAGGGTGTAAAGCACCAGTTCAGGTTTGCCTAGGGCTTTATCCTTGGGGTCCTGCGAGGTGAACCGCACAGCTTTGGCCATTTCTGAGGCATGGCTGCCTACCCTTTCTCCTTCAATCCAGACCTCCAGGAACATTGGCTCCCGCTTCTTGTTTCGCAGCCAGTAATGCACGGCCTGCGTCACATCGAAGTTCTTCCAGCCCGACTCACGTATGGGAACCAGCCTGCATGACAGGGGCTCGGCATTAAAGAAAAGCCCATCATATAAAGCCCGGGCTCACAGCGTTGTTATTGCAGCAGAATAATTTGCTTCCCGTAGATTGTCATGTGCCTTGATTACACGATAAATTTTGCTGAGCGCTTTGGGCAAGCACCCATGGCAATTAACTCACACCTCAAAAAGAAGCATGCAGATCTAGCAGACACTGAAGGGCTAAATAAAACCCTTTGTGCATGCTCACGTCAAGGTATTCATTCATGCTCATGCAGAAATATGGTGGTGTGGGATTATATGCAGCCTGGTAAACACCACTACTCCCACCTGCTCCTGTCCTAGCTGTATTGAGGCCATCAGTTTCTACCCACCCAGAAAATTGGTTTGATGTCTAATTCTGCCTTCAAGGGTTGTAAAACTTCCACAGAGCTCAAGGCTACAGAATCAGATGCTTTTTTGCATAATTTACTTATTTAAACCAGCTAACGAAATGGCCAGTGGAAAGAATACCAGCAGCCAGTAACTGATGTGAGTTAGAGAGTAACAGACGTGAACCAGGTGGAGGTTTTTAGAAGGGTAGACCTAGCAGTACACCATCATTTGACACAGAAATAGATTATTTCAATGAATCATCATACATTGCAGTCTTAACCTAATATCTGCCCTTAAAAATCATTCTGGCTTTAGAGGCTATAGAGCCTGATTCTACAGATGTAACCCCACCAGACTGACTGGAGGCACAAACACATGACACCCAAACCTGGCCCAGAGGACCCATAATGTGTAACTGGAGTCCTGCCTTCAGGAGAGGTCCTTTTCTTACCGTGAGTCTATCAGGGACGTCCTGTTGGTACCATCGTGCTGCCGTTGCACCCAGTACACGCTGACTCTGGCGTTGGAGACAGGCCTGTGAGACTGCTTGGCAGGCAGGTTTGCTCTGTCCAGAGGCTTTTTGAAGAGTTTCAGTTCAGCCATTGTCACTTCACTGTTTTTAGGTATTCTACCCTCCATGTCAAAGACCAGGTTCTGGCGTGTGGTGGTGTCAGAGTAGAGGACTTCTCCTGCCATGCCCATGCACGTTGGGAACAAAAAAGACAGCCTGTCATTGTCATCCTAGTGAGCAAAGGCTCCACACTTCGTCCACAATTATCATCACAACACACTCCTTCCACGCTCCCACATCATGCCCTTGTGGCAGACACAGCCACTAAACACACCTTTTCTAATGCATACTTGAATCAATGTCTTGCAAATGCCCTAATTATTCTTCTATGTCTGAGTGTCTGCAACCTGGAGGCAACAGAAAGAAATCTCCTATATAAGTTGCCCCCAAATTGAGCAAACACAGACAGGTGCCCATCTCTCTGTGCCAGTGCTGGGTGGGCACCAAAGCAGGAAACTGCGCCACTTGCAATGACAAAGTGTTTTCATTTGCTGCCCAAGGTGGTACATCTTTTGAAAATGAAACAAGCTCTAAGTGTCCTTGTAGAGACACCATTGTGTCTGTACAGCTAATTTCTTACTTGCTATTTTTCCCAGACAAAAAAAAAAAAAAAAAGACAGGGGAGAGTGAAACATCCTCAAAGAGGTGTGACTGCTCTTAGAGGACTTTCTGGAGTTTTGACTGAAGCACTGCAATGTCTACACTTTCTACTGACATTTATTTTTTACATCATTTTTCCACCTGCCCAAAATGTTGCCTGGGTACCAAGGCTTTTCTCCTCTATCAAGCTCCAGCAGCAGCCTGCCCTTTGCAAGGACTGCAGGACCCCCTCTCCACGTGCAAGGAGTTACTAGTGCATGTAAATCTTTAAGGTGCTATTACATGCACCTCTTCTACCCGGCTCAGGTTTGGAGCCAGACCCAAACCTCAGTCCCCACCATAGGTTTGCCTCTGCCCGTCCTGTGGCCAGCCCAGTGAGCGTGGGCAGCTTCCCCTGGCAGCGGCACAGCGCTTTGCGAGTTCCCGACAGCGACAGCAGAAATGTTACCTGCGTTGCCAGGGATCCCCCTGAGGATGCCGGCCAGGCTTGGCAAAGCTCGGCGCTTCACCCTGTTGCGCTTCAGCATGGAGATGTATTTGTTTTTTATGTGGTCTGGGATAACCAGATCCACCAAATCTCTCTTATGAAGTTTAGGGACCTCAGAGAGCCCCAGCTGCTTCAGCAACACCTCCTTGAACCCTTCCTGGGTAAATGCTTGGACCGTGATGACCAGGCACAGCACGCAGAGCATCTGGGCAAACCTTGCGTCCATCCTCCTCTGTCGGGGAAGCAGCCGCCTGCCCGGCAGAGATGAAGGGGGGGATCTCCCCGGGGCTGCTCTCAGCAGAGATGTGGTGGCAGGCTGCCTGAACGGGATGGAGGTCCCCTGCACCAGGGTTTTATAGCCAGCCTTGTCCCACTGGCACAACAAATTCCACAAGTGGGGATGAAGCAGAGGACTTAAAAGGATCACTCCCCTGTCGGTAGACACATGCCAGTTTAACACCTTCATCTACTGCAAAGTTAATACAAGAAGGTTTAGGGGAGCTTCCACGCTCCTCCACGGGGAAGAAGTTCCCATCCTTTTTTAATTCCCTGTAAACTTTTGCCCAGGAAACTTCTGAGTGATCAGTGTCTCATGTTCAGCCTGGGTCAGGGAGGAAACACATCTGCAGAGTACATTGCTTTATGTACCGCACCACACGATTCTTAAAGGAAGCGTCAATCTTTACCGCAGGGGACTTGCTACCTAAAATAGCCAGTATCAATCAGGAGAATAATGATTTAGCTGTAAGTCCATCTTTATGGCAGGCATTAAAAAATCATTTAAAATCTTTTTTTTGGGGGTAGGTACCGCTTTGATCTCTGAATATTTGTATCAAGCGTATGAATCAGGGCAGTGAATCACAGCAGTTGAATGGTTTATGGCCTTTTACGCTGCTTCTGAATCACAGAAGGTGGAAGATGTACAGGCCTGACATTTTAGAAAAATGTCCCATTGCTCTTTATGGATTCCTGTGGGTTTAATAATACTTGTGCTTAAAAGAAGAAGGCTTTATATAAAGGCAGATCACCTTTCATGAACATGAGAAACCACTCTGCTTTTCCACAACACGGATGAAGAATATTGGTATTTTGAACGCTCTCAACAGCCACAATAGAGAGCTGTCTCTGGAGAGCAAAGCTGACCTGGAGGCTGAGGTGGGGGGGCTGCTTGTTTGCCTTGAAGTCAACCTTTAAACTTGAAGCTCACATCCTTTGCTTCCCTGGCATAAGATGCGGAAGTCTATTTCTGAAAACAATCCCAGGAGAAGTGAATTGAAAAAATAAAACGTGGTCGATGAAAGTGTGAAGGAGGATGGCACTTGGGGCAGATTCTCATCCTCTCCAGCAGTAACAAGTACAGAAGGGCCTGAGCATACATACAAATGTCTTCAGCACCAAAAGATCTTTGGATTTCATATGTCTTTGTGAATGAGTCAAAATTGGTCTGGTTTCATCCAATGTCCGGGCTGAATGATGTGCCCTGAGAAAAGTGTGGCTGGAGGACCCGATGAAATGAACTTGTACAAAAGCACCCCGTTGTGGTTCATCCTTCATTAAAACAAGCGTCAGCCGAGGCAGCCTGTTTCGTACGCAGAGGAAAGCAACAAAGCTGTCTAAAAGAGCCTAACTAAACCCTTCTGTTACTGCTCATTTTGTCTTTGTAACCTTTTAAGAAACTTGTTTCCTTAAACATGATAAAGTCTCCATTAGATGTTAAAGGGGCACCTTATTTAGTTGACTTGAGTTTTAAGGCTAAAATGGAAACATGGACTATAAACTAACAGTTTGTGCACGGCCCAGAGCAGTACATTCTTTACTCTTTCTCTTTGTGTAGCACCTTTCTCTGAACAAATCAATATTTTCTGTTATATTCATTCCCAAGACACAAATAGCAGTGAAAAATATCCACTTCATTTGACTGCCTCAACTTCAACTCCTGTCAAAAACTCCTGCTGTTGTAAATAAGAGGAGGGAAGGGGTTTTTTTCTGAAATCTCTGTGACTCTCTTGGCACCTTAGGAAGGCTCCATATGCCTGGGGGCTACCTCCGGGCTGCCTCCCCGGCTAAATGGCACGTTACTGACTCTCATGGGATGGGACAAATGCAGTCATACGGTGAACTGCTTTGGAGGCTTCGGTCACAAACTACATCTAAGCAATGTTCAGGTGGCTGACAAAGTTTCCTTCAGATATGCTCTATAAGTGCTGGCTAACTCTGTTCCAACAGTGAATTTGTTACGTTTACACAGTGAGAGTCACCTGGATAAAACTGCAGTTCAGGCATTTGTAATGATCTCTCTTTAAACATGTCAGAAGACCTGATCCTGTAAACCTTTATCCATCCATCTTCACTCTGGAGAGTGGTCCTACTATGTAGTGAGGGCTTTTCAAAAAAACATGATTACATGAAATGAAAATGCCTGATTGCTCCAGCAGCACCCAACTTTCCTGGATTCAGATGTGACTTCTCCCGTGGCTGATGTCTTATCTACTGGGACTCTTCACTGTCCGATGTGTATTGGAAGATGATTTATGGGCTTCACACGTAAAATAAAATTATTGACCAACCACAGTTGAAGCGCAGCTAAGAAGAAAACAGAGGATGTGGATTGTAGGCTTTTCACAGGAGAGTGATTATCTGGTCCAATTGGAGGATTTGCCATTCCCCCTTTGTCATGCAAACAAGAAAAAGTCAGGAATTTTATAATAGCTCTTTTTGTGTAATGTGTATTAGAAACTGCATGAAACATTCAAAATGTCAAAGGGAGGATTTAAAGAGGCTGCAAGGGATGAAATAAGAGCAACTGGCAATTTTAATAACAGCCAGCACTTCGTAAAGAGAGAATCTCTATACTTAAGTTTTAATTTAAAACAATTTAACAAACAGTTCTTTAAGGCATTCACTGGGCATATCTATGCAATGATTTTTGGTAAATAAATCCAACAGGTTAAAAGAGAAAGTGTGAAAGGCTTAGCCTAATTATGTAGCTATTATCCTGGGAAACAAGAATGTTTCAAATGCATTTGCAGTGTGTCAGTGAGGATCCAAATATTTAATTTTTCAAGATTTGAATTTCCATGGACATACTTATTTTGTATTACAATTGAGCCCATATTAAAACAGCCTTTGCTTGAGTGATGCGAAAGGCAACAATTTTTGTGTGCTCCAAGGAATGCCCTGCTTTGTGCAACAGGCGTATTGTATAGAGATGGGAGCACACGTCTATGTTGATTTTGGTCTGGTTTTCCTCCAAGTCAGGGTCTTTTGAATCTAGGAATATGGAAATAAAAATAATAGTGGTTAAGATGCAAGGATAAACTTGTCAAGTTAAAGAAGAGTTCAAGTAGAGCTGCTGTTTCTTACTCTTCAGTCTTAAGCACACCAAGTTTTACACAGCGAACAAAAAGACCACAGAATAGGCTGGTCATGTGAAGTGCTGGGTTAGAGGTTTCAAAAGTGGAAGTAAACTGCAGGATGTGCATGAAGGCATGCTCTTCTTGTGCTGCCTCACCAACTCACCCCAACAGCCACCAGCCAGTGCTTCAAACTTAATATTCCCACCAGCATTTTAAACCTAAGATACATGCCTTTAACTGGGATTTCACAGGCGTCTTTGGCTTCCTTCTTGACTGGCACGGTCTGTTGTGCTGGTGGTGGGACCCCTGTTCCTCTGCAGGGACTGGCCCTGTATCAAACAAGTCCAGACAGCGAGCGTGGAGCCCACTGAGCCCACCCCAAGAAGCCGCCCCGCTGCCAGCAGGCAGCAGCCAGACTTCACTCAATCTGGGTTTAGGCCTGATTTCTAAACAGTGACCAAGGCAAAAAACATTTCCATTTCCCATCTCCCAGGGCAGGACAAGAGTGAGGTGGCACCAAAAGCAGAAGACAGCATTCCCCGGGCTCATGGCTTAGCCTGCCTTTGGTGCAAGCACGGCTGAGGGCGCAACACAGCACAACACTGTCCCCCCACCAGAGAGGCAGCCCTGTACGTTGATGTTGCCTTTACGCAAGGAGAGAAGGGCAATGAATGTCTCACTCCATCCACTCTGTGTGGCTCCAGGGATGATGCAAAATGACTAATGGTAATTCCTCAATAAGACTCTGTTATTCCACAGGGGCAAGACCTTTGAGAAATTTGAGAAATTCCTCTGACACAAAGCGCAAGTGAGCAGGCCACAGGGTTATTATCACATTTGTTTGCCACTTCAGCTCCCAACACCACCAGCCCCTAGCCTGGTCTAGAAACGCTCTGATATGTACCACAGAATCACAGAATCATAGAATGGTTTAGGTTGGAAGGGACCTTAAAAATCATCTAGTTCCAACCCCCTTGCCATGGGCAAAGACACCTCCCACTAGACCTGGTTGCTCATCCAACCTGGCCTTGAATGTAGTATACTTGTTCCTTGGAAATGGCATGTGTCTGCTGAAAGATACTGGGAAACTATCTTGCCAGGGTGGTGGCTTTCCATCCTCCTCTACCTCTAGATTCAGCTGCTCTTTCATGAGGGCACGCACAGCTTGCTCAGTGCACAGAGTCAGAACAACAGCACCCAGGACTTCTGTGGGCTGGTATAGCTCACTGGAGTTTGCATGTGGGCTCCCCAGCGCCTCAGCCTGCTCTGCAAGGATCTGGCATGGAAAAGTTCCGTAAGGTATGGCCTGATAACACAAGACATCCAGCTTTAATCTGGCTCCCAGGGCCAGACTGAAAACAGAGCCACTCAATGCAGAGTGTTGATCTGCACTAAATCCTTTCTGTGGGTTCTGATTTGTTCCAAAACTTTGGCCGTGTTAGTTTTTGTGCCAAAAGTCTTTGTGCTCAATCAGGTACTGCCAGACTTACCTGTCCTTACATATGCACTTCCATGCATCCCCCCCTACAGTGAGCATAAAATCATAAAACGGACTTTACGTCCATATTGCGAACTCTGGCTAATACAACTCTGGGAAATAAAACTTTATGTCCCACGTCTGAGCCAAACCATATTTATTCTGAGCTGATAGTGCACAGATCTCATACCAAAGACACTGCAGGCACAGCCTCAGTCCCTAACGTTTACTCTGCCTGCCAGCTAAGGAGCCGGTTTCAGCAGCCAGTGTTGTGGTGCAGACAATCATCTGCTTGAGCTATACAGAAACTAACCAATTCATTTAATCTAGGCAAGGACATGAGCCTGCTCTTCCTCATCAGCAGTCTAGGCCAGACTGAACTGGCCAGCTCCAATGGAAATATCTTACAGATCACATGTCCTGTTGGGTTCCTCTCACAAATGCTGGTGGTGAAGCCCCAGGCAGCAATGGGGATAATGTTCCCTTACGCGTTTATCCCACAGCATATCCAGTATAGTAAAAACCCCATTTTATTTGAGAGAGAGATTGCAAACCTGGTCTGATCTTGAGTTCAGTTCATGTAACTTCTGGTGCTGCGTACCTTAGATTGCAAGGACTTAAGCGTGCCTTCCATAGGCAGGCTTCTGCTTTTACTCACGGGCTTGTTTTGGTCAAACGGCCCAGACAAAAGGCTGCCTGTTTGAAGAGGAATGGATAAAATGTCCAAAGTCCCACCATGTCCTTGGTCAGCTGATGTCAGCTGGCTTGCTCACAGGGTTTGTGTTGGCAGCATTTGCAAAGTGGCAGTGTTCTGGCAGAAAAAGAGATCTCCAAGATTTCTTTCTTTTTTTTTTTTTTTTTAACAGAAAAGCAAACACAACTGTTTAAATACAGCTTTTTCTGTCCTCTCAGCAGTCTCCTCCCCACCGTCCTAGTCTGTGCCTTGTTTGTAGCTGGGGAAGTGCGATTTGTTACCGCGCTGATGGCTACAGAAAAGGCTGCTGGCAAAAATGCTGACATTTAGCAAATGCTGTTGAATCAGACAAGTAAGCATACGGACCTAAATTGCTTGCTTTACACCACAGTCCACTTTATTGAGGAGTGTCCCCATTACTGAGAAATAACTGTATTTTGTAGGATCACCCCTTAATTTTCTAATAAGAGTCCATTTATCAGCCTAGTTAAAATGCTGCTTTTTTTTCCCCCTCTCTTTGCAGCTGTGTGTTCACACTGTAAAAGTTTATTAGCTTTTTTTTTTATCAGAGTATGTTTCTCCTGCCTTAGTGATGCAAGTGAGAGCCCACCTCCAGGCCAGGCAAGGCTGGCGATGCTCCGAGAGGCTGCACAGGCTCTCCCTGCCCTCGGCGGCAGTGGCTGCCAAGCTGGCCTTTCACCAACGTGCTCCAGCGAATGCCACCGTGAGCTGTGTGCGAGGCAGGCATCAGTCACGCTGGAGCAAAATGCGGCAGGTGAAGGTTTTAATGCAGCTGGTGCTATGGAGGGAGCTGGGCTTGATGTCGACACAGCTTTCAGGTTGGATGACTCCTGAAAGTTTGGTGCGTGTCCCGTACCCCTTACAGATTCTGTGCCAAGTTTGTGTAGCAAGCGGCCTTCCAATAATTTAGACATGCCCCCATTTTCCTGTCATGCTAATACACTTGGCATACTATTCATATTGCATCTGTGGCCTTGAGTAGCCTGGCTTAATTATGGGTTGTATTTCCTCCAGTTAATTTTAACTCTAATAACTTTTGCTTCACTGAACAGACTTTCCTCTTTTGCTGAGAAAAAGAGAAAACAAATCACTTTTTCCTGACTCAGATAGATAGAGAAAGAAACCCACTATATTCTAGCAGCTGTAATTTATTTCTACTATCAGGAGAAGCTGCAAAGGTAGAAAGATTATGAACTACATGTTAATGAAAGTTGAATAATTTGCATTACTAACTTTGCTGGGAGATGTTTTTTTCTGCAGGCCAAAAATAAAGATGAAACGCCAAGATGAGTGAGATCGAAAAGGAACCTTTTCTGCTAAGCATTGTGAGCTGTCATGCAAAATAGTAATTTGTTAGTTTAGTGCAAAAAAGAAAAAGGGCTGTTCCTTGCATGTGAAATTACAAAAACCAGTGCAAGATTATAGAAGATAAAATTAGGTAATAACATGCACAGAGATGACAAGATAGAATCGATAAATACTTTAAACTTCTCTAAATTGGTACCTCTGATAGAGTGCGGAGTAACTGCCCAAAGGCTTCCAGTAGTCCTCACTGAGATATTTAAAATTAACTTGGGCAGTGCCTTAGAAAAGATATTGATTGGAAAAAAGATACCTGCAACAGCAGGAAAATGAGCTAAACTACTTATATAGTTGTTTTCCATCTGTAACATCTGCTGCTGAAGTGACTTTGGGGCTATTGCATGTCAGTAGGTTTTACACCGTGGAACCTAGGTGTATTCAGTTTCAAAATAATTACTTGCACATGGCTTATTTCCTTGGTGTTAACAGCACACTAGTGCTGTGATCAAAAGGATGATGAAGTAGAATTCTGAACAGGTCCAGCAACAACACTGGACCTGCCTGCCTGAGCTCTGGGTGAGCTGGGCTGGTACTGGGGGCGGATGTCTGAGAGGATTCCGGGGGGAGAAGGAGATTCAAGAGGTACAAAACAATCTTCCTGGAAAGAACAGTCTGGATCAGATCCCTCATCCTAATGCTTAATGTTCATTCTTTTTAAAGAGAAAGAGCCAGGCTTGACCGGCTGTAAACGTTGCATCAAACTTTGCGGGCATCTTTACTTTGTATTCAGAGTTCTGCTCTCTGGAGAATGGTCTTAAAGGGCTATAGAGTATTTCAAATGCATGTTTAAAGATTTAAAATCTGTTGATAAAATTTCAAATCATTAACATTAACTCATTTTTTAAAACCTAGTGAGCTGTTTACTATTTATGCTGGTTTGTTATTTATCCTGTTCTTTCCATTCCCCTTCTGTCTAGATTGGGTACCTTGTTACACCTTTGGGAACTGCGTAATAACAAATATCAAAATGGGTCCCTAATTTTCTTTTGCCTCCAACCAATGCTGCAATGTTCAGAAAGGAGGGTGTGTGGATAGACTGCTTCTACTCAAGCAGTTACTACAAAGCTGTTTTCACTTAAACGTTTATATTATCGTTGTATTGCTTTTGTAACTTTTTTGGTATGTTATCACTTTCTAATGAAAAAGACTTCAGTAGGAAAGACCTGGAAAAAATACAGTTCCTTGTGTATTATTTGACTCCAAAACAGAACACAAAGGGATATTTTACTTCATGGCACAGGTTAACTTATGTAATTTCCTGCCACGTACCCATATCTATGTAAACAAAGGGTATAAAGTCTCAGATTTAACGTGGCCCTTGTAAAAAGTAAAATAAAGCGTGTGACCTGACTAGTTTTAATCCTTTTAGCGTTCATACTACAGGACCCTGGGAGATGCATCATGGTCATTTGATTTTAAAAGGGAATTAAGCCACACTTGGCCAGGTCACTTGAAGCGTGAAACACAAACTCCAGTTGTTTGGGCTTTTTTTTTCTTACCTAGCCATTTGCTTATTCAAAAGCATTAATCCAGGAATGGCCAACATTTCCACACAGGAACCAAATGCATTTCTGAACTTTAATTTTGGATTCAACAGAAGATTCTGCAGGAAATGCCATGCATTTGAAGCTGGTATCCATCAGCTTTACAGGTTGAATAACTATAGTAAAGACACAGTGACTAAAATTTGCTTTATTTATGTAGCATGGCTGTTAGCTTCAGCAGTTGCCAGTACAGAATCCAGGATCTTTTGACAAATCGTACACATGGAGATTATCAAAGGCACAAAAAAGAATTCAGAGTCCATTTTTCATTGGTTTGAGCAAAACTTGGGTGCCTAGTCCCTCTTTTCTGCTTTGATTCTAAAACAGAGCAAGTAATATTTTACCTCTGTGACAGCAAAACTAGAAATAAATTACTGCAATCAGAGCAGAGACATAGATGACCCAGGAATTAATTTGAGATACTTACTCAGTTTGACCAGATCTGTTAGAACAGCTCAAAGGCAGACTACAGGAAAATGGTGTTTTCAATAAAGTTCAGGTTCTGTAAATCCAATGGAAGGGATTTGAAAGTCATGATGTGCAGCAGACTTGGAAGACGGGCTCTCAAAACTCTTTGGAGGCTGCACTGCTTGATTTGTTCTCAGTCCCTTGTGGTAGGAAAGCTTACCTCTGGACTTCACTATGTTCCCAGGCTGGTAAACTCTTAAACACATGCTGTTCCAAATAAGAAAAAGCTCAGATTCTTAATGGAACATGAAAATATACTATTGCCTGGGCTTGCCTTGAAATTGATCCAGAAACTGCAGCAATTACAGAACACACTTGTCTTGTTTCCAAAGGAAAGTCTATGGGAACTGGTTTCTTAACATCATTTCTCTAACATCATTGCAGTTCTGAGGAGAAGGATCTGGGGGTCCTGGTAGATAGTAAATTATCCATGCGCCAGCAATGTGCCCTTTTTGCCAGGAAGGCCAATGGAATCCTGGGCTGCATAGGGAAGAGTGTGGCCAGTAGGTCGAGGGAGGTCATTCTCCCCCTCTACTCAGCACTGGAATACTGTGCCCAGTTCTGGGCTCCCCAGCTCAAGCGGGACAGGGAACTGCTGGAGAGAGTCCAGCGTAGGACAACAAAGATGACTGGGGGATTGGAGCACCTCCCTTATGAGGAAAGGCTGAGAGAGCTGGGACTCTTTAGCCTGGAGAAGAGAAGGCTGAGGGGAGACCTTATTCTTGCTTATAGGTATCTAAAGGGTGGGTTGAAGGAGGATGGAGCCAGACTCTTTTCAGTGGTTCCCAGTGACAGGACGAGGGGCAACGGGCACAAGCTGGAACATAGGAAGTTCCATTCAAACATAAGAAAAAACTTCTTTACGGTGAGGGTGACAGAGCACTGGAACAGGCTGCCCAGGGAGGTTGTGGAGTCCCCTTCTCTGGAGATTTTCAAGACCTGCTTGGATGCAGTCCTGAGTAATGTTCTCTAGGCATTCCTGCGTCAGCAGGGGAGTTGGACTAGATGTTGGACTAGAGGTCCCTTCCAACTCTAAAAATTCCGTGATTCCGTGAGTCCATGATTTCATGTCCTCTGAGAAATGCTCTCACTGTCATAATTTGAATTATAAGTTCAAGGTCCTACATTGACGTATGAAACCCTTCTAATCATCACAGGAACTATGGTGCAAAGGAACTACGATCAACCTAGCTCGCTGTTCCCCACAGCAGTTGGCAATTTGGGGCCTTAAACCTTGGGTCTGCTCATCTCAGGGCTCCGCGTGCAGCAGTGTCAGCTCACACCTACTCTCTCAGCTGTGCCCGTACAGTCCCAGGAACTGATCCAGACATGGTGTAAAAGAAAAGGTGCACCATGTTGTGAAGGCAGGAATAGTTTGCCCAGCTGCTCCCATGCAACATGGACCCTTTCTTCCGCCCTGGGTCTGTCTCACTCCAGAAACTCACACAAAGCGCCACTTCACAGGACCTGCTTTTAACTCCTCCCAAATTAATTCTGATCCCTTGCTTCATTGTTATCTGGTATACAATCTGAATATATAAACATCTGCTTTACTGAAACTGTACTGAATATCAATAGGAAGGGAGAGCTGAAAAGATTTGGGCTCTCTTCCCAGTTCTGTCCCTGAGTCAGGATAATGACCTTGAACAAACTGCCTTGGCCAAAATTTTCAAGTCCATATTCAGGCACCAACATAAATAACCTGATTTTCAAAGGCACCAGCCAACCACAGCTTCTATCAACAAAACCCTAATCACCGATAGACTGTAACAATTACTGTACATAAAGTATCTTAGTAAAACAAGAGATATGCCTCTTGCCATCTGTTACTGCTCGCATACCGGGAAGAAAGTTCTCCACTGATCCATGGATCACCCACGTGTTTAAGCTCAGCTTGCAGTGACTACACTACTTTACCTTTTTACACAGATCTGGCCACGCTCTTACTCCTGAGGCAATGTCAAACATGCTGTGTACAGCTGGAAGAGGTGCAAGGGAATACCTTTATACCCTTTTACATACATTTGAGAGGAGAAAGATGAACAGAAAGAAAAGAAAGTGATCCAGAGAAAATAAAATCATCACAAAAAAGGAGATATGAGAAAGGATGAATGGGAGGAGGAAATACACTGCCACAGAAAGAGGAATGAAAGTGGATAGGGAGGGATGAGAATGGGGAAGTCAGAAGGCATGGTGATAATACGTCCAACAGGTGATCACATGTTAAGGAATGGCCAGTATTTAGGCAACTCTTCTGCTTCCCTAAAGCAGAGGTGCCAGAAAGCGCCCAGGGAGGACCCAGATGTCTGCAGTGTGCCTCCAGCGGCAGTCATGAGCTTGGAACTGGTTGGGTGCTCCTGCACCCCACCATTCCTTTCCTCCTTTACTGTGAGTGTGGTGAGGCACTGGAACAGGTTGCCCAGGGAAGTTGTGGAGGCCCCATCCCTGCAAGTGTTCAAGGCCAGGTTGGATGAGGCTTTGAGCAATCTGGTCTAGTGGGAGGTGTCCCTGCCCACGGCAAGGGGGCTGGAACTAGATGATCTTTAAGGTCCCTTCCAACCTAAACTATTCTATGATTCTATGATTCCAGACATGCTGTAGTAATGCCAGGCCTTGGATGGAGGATCTTCCTCGCTGGGAAAAGTCATGCTGCCCTTGGTCATGGCTATTTGCTGTTACGACAGCTCTTCACAGCTTCCTGCTTAAGCCACTTTGCATCCTGTCACCAATTCACCCTGGACACTTGTGCCTGGCGTACCCGGCACCTGACCCCCTGCTTAGGCTCACCAGGATCATCCTGCTGTCATTAGTGGCCCCCCGTGCTCGCCTGCTGTGGCGTGTATCTGCAAAGGAGCCAAGGCACTGCTGCAGTGGGAAATGTAACAGGGACCTTCTCGGCTCTTTGCAAAGCTGAAATCTGAATTTAACAGATCAGGCCTATTTCTAAAGGCTGAGACACACACATCTGCAGAGATAATTATTGGTGCAAGCTCCTAGGCAGAACACAGATGCTAATAAAGTGTAACTCTTAAATCTGCTCCTTTCAGTTTGCTTTGAGTTAACCTGAGATTAAAATAAAATCAAAGCTCTTTGAAATCCTCACAGTCTGTACTCTGAATTTTTTTCATCTGTAAAACCAGGAGTGGGAAGGGGGAATTCTTGCCCAAGGGAAAAACAAAGATTACTTGTTTTAAAAGTCCTTTAAAAATTATTTAATCCAGATTTCTATTCAAATATATTCTCATTTTTAAAAATATACTTATTTAAATTATAACCATCTATATTAAGGCTTAAGGTTTTGACACATTGAAAATATTGTAAATTACATTTATAAACGTTCAAGCAGTGTGTTTGATACTGACATTTTAAGGGAAGTCAAGACAGTGTACCAGGAGTTGTTAAGTCTAAAAGCTGGGAATCTGACTGATCTCTTTGCAGATAGACAGTGGGTAAAGCAGACCAACCAGTTTAATCACTAGTTTGCTCAAAGTTGTCAAACCATGACATATTTGAAAAAAAAAAAAAAAGAAAAACTAGTTTCCCCCTTCCAATCTATTCTGATCAAGAACTGGATTTGAGAGGTTGGTTAACAAAAATTTACTTTCAATCCAAGGTTCCAGCAAACCCTGCTGACTTGAGCCTCCAGTGGTTTAGACTGCAAGATCTCCTGGAGCGTTTTGTGGCTTCTGCACAAACAATCACCCAGCTTTCTGCTCCAGAGAAAGCAGAACCTAAGGCAAGGATGTAATGTCTGTCCAGGTCTCACCCCAGTCCTGTTGCAGCACGAGTACGGTCAGGACAGCTATGGACCACAGAGGGTCTTGAGGACACTAGAGTTCTTCACTAAAACTAAGGTATATTGTACCTGAGAAAAAGAAAACATTACCAGCTGTAAGTGGTTTGATATTTTACACTGGTGACAAATACACCTGCTCCCTGATTCACCTAAATCCATTGGGTCATGTGGCCAGGTGCTGTCCTCTGCTGTGGGAGAGACCAGATTGTGACAGACGGTTTCTCCATCTCTCTCTGTCTCAGGGAGCTGCCTTAATTATAGTTAGTGCTATGCCACCTATGCATTAACTCCCTTCAGCTTCTATACACACAGGGTTAATGCATGGATAGACATTAAGATAATATGTATATTCAGAAAACAATGAAGTCATCCATCCATGTTTGAGGTCACCTTGTCCTAGTTTTGTACCAAAGTGTGTCACATCAACAGCGGTTGCATTTCAACAAGCTAATAATAAACCTAAAAATCCTATATATCAGCGAAAGACTCCACAGGTGCAACTGTCTGGAAAACAAAGGTTTAAAACCTCACACTGTGTACAGGTGAGCGATGAGGGAAGGTGACACAGTGCCCCCTGGTAAGGCTGCCTTAGCCCAGGCAGGCCTAGAGCAAGGTTCGGCAGTTGCTGCAGCTGGGTTTGGCAGTGTTTGTAGCTGGGGTATCGGTAGAGAAGCCTAGGAGCACTCACAGGGACGCCTCTTTAGACACAACCAGGATGATCAAAAACAATGAGCTCAGTGCACAAAGTAGGGACAACACTTTCACCATTTCATAAATCAAATTTAAATGCAAAATATGTTGTATTAAGCTTACTTTTTTCTCCTGTACATCTCTCCCATACTTTTCAGTATTGCTATTTTAGATTGCAGTTACTTGTGCATTTTAATAAAATTCCAGTTTTCATCCAAATATAACTGGACAAAGATCATGAGAAAAATTAATAATGCTCAAGCATCAATACCAATGCCCCATTCACCACTTCCTATCTGACACACAATGTAAAATAAAAGCAAGGCAAATTTCTATCACATGTCGCTAGATACATTTGGTGAAATATTTTTTATAATAGTCAATTGTCTGGATTAATAGAAATACATTCCAACTTTAATGCAAGGCTATTTCTACCTTGAAAACCAACATACTCTCTATGAATGAGAGGGAGCACTACAAAAATAATTAATAAGTATAGAGAGAAGCCATGTGTAAATTGTTAATTTAAATCAACACTTGCTGCTTGCTTATTTATATTACGATTAGAGTTCATTTAAATCTGTCTATGCATCTAGATTTTTCTATTTGTTTGTTTTTATTATACACATATTAATTCTCAGGCCTTTCAAAGGAAGACTCCATAATGCCCACACTAAGTCCTTTGGTATATTGAGGCTTGTAAACACATTGCTAGATGAAGGCAAAGATTAAAAGATAGCAAAGGGCTGCCAGGCTAGAAGCCTGAATTAAATCCATTAATATATATTTGAATAGGCAGATAGGTAAGGAACAGCAAGCTGGGCTGACGAGTTTCTTCAGAGAGAAGAAACCACGGTGAGAGCTGCCACACATGGTAAAGCATCAGGCCACCTGCTACTCACATCCAGAGCCTATTGATGTCCTGTTGGGAGTTCACCCATCAAGGGAAGCCCTGCTGTGATAAATCAAACTAAAGTGACAGTGGAGTTCTTCAGCCATAAGGTTATTTAATAAAGAGTCACACGCGGAAGTGTAAATACCCTGCACACTTGTTCAACTTGGTGCTAAAGAGCTGTTGAAGTGGATATGGAGCATGCAAGATACAAGAAAGATGGAAGAATTTTAAATTCTGTTGACCTGCTCCCTAGGTCCTGAGGCTGGATTTCCATCTGCTCTAGCAACATAATTAAACGTTTGCTAACTAATGACAGTATGTGGCTTTTGTCACCAAAAGAACAGACAGTGGTAAACAAACCCCTATTTACAAGAGGTAGGGAGGAGGGAAATGTGACTCTGCTGTTGAAATTAGAGATAAACAAAATCACACCACTTAGCTAAAGAGCCTGTCTAGACAGAGGAAGAAAAAAACCAAACAACAAAATCTTGATGTTATTTTTGTGAGAAAAGAGGGAAAAATTATTTTGTAGCTGGACAAAATTCTTCAGAACAAAGAATGTCAAGACTACAAGGTCAAGATCACTGAACATCACCTATTTTACACTACAGAATAAGATAGTCTAGGCGGAGCAAGGTCTTCTTAATTCTGAAAAATAAGACAAGAATCAAAAGTACAAACAGCCTAGGAAATCAGTGAGAAAATCAACCAAACGGATTTTGGTCCTAGAAGTGTAAGAGCTGCAAGCATGTACTGAGGCTTCACCTACATGGCAGGTCTACTCCGCTATAGCTACATCAGTAAAATTTAATTTAAAAGAAAGTGATCATAAATATTCCACTTTGGATTCCTGTTTTGAAATAAACTGTCCACAGGAAGCGTTACTTCAGAAAAGTCAGGATGGAATAATTACTCCACTATACTCATGCCAAACAACTTTTCCACCAGCATAGCCCTAAGTAGAAGAGAGTGCCTTTTAAAGCTAAAATCATTAACATTGTTCAACAATAGTGGAATTTCTTTATTCCAGCAGTGAATCAGAACTGCTCTGCTTTGAGCTGAGGACTGCTATGCCATTTGCTTAGTGACATGGTTTAGTGGCGGACCTAGTAGAGTAGGGTCAATGGTTGGACTAGGTGATCTTAAAGGTCTTTTCCAACCTAAGTGATTCTATGATTCTATGATTTTATGATTTTCTAACTAACATAAATGTTCATGGCCAATTTAAAATCCCAGATTATCTACAATGCAGCTACTAGATAAATTATGAAATTCTCTCTTGAGATGTCTCCTGGTTACTGCAGATTAACTGAGACTTTTTGCCCTTTTGCAGGATGGAGTGGGGGAAGGCACATAGCACATGTACAGCCAAATGCTGCTCTCCACTGAGCAGGCATTCCTGAAAAGTCAGGCAAGGATTTGACAGAGCGAAGCAATTGTGGATTAATAAAATGGCAGGGAACAGGATAGCAGGTAAGCATGCAGGGCCCTAAGTAGTACACACAGTTTGAATACATGGGGATATATGGAGTTGAAGATGGAGAGGTAGGAACAGCACTGTCAACTAGAGGAGATACTGGCTTCCTGGCAGCTGGGATGCTCATTTCTTTTAAACATAAAAGTCCATAGATAACGAAGTACTGGCCTGAGATTTTCATCACTGTAACATCAGACTGAATCTTGCAAATGCCCTGATGATTTTGGTTGTTTTTAGAGTGGACCACTGTTCTGAAACATCACTGCTGCTTCATCCATGAGACTGGAGGTAGGGTGCAAATCTTTGAAGGCAAGTGGTCTCCCTGCCTCCCACTGAACAGTTACATTTTCATCATTATCATAATTATCTCTACTCATCGAGGTCAATCATGCCAATCAGGGGCAAAGCATGAAGACACAGGAGGAGGATGATAGTTTGCACTGCTGGGTATCAAATGGCTTTTGAGGGGAACACTAAAATAAAGGGTAGAGAAGAGGTCGATGGTGGGGCCTTGCCATACCGTGTTTCTGGCTGTTTGGCTGGAAGCAATTAAGTCCCATAAAGGACAGGACATCCTTGTGGATGGCTGGGAATGAGTCTCATCCCAGCCCTGTCATAGACACGTTAAATGAAATTCCCTAGGTCTCATTTTCTCCAATTTACAACATTCGAATGCTATTTCTCTCTTTATATGTGTGTGGAGACAAGGGGCTTTGAATATTTCATGGAACATTCATGTTACTGCTATTACTTGATTTATTTCAGAGTTACCTATAGCATCATAGAATCATAGAATGGTTTAGGTTGGAAGGGACCTTAAAGACCATCTAGTTCCAACCCCCCCCTCACGAGACCTGGTTGCTCAAAGCCTCATCCAACCTGGCCTTGAACCCCTCCAGGGATGGGGCCTCCACAGCTTCCCTGGGCAACTTGTTCCAGTGCCTCAGAGGGAAAAATTTCTTGCTAATATCTATTCTAAATCTCCCCTCTTCCAGTTTGAAGCCATTACCCCTCGTCCTATCTCTATCTTAGTGTATGGCCTGCTCCACCTGTACCTGCACCTGCGCTCTTGCCCACTTTACCAGATTGGGAATTGTGAAATGTCTCTTGAAATCTCACGTATCTTCCTCCTTTTTTTGCTATAAAAACCTCTTTTTGGATCTGAGTTTTTGTGTTTTTTTTAATCTTAATGGCTAATGTGAGTCATAGAGGCACAAAAGGGTTTCCTCCAAACCAGAACACTGCAGTCCACACCAACATTAAAACTGAGAAATCACCAAGCAGTTAGGAAATCCTTCATTCTTCGCCAGAGAGTTTGTCTTTAGGGTCCAAGCATAAAATTTTCATAGATCAGCTACGGACTTCTAAAATAACTGTTGTAAACCATTTGTAAATGTCTGTAGACATAATTTGAGCAGTATTGCGCCAAGGGAGAGCTCGGCTAAAGGCAGCCCTGGCACACACAGGCCTCCCACCCCGAAGCCCCGCGCCCACCCCGCCGTGTGGCACTAACCCCCGCTCCCAGCACAGCCCCCAGCCTCTCCTCCGCCAGGACAAAACCCCGCCGAATGCGAACGGGGCGCTGCCTCTCCCGACCGCCATGTCACGTCGGCGGCGGATGACAAGGGGCAGGCAGCGCAAGAAAAATGACAGCGATTTTTCCCCCGGTGGTTTTACTAGGGGTTCCCCTGCCTGAGGGAAGCACTTCAGGGTCTG
>VYXH01005885.1:150259-166724 GCA_013397275.1 Burhinus bistriatus | reverse complement strand
GGGGCCGGACTGCAGGCGGGGGCCGGGACCGGCCGCGCCCCGCTCCCCGCCGCCCCCCGCCGCTCGGCCCTCCTGAGGAAAGGGGCCGTCTCCTCGGGGCCTCCTCTCCCCGGCTGGTTTCTGGAGCCCGCACCGGTGCTCGCCTTCCCTGGAAGGGCGGCGAAGCTCCTTTGGTGGGTGCAGCGCAGCCCCACCCGTGGCAGTTCTCGCCGTTCCCTTTTATCTGCCTGACAGGCTGGCTTGTTTAAAAATAATAGCTTTCAAGAGTTGGAAACTGATAAGATCCAGTGTGTTGCTTAAAATTTAGCATGGAGTCTTTGCAGTTGTTGTGACAAAGGTTTCCAAAATACCTTCAAAAATATTCAAAAATACTTTCTCTTCTGTCAGCACTCGATTTCAATCCTTAGAAAGCAAGAATAGATTCGCAGCACAAATTCTATGCGTTTTTTTGTTGGCTTTTTTTTTTTTTTCCTTTCCTGTGGTGAAACACAGCAGTTGGGCCAAAATTTCTTCCCCACTGTGTCACATAGTCCAACGTTTAGTAAATACTTTTTTGGGAGGAGTATTCTCCGTGTTGTTTTTCTGCTGTTTAAAGGGAGAACTTGTAGTTATTCATAATCTTGTTTTGGTTTTGTTTGGTTTTCAGCATCCAGAATAGTGCTGTCATCAGAGACATGTGCGTTCCTCTTATGGAGGCATGATATCAGAAGAGTAGTGTCCCTGGACCTGTGATGAGGACCTACAATATTTGCTTTCAAGGAATAGAGTTTTTTGGGGTATGCTTTCTTTATGAATTTATCGGTCAGAAGTGTGTTGTGTGTGAAGCATGCTTTTGTCCCAAGTACGTGGGAACCATCGAGTTAATAAGATCCAAGAAAAGAAAAAGAAATGTTTGAAGAGCCCCAAAATAAGTGAGAAATTGCCTGCACTGATAAAAAGACCTTTGTATCAATAGCCAAATCTTGTGCATTCTTGTACGTTAATACATTATCTGAGCAAGTCAGTCGGCTAAAATGAGGTAGACGGCTATTCTCTTAGAAAATTAGAAATACCCTTTGTTCTTTCTTGTTCGTGATATACTATAATAACTGTGCTGTTCTTTCAGTTGAATTCTCCTATTAAAAAAGGAAAATCCCACAATATTCTAAGAACAGAGAGGACCATATGTATTTGTGTACTAGTTCTTTTTTGTGGAATTAGTGGTGAATTTGTTAATAATCTAAAGGTTTTGACATTTGAATACAAAGTTCACAAGCCAGTATGTTCACACATGCCCATCAACAAGGAGCAAAATCTTCAAACTGCTATTGTTGGAATATCTAATGCCCTGTGTTACTCCTAGAATCAGAGTCCAGGCTGGAACAAGTAGTTTGATGTTATAGATGAGATGGTAGAGAAGTTTGTTATGTGTGAGTCTTCTGTAGTCTTCCTTGGATGTCTGTGGAGGACATGGTTGGTTAGATGTCTGGAATTCTTGCTTGGGCACTGGTAGTGACTGAGCCTATCAGTTGTTGTGAAATATTTTACAGGAGAAGAGGAAAGATTGTCAAATACGACTTCTCTTCCAAAGTAGTTTCTTGGTTGAAATCTTCCTGCACTTTTTATACTTGTAATACTAGTACATATTACAAATACCAGGCAGGCTTTTCACATGGTTGTTTCACCTTTTCTTTTCTTTTCTTTTTTTTTTAAGGGAAAGACAAAATGAACCCTTTCTTTTTTCTGGGTTTTGGACATTCTCATCTAGTCTACTTCTGGAATAGAAGTATACCTTTCAACTCAACAAATGAGACGTACTGCTACAGCACTGCCCAGGGCAGCACGGTGCTCCAAGGAGTAACTTTTGGTGGAATCCCCACTGTCCTGCTGCTTGATGTAACCTTCTTTTTTGTAAGCCCAGTTTCTATTTCCTGTATTGAAAATAATTCTGGCCTTCTCAAAAGTTAGATTGTTCAGAATTCTCTTATTTATCAGGTAGAGATTTGTTTCTGAGAATCTTCAGAATAAGAAATGTGCTAAGGCCATCCTGGGAACATCAAAGCACGTGTTGATAAAGGTTCACATACATGTGGGATGACAGTGTCACTGTATGTTGGATGTGTAGATGTAGAGAGAGTGCAGTATTGTAGGGTCTGTACATGGGGTCATGGTGAGCTTTGTAGCGGTAGCTCAAATTTCTGTGTTTTGTCTTAAGTGCAAGAACATTCATTCCTTACTCTGGGTTTAAGTACTGGTACATTTTCAGGAAGGGAACACCATTACTAACTTGATTGTTTTTCAAAAGGAAATAAGATATGGAAAAATCGGTCATTTCACAAACTTTTTAAAAATCAGATTTCATTAAGCTGTTGAGGAAATAATGTACTGATCAGCTTAGTCCTGAGAAAAGGAGGAATAGGATTACTTGCTGGTCTGGAGGCTCCAGAACTGGCCTGAGACTCCAAAAAAACTTACGGTTATTTCTGTAAGTTTGGTCTAGGTGGTCTTAAGCCACCAGAAAAAGAGATGTAGACCTGCAAATTGTCTTGGTAAGTGAGGTTTGTGGTAGTAAAATGAAACTAAAGGGATGACATGGTTCCTGAGTTCTAGAAAGCTGCTGTGAAGAAACTTAAAACTACCTGTATAAGGTCTGAGCTGGTAGTTCTGTAGGAATGTAGAGGATGTTCCTAAAAGTTATGTCGTGGCATTCTTTGCTGTCGATTCGGTGTATGCAGCATGCTACCGTAAATCCATTTTCTGAGAATGTACAGTATTTACTGCTCTGTGTGACCGATGGCACAGCATTTAATAAGATTTAGTTGGAATGTTTGGGGGGGACTTTTTTTTTTTATTTTAAAGCTGTGGTTGAATTTTAAGATACTGAGTCTCTGCTTTTGAGTTCCTTGCTTCAAACAGCATTAGGGTAGAGAGCTAGATGCAGTGTAGAAAGCTCCTCTCTTTTTCAAGTACTAAGTACTGCAATTTATTTAGCAACTCCTGTATTCCTATTTTCATGACACATTTACTGAAGATCCCTTTGGTAACTGACAGTTGATGGGTTTCTGAATATTATTTCTAGGCTGGTTTGCTAAGGAAATGAGGTTTGTATATTGCATTGTCATCCTATTTTTGTCTGGCAGTTCCTCCTAATAACCGTAGAATACGTTAGACAATTTCAACCAAAGTTGTCAAACAGTCTAGAGAACTTTCCTGCTTGCATGAAGTTTAACGGCCAGATGAAGGAGGAAGATCTAGACTAATACTCCCTGTTGGGAGGAAGGCTCTTGTAAGAAGGTTATATTCATTGTGAAATGCGGAAACTAGCTGTGTAATCTTGACACATAGATAATCTTGACACGTATCCTGGCTGGCCAGTCTGTATTTGCACAGATCCAAATAAGTTACCTCACTAACACCACTTTCTAGCCAAACAGGTACAGGTTGTAGGAGGGGCTAGAAGGTGAGGGCGTATGCTACATTTGCATAGAAAACAGGCCTTGTTACTTCTGCTTCATTGCTTTGTACAGAACAACTTGTTTCTTTAAGGAAAAAAAAAAGGGAAAAAAGAAAGGCATCTATGAAATACATAGTGGTAAGGTTTGGGTTTTTTTTTTTCTTGTTTTCTTAGCCTCTTTCAAGAAGTGAAAATACAGGGGAGAGATAAAAAATACATAGCAGAGATCGAATACAAATTTCAGGGGTTTATGAATTATAATAATATATTACTTCTACTGAGGATAAAAATAGTTCTCATACTTGAGAAAATAGTTGAGCCCCCTACAGCCTGTTGACATGACTATTTAAAAACAAAATAAAATTGCAAGTCTTCCATCATAGTTCTGGTCATTAAGTAATGTATAGTAGTAAAGGTGTATTTATGAAAGTTTTTACTTCCTCTGAAGTACTACTTGCTACTTTTCATGTCACAAACTTCCATACAGTTGCAATTCGGAAGTATTTTTGCATGCAAGTCTCCTCTATAAATTAGACCAGGAAGGCAGGTGTTCTGATCCTTTGGTCCCAGACAGATTGGTTTGTAGCATGGCCACCATTGGATTGGTTAACATATGACAGTTGGTTTAGGAGCTAGGACAGCATTTTTTGACAGTTCCTATACACCTAAGAATAATTATTATGAAGTGGAAAAATAAGTATTCAAAGATCTTTGTTTTTATTTTCTAGATTTTAATATTACTGTTTTCCATCATAAGAAAGAGATTCTGGGACTACGGTCGTGTTGCTCTGGTGTCAGAAGCTCAAAGGTAAAAAAGATAGGCAGACTGGTTTGTTGAAACCATTTGGGGGCCATAGAAGCAGGTACAGTAAATAGGGCTTAAATTAAGTGCATTTGTATCAATTAGATACGTTTGTAATCACATGCACATATTTGTTAAAAATGGCCTCATGCTGCTTTGTGTGAAATACATCCTACTCACTCTTTGTGGTTTCGGTAATAAATTTGTGTGTTTGGCACTGTCATGAATTTCACTCTACAGTTGTGGGTTAAGGAAGTGGAGCTAAGAAAATAGGCTGCTTGTCTGCTAAAGTGTCACGTAACTACAGGTTGATGTTTACAGTGTGTTTCTGTGATAGAAGGATATTAACTGTTTTGTTTATCTTGGCTCAAGCCCAGTATCTTCTGAGAGCTCCCTGTGCAGCCCATGCCATATTTCTGAAGGGTTTAGAAATAAAAAAGAAATGTATCACTGCAGGTTTCTGAAATTCTTCACTGATTTTTAGTAATACTGCAAATGAGCTTTTGATTTTTATTTTTATTTTTAAATATTATTTCTACAGGATGATGTCTTGGGATGTTTAAAAGCTAGCTGTCTATGAAGTGGGTAAACTTTAACAGCGAGCCTCTTCTGGTATTAGTGGTGTAACTAAGTTGTGGTAAATTCACAACTAAGCCACAGGAGAGGATTCAAAATGTGGTTTTAGGTGTAATCCATGTACAATTGTGAAAAGTAGATGTCGGGGGGGGTGGGTGGGGGAAAGATGGGCAACAACCGAGGCAGCAAGAATGAAGATGCTCTAGTGTAGGCTTCCACGTGGGCTGTAGAGGCCTGTGTGGGACAAACGGGTCCTTGAGCAGACACCTGGGAGCCTGTGTTACTGTCCCTGCTGGACTACGACCTGAGCCAAATAGGTCAAACTATCATAGGTACACCTATGAATACACTCTATTTTAACATGTATTGTCCTGTAATTATGGGCTCATCACCATTGCAACGCTTCTTTTTAAGAACAAACTAAAACCAGGCACTTTGCTATATTTGAGGGCTACAGAGTCTCTAAATGTTTCTAGCTTTGCTACAGGACTGAATTTGTGTGAGGAGGTAGCCCTGCAGGTAAGGCATTTAATTGTGCACAGAAATTCTGAGTAGTGGCTGTAAGATGAAGGAAGAGAGGTGGAGGGAAAAGAGGTGATGTCTTGTAAAGAGGAATATCTGAACAGGAAGCTACCTTGCAAATCTGATCCTCGCTAGTCTTCCAAAACCCGTGTTGCATTCTCTTATGTTACTGTGGTTTAATATCCCAATAAAACACTGTTTTCTTTCTGGTTCAGTTAAACGGTCTCATGTCAGGAGCTCACGTCCTCCCCTTCCAACATGAGACACAGCAAAAGTTTCTATAAGTAAGCATATGCTACAAGATGAAAACCACAGCTTTCATAAGCGAAAAAATGTTTTTGTACTATTTCCCTTGGTTACTTTAGAACTGTTAAAGTTGAAAAAATTCTGTGGAATTCTATCATTGGTTATTAAAGATGCTTAAAAGTGTCATTTAATGTATTTTAGTGAATCAAGATACAACCGATTGTCAACATCTTCATCAGTACCTGAAGATCTTGAGTATGATAGAGTAAGTATTCTAGAGTTTTGATATGTTTTTTTTTTAATGTAAACCATTTAATGGAATCTGCGTAATCTGCCATTCCACCTAGCCCAATGAACCAGTCATTAAACTAGAAGACCATCTATATGCAAAAATTAGTAATGCATCTCCTGACAAACTATGGCCATACCACAAACCAGTATCTTGTGTCATTGTTTTTAAGTAACTTTTTTTTTTTTTTTTCCCCGATTAGGAGGGGGACTGTATGTTAGAGTTTCAAAGGGGAGGCAGGGAAGAAAAAAAGACTACTAAGTAATTTGTGCTTAAATAATGGTTCAAAAAGTTACATTATGTTGACATTGCAAATAATACCTAGTTGGTCTTTATAGTACATTGTCTTTCTTATGGACATGAGAAGACTGGATGCAGGTGTGAGGGTAGTAATAATGCCATGTGCTCTTAATATTAAAACTGGTTTGGACAAAAAATTATCTTCCGCTCCAGACTTTTAATTGGTTCCATCCATGGTCTCTCTGGAGTCTTTGAATTCACACATCTCTATAATTTTGTGTTGCAGCTTCAGATTAAACCATGCGAGAGCTGTTCAGTGGTGGCAGCCTACATTTTAACATTTTATATGTGTATCAACTTAATATCTAGCCTTGCAACTAAGTAATTGTGTGAGTATCAAAAGCATACTGGTGTTTGATCAGGATTGCTCTGCTATTTGTGTAGTTTTCCTCATCTTTTTTAAAACCCTAAAGCAACTTTATCGTTGAAACTGTTGAATAAAAATGTGTTTCTTTAGCTCGAAACTATTCGCTTGAAGTAAGAGACCTTTCGAGAGACAAGATTTTTTTGAAACATACTGGAACATTCAGTGAGATGTGATCTCTGCTGTACTGTTTCATAGGAGGATTTGTGAATCTATACAAGAAGCCTTTCTGTTAATGTAATCACATCATTGTTTCTAACTACCATTTAACTGATTAACTTCTATTAGACTCTCATGGAACTTATCCCTGAAATTGGAGAGTCTCTGGAAATGGTTTTGGGAAAAATAATCACCTTTTCTGCTCTAAAACAATCCTTTAAAAAAAATTCCTTAGAAGCCTCAGTCTTGACTTCTGTTCATTGGAGGTGGGATTTGGGCACACTTGTATAAATTTAAGAAGCCCAAGCAATAAATGTGCAAGTAATAAAAAAAACCACCCTGAAATACTCTCTGAAGACAGACATATGAAGTACCTTGTAAAAAGCGTGAAGAATATGAGGTATTTTTCTGTATGTTTCTAAATTATTATTTCAGAGCAACAAACTGCCAGCTATTTAACTAAGAGATTAGCTTAATAGAAATACTTCTCTTAATTGTACAGATTAGAGACTATATTTTTTGTATGTTAGCTCCTAACAACTTCCTTCTTTACTTATAGGGGTTTTGTTCTTGGATGACAGCTGCTTTTCGGATGCAGTAAGTAGATGAAACAGAAGTAGCGAGCTGTGGTTTGCTTTGCTCTGTTTTTTAATTAAAAAAGGGGGGGTTGCATTCAATATAATGTGGGGGGTTTTGTTTTTTTTTTTTCCCTTTCAGTAGATAGAATTTAATATAAACAGTGAAACAGGTGCCTCTGGTGGGGTGGAAAAAGAATATGAAAACAAGGTCAGTTTATGGGAATACTTCTTCAGTGTACAGTTGTCCTTCTGGTCGCAGCCCAGGGATGTCCTGATCTTGGGACAGCGTGTGAACCTAAGTCAATCTATGGCATTTACATGGATTCTGGGCTAATAACTGGGCTCTAGGCTTTTACCCTTCAAAGAGTACTGTGTGGGTGTTCCCCTGTTTGAAGCCGGTAGGGCCCCAAGCAGGAAACAGGGTTTCCCTGCAAGGGTTTCTGTGGAGAACTAGTAGTTTAGTTGGGGCTGGAATTGACTAACTAGGAAAAACCCATCCCACTGTTTCCCAGAAACTGAGCATTAGACGTGTGATGTTCGTTCTGTGTATCTCTTGGGGCTTAGTAAATCATGATTTTTAAGAAGTTATTTTAAAAATTTAAAGGTAAATTTACTCAATTTCTAGCTTGGGTACACTGAAACAAAAAAGGGATGGGGATTGAGCCTGTTTTTCTCCATTTTTGCTAGTTCGATTCCTTCCTTTTCCAAGAACTTCTATTTTAGTGATCTGTCCTGCTGACAATGGATAGATGATTAGAGTTCATTCCAAAGCCTATTAATATCTTCTGTTAATTGGATGTCATAAGAGTATGGTGATTCTGTTGTCATTTTCCTCATGGGGAACCTTTATGGAGATGAGTGAACACTGTCACAGTGTGATCTTAAAGTTTGACAGCTAGGCTGAACACCTCATGACTGCCATAAAGCAGGAGGTCACAGCAAATGACTTTGTCTCGTTTTAGGCTGATAAAGAAGAACTTGGAATTATATTTACTTTTCAGATTACTTGTTTCCATCTTAAATTCCCTCATGTTAATGTTTGTATTTTGATACTGCATAAGAAAAAGACTTTTGAAACTTAAATTTGTGCGTGAAAGAACCCGACCATGTTGAAAATGGTTAGGGATTGATGGAGATGTCGCTGGGTAGGCTGAGAAATCAGTGTATGTTTAAAAACGAGCCCCCAAACCCCCCTCCCAAGTAGACTGACCATGTGCTTTTCTGTCTATGATGTAGCGATGACGAGATTCATGAGAGATGTGGTGAAGATGCCATACATTACCTTGCCTTCCAGCGTCACATCATCTGTCTGTTGATTGCTGTCAGCATTTTGTCTGTGTGTGTCATATTGCCTGTCAACCTATCAGGTGATTTACTTGGTAAGATTTTTTTTTTAATTCTGGGAAGAATTTTGTGTTTTATGTAATTGCAAAAACTTTTAGTGTGGGTTTTTTGTTTTTTTTTTTTATTTTGGTAAACTTTGTAAGGTTTGTTTTTTGTCATCCCCCGTCCCCGCCCCCCGTCTGATGTTTGTGCCATTTTGTGTGAAATTTCTTTGAGAGTAGAGGGTTCTTTAAATGTTTGGCAAAGGCTGTTATCAGAAACAAGATGGCAGACCACATGCAGACATAGACAGCTAGACCTAGAAGGCTCAAGGCAGGATTAACTTGACCTATGCCCTCTTAACTGGTTGTCTAGGCACTCTTTATGATTTTTATTGGTGATGATTTCCAATGGAAACTGTCTTCACAGTTGAGAAATGTTTTTCTAGTGTCCATCTGAATCTCTTTTGCTGCAATTTAAGATCACTGAGGAGAACAGATTATTCTTTTCCTCCTTGCAGTATCCTTTTAGCTGCTTGAGGATTATCAATTCATGTGTGCTTTTTCCTCTTTTTGATAAACCAGACCAGTTAATTCAGTCATTAATGAGAAAAGTTTTCATTTAGCTGATCATAAAATCATCAGGCATCCTCTGAACTAACTTTCTATCTAGCTAGACTGTCTCTCATTGTTCCCTTCTGTCTTAGTTTGCGGCTCAAAACTGGACAAAACTTCTTGCTGAGATTTTGTCAGTGCTGACTAGACAAAGAATTATTTCATATTTCCTGCAGTCTAGTCCTGATTATGTCTACCAGTGTGACACCTACATCTTTCCATTATTAACTCACACTCAACAAATACAGTAAGTGTGTCCTCTAGTCTGCTGTTCAGGTTGCTAATGAGAATTCTGGTGGACTGAACTCTGTTAAATCCTGTTCAAACACTCTTCCATTTTTGATAATGAGCCCTTATAAGCCCGTTTTATACCTGGCTTTGTATCAGTCTTGTCGAGATCATGTTTACAGAGTTGTTCACTCTTGATCATCTTGGTGAATAGTGATGCAAAAAAAGCGATAATTCATTTGATTTTCCTAGAAGCTCTCAAGTGGAGTACTTGCTTGTGTTTTGTTTTGTTTGTTCTTATACCACAACTATTGCATCTTATTTTGTGTACTGACCTTGCTGATCTTTGTCCCTATAATTTATTCTCTTCTACTGCTCTTAATAATGTGGCCTAGTTTTTGTTTTCAGTTTACTCCTACCTGTGTTTTCAAGGGCCTTGTGACTTAGCCCTCGTCTGTAATGGGATACATTGTACTGCTTTCTTAAAGACCGTTGCTGTTCTTTTTTTCTTCTTTGCATTTCTTGTCTTTTTTTTGTTCTTTCAAAGGACCCTTCATCACTTCACAGTCACTTCTTCCTTGCTTTCCATCTCTGTGTTCTCAGCCAGTATCCCTAGTTTTACAGAATCAAATTCAACACAACTGGTGCCCTAGTTGCTGTCTTCACCTTCTCCATAAAGTAAAGAGAGAGACACCAGTGCCTTCAAAGAACTTACAGAACGTGGTTCCCTCTTCTGGTCTAATTACTAGCTGTATATTTATACCAAAATGGTTTTTATGATAACCATCAACTTGTGCACACTGTCCTTCTCTAACTACAATTTGATAAAGGTAATTCGAATGGCAGAGTATGGCTGGCCTTCTAAAGCAGGAGAATACAGCTTCTGTTTTTCTGCATTAATTTTAGCGATGCTAGGAAATACAGCTGAAAAACAAATAGGAAGTTTTAGTGCCTCTCCTGTTCTTCCTCCCCTTGCACCACATGTTGATTTTGTGCATTTGCAGTTCTTTCTGTTGTGATGACTTAACTTGCAAAGTAGTTTAACAGTCTATGCAAGAAGATTGTTTAGCTTTCCAGATACGCTTAGCTCTTTTTCCTTTGTGAACATGTACTCAATTTTCACTCACTTGTGTTATCATTTTTTTAAAATACTTGACAGTCTAGAGAAACAGTGTCGCATAAACTTTCTCATTTTTTACCTTAGTAAGGTTATCAGTACTGTTTTGTCAACACTGAGTTAATGCAGTTTAAAAAAAATGAGATAAGAATCAGTGAAGATGAAATAAAAATGAGGACGAAATATGTTCAAATCCCTAAACAATGTTCTTAATGGATGTGAAGGGAGATTGGAGGGAGAAAGGGAACTGCTGCAAAGATCTAATATTCAGATTTTTAAAATAATCTATTATTTCTGTTGATGGGTTGAATGTGGTATAATACTGGGATTTTTGTTTTCCAACTTTAAAATGTAATACAGCATAAACCAGCTTTGATTATGATTCTAAATATTTTTAACAATGAACATGCTCAGCATTAAAAAGTAGTGTATAAACATTGAAAAAAACAAAACAAAACTGATGTTCTGATAATTTGCATATGAATGTTGCACCAGTTAATTATGCTACTTGTTTTTGTTCTTCTTAGATAAAGATCCCTATAGTTTTGGAAGAACAACTATAGTAAACTTACAAACTAGGTAAGTAAATCTTGCAGAGTACTTTTATGCTTGTGTCTGTTTCCTGCCGTAGTCTCTAAACACGTGAATTGGTACTTGCAGCATGGCTCATGGGGTAGGAATTACTTATTCACGCTTCATCAACTGAAACTGGGGTACGTTCTGCTTCAGGCTATGCAGTTACAGTGCTGATAAGAAATCTGGAGACTTGGCTTCTACTCTCTCCGCTCTTACTTCTTACACCACATGTTTCTCTTGGCTAATGACTACACATCTAGTGATATTATTTTCAGAAATTTCCACATTAGAAGAGACCATACTTCAGAAAGAAAATAAACCTGACAGTTTTACTAGAATGTGTAACTCAGATGATTTAAATTCTCTTACATCAGATTTGTGTGCATGTCTCTCCCAGCCGAGATCATGATTAAAATTACTTCTATGTGTTTTAAAAACAGTCTATAAAATAGTTGAGATGCAAAGCTGTACAATTTTTCTTTTTTATTACTTGATCAATCCACATCTATCCTTGCTACAATGTCCAACAGCGTTTCTGCCAATACACTTTCATTTTTTTAACCACGTTATGAATCTTAGTAACTAGTGAGGGGTTTTTGTTTGGTTGGGGTTTTTATCTGTAAAATAGGTTGCTGTATTTTAGGTTAACTGTAATTATTAATGCTCTTCACAAAACTGAAGAGCTGTTCACAGAACAGAACTTCTGTAAGCTTTGAGGAAGGAGCTATCAGAAAAGCAGAATTTACTCCCTGTATTCAGGGAAAACTCTATTTTCAATTTGAGTAAGGATTGTGTTCAAGGAGAGTTCAATTATGCACTCAGCACAGTAATTAATAAGGCAAATAAAAAACGTTTTGGCAAATAGCACGGTGTGTGCTATTGGTCATCCAAATGAGAAGGCGCAAGCCAAATGCTGCCTAAAAATGTCCATGTCATAGAATATCCATTTTCTTTGTAGGTCTGTTACCCATAGAATTCTTTGATAAGCAAGTAACCCTAATGGCTGTCCAAGGCATCTGTGTAGGTGTGACTGACTACCAGTAACTACCTTTTTTCTTGTTTTGTGTTCAATGAGAGGTTCTGATCCGCTTAGCGTTTTAATGGCTACTTGTATCAAGCTGACGATTAGTTCTTCCTGTTTCTCATATTCATTATATTTTGTCCAACAGTAATAATCTGCTTTGGCTGCACACAGTTTTTGCTGTTGTCTACCTGATTCTAACTGTTGTCTTCATGAGACATCACATGAAGTATGTCACATATAAAGAAGAAAACATAGTAAGTTTCTGTATTGAGGTGAAGAGAATGTTTGCAAGTGGATAATGCTAAAAAAGCAAATTGCAAAGATGCCTCCTCCTTGCTAGAATGTGACATAAGTGTGAAGGAATTCACTGAAAGCAAAGCTCCACTGAGGGAATTGTGAAAATGGATGGAGAGAAGAGGGTTGGGGAGGGATTTGTGAAATTTTGGTGTAACCTATTACCAATGTAGAAGGTGAACATGATGCTGTCTTGAATAGATGCAGCTGCCGTCAAAATCAAAGTTTTCCCTCTACAAGACAGCTGTTTGTGCTGTGTCATTGCCTTCCTCATAGTCGTCTTTTCTCTTCTGTGATGTGGTTTCTCAATAATGGAGTTGCATTTTCTCTTGCAGGTTAAGTGCACATTGTTTATAACTGGTCTTCCAAAAAATGCAAAAGAAGAGACAATACAAGGCCATTTCACGTAAGTTCCGTGCTTGAGTAGTATCATTAGGAACAGGAGATTTAAAATTGTCCTAGTAATTTTACCTGCCCAAGCAGAAATTTGACTTGACTTTTGCACTGTTTAAAATACATATTATAGTATCTGTCTTCTAAAAGCATATCTTACTCCTTAGACAGAATCGAGAAAATACTATATTTCAATAAAGTTAGTTAGCTGATCTTAAAATTAGAATCTAAGGAAGTGGCTGTGTATCCACACTTGCCATTCATGCTCCCAAGTGGCCTTTACTTGGGAATAATGCTGCACATCTCATATTACAGTAACTTTCATTAACCGTCTCTCTGGAAGTCCGCTCTATGATGCCTCATTCAGAATGAAATGAGTGATTGAGATGTCAGTTAGACATCAGTGATGCTTTTTGAAACAGTTTCTTCATTGTATTTTCTGTTCTTATTGTTCTCATATACTGCTTCCTTTTCAGTGCTGCCTACCCAACCTGCACTGTGCTGGAGGTCCAGCTGTGTTATGATGTAGCCAAGCTTATTCATCTTTTCAAAAAAAGGTGCTTGCTTTTGTAATCTACCCAAGTTTAGCATAATTTTATTAGTGCTTTGCCAGCCCTTAATCAACATATACCAGTAGTACTAACCTTGCACATACTAGAAATTCATTCTGTTCTTAAAGTTCTGGTCTGGACTTCAGTTAGATTCAGCTGTGGTTTAAGGTGAGTTGCGGGGTTCAGCCTGTTTCTTTGTAGGTGTGACATGTTGTGTGTTGCATAAATAAATAATTAGCAAGTCAAAGCTTATCTTATGTATGTATTTAATTATTGTCAGGCAGTGCAAAGTGGAAAACCCAACTATTGAATTAATGACTCTGGCATCCTGCTTCTTTGGCCGCAGGTGCTGGTCAGAGGAGAAAAAAGTGTTATCTTCTAGGCTATACATTGTTGGTTTTTTTCCTGGAACCTCACTACAAGTGTAGGCTGTATAATGCTATTACAGACTTGAAAATAAATTATGCCAAGTAGCCAAAATAAGGTATATGAATATCTTTGGTAACTGATTAATTTGTTATCAGTCCTGGACATAACTTTTTCTCTTGGGGATTATATTCTTTTTAAGCTTGACATTGATACTGTTTTCTTGCAAAATGTTATGGATGTATTTTTCTGTCCAGAAAACAGGCAGAAAAAAGCCTGACTTACTATGAACATCTGCATCAGAAGTATGGCAAGCGGGTCCAAATCAACCCTAAGCCTTGTGGTCAATTCTGCTGTTGTGAAATGAGAGGATGTGAAAGGGTAAGAAATTGTGTTCATTTTTAGTTACGGCAAGGTAGATTGTTAGACAAGTAGAGAATAGTTTTTCTATGATGTCTTGTTGAGGTTCAGAAAATTCTTTATTCGTTTATTGCAGATAGCTCATCCTTCATGTTCTTGCACTCTACAGAAAAGGAATTCCCCAAAAATTTTGAAATGTAATCTTAGTGCAAAAATTGAAAAACTTCCTGTTTGTCTTTGCATCGTGACCGGATTTGTAATTTGTGGAAGTAGTATGATGAAGAGAGACTGTGGTTTGTGTAAGCTGTATTTTAATGAAGATATTAGCCATCTGGTACTTGGATGTAACAGTCATCAATTTCCCGACAGGAGGATGCTGTAGATTATTATACCAAAGTTAGAAATGAACTGATGGAAGCATATTCAAAAGAGGAACAAGCTGTTCATAATAACCCACTGGGAATGGCTTTTGTAACATTTCAAGAGAAATCCATGGCAACATAGTAAGTTTTTGTCTGCTGTCTTGTTTGTTCTCTTTTAACTATAATAGTACAACTGATCTCCTCTTTGTGTCGCTTGTTTGCTTATTGTTGGTTCTTCTTCCTTTCTTCTTTTTCACCATCCTGTGGATATGGTCTGCTTTGCTTTCCGGTAAGTTTTCCTGTAAGTGTGCATTTAGCCTCTATGTTTTGAGTGAAGAAAATATCTAAAGAACAAAATGGCTCTGGACATTTATTGGGATAAGGAGCCTTTGTCTTCTCTGTGGATCCAGTCCATCAGTGTAGGTTAATAGTAGGCCAGACTAATTGGCTCTTGAATAGGAATTACTGATTTCTCCATTTTCTACTGTACAAATGGTCCAATTACTGAACTGTCACAGTGGGTGCAAATTACACTGCTGGTTAGTCATCTCAGCAAAGAAGAGTCAGTGACTGACCAGGCCATAGGTGATAGATACACATTATGTATCTCTCTGACCTGTTATTGCAAATATATGTGTAGGTGTAATATCAGAAGTTGTTAAGCAAATTTTTTTACTCAGTCATTTGTAGAGAAAAATCATGTAGCCTCTCGTTTTCTGTTGACACTTTGTGAGCATCTTTTACTAATACAAAGTGGATAAAGGAAAGCAGAATAATATTTGTATTACAAAAATAACACATCATGGTGTGTTTTTTTTTTTTATTCTTCGTAGCCTCTCTGGTTTAAATTGTCTGCTTTCTTTTGACCTTCAAGTCATGTTAGAGAGCCAGGCTTTCAGGCTTTTTTTCAAGGAAGTCCAGGAAATAGAATTCTTGCAAGAATTTGAGATGCTGGAGAGTTTTCCTTGCTGCTTTTGAACTGAGTAGTGATTATGTGGTGAAATCTGCCCCCCTTCTAGTTTTGTAATGTTACAGACCATATTTAGAGAATCTAGAGCATAAAATAACATTTTAAGATGTGAAACTGAAAGCAGAAATAAGCACTAAAGTTCCTTCCCTAGCTGCTAATTTGTCATATACAATTTTGATGGGATAGTCTCTCCTTGGACACATGTTCTGAGTTGCACTGCAGGAACCTCTGAGTTGTTATTGAGAACTGAAAAGATGTTAGTTTGTTTATTTTGGAATTGATGCTATGGACTCCGTTCTGTGGAAAACTAGATTAGATTACATGTGGAGCTGAGGCTACCATCAAATTAGAAAGTTATTTGGTGCCCTTAGTAGGCTCTGTTCCACAGAGCCCTGTAATAGGATGGGAGAAGCAGGAAGTCAGGACTCAGGACTGAGGTTCATGGAGTCGAGAGGTTGTAGAAGCTTGGTTAGTGATGGTGCTCAGTAGTATGGCTGATGATGCTAAAGCTTGTATGTATTTTTAAAAATAAACTGTCAAAGTATAATTAACTTTCTTAAATACTTGCTGCTGCAAGATGCTGGCAATTTGACATCTCTACTTGAATTCTGGTAAGGTAAAGATCTGGGGTTTGAGGGGTTTTTTGTTTGTTTGTTTAGTGTTCTTGTGTGTGGTTCTCTGTTTTCCTTATGTTAAGAGTGTAACTGAAAAACAAGCATGTTGAGGAATTTTAGAGTCTACCTGTTTAAATATAATATATGCTGTTTCCATGCTAGTGTAATAGAGCTTATCTGGAGTGGAACTTTTACACAGTAGCGCACACGCAGCTGCACTGTCTCTGAGTATATGCCTTAGCAGTTCTCTTGCTGTGTTTTGAGAAATCTTTTAAAGCATTTATTCTAGGCATGTTTAAATTTTGTTTAGAATCATAGAATTCTTTAGGTTGGAAAAGACCTTTAGGATCATCCAGTCCAACCATTGACCCTACTGTACCAGGTCTGCCACTAAACCATGTCTC
>VYXH01005885.1:102784-150035 GCA_013397275.1 Burhinus bistriatus | reverse complement strand
CTTAATTTGGTGTCATCTGCAAACTTACTGAGGGTGCACTCAATCCCCTCGTCCAGATCATCAGTAAAGATATTAAACAAGGCTGGCCCCAAGACTGAGCCCTGAGGAACACCGCTTGAGACCTGCCACCAGCTGGATTTAATGCCATTCACCACAACTCTCTGGGTCCGGCCATCCAGCCAGTTTTTAATCCAGCGAAGAGTACACCTGTCTAAGCCACGGGCTGCCAGCTTCTCTAGCAGAATGCTGTGGGAGACTGCGTCAAAGGCCTTACTAAAATCCAAGTAGACAACATCCACAGCCTTTCCTTCATCCACCAGGCGGGTCGCCTGGTCATAAAAGGAGATCAGGTTGGTCAAGCAGGACCTGCCTTTCATGAACCCATGCTGGCTGGGCCTGATCCCCTGGTTGTCCTTCACATGCCAGTTTAAATACACTGATTGTCAATCAGTTCATAATATTAGAAGATAAAATTAAGTATTTGATTCTTTTAGGAGTGGGTGAAAGAGGGTAATATTTTGAATTGTGAGAATATCAGTGTGATAAAATTTTTTCTGAGAATTGGTACTCAAGGCAAAATCAGCTAGTTTTGAGATCAGTGTAATGAAATGAGTGTGCAGACTAATCCTTTAGTCCACTTTGATTTGAAAACAGGTGTAGTTACGTAAAGAGGTGTTTGGGGAGCTGGCTGTCTTTATTTTTATTTTTTCCAATGCTGTCAGGCTTTGATTTTTTTTGTTATTGTTATTTTTTTTAATACGAGTCACTGCTGTTCGTGTTGGTAGAAGTACTAAACAGTTCAAACCAAGACTGCTTTTTGTTCCTACCTTTTCACATCTCAAAGACCTGTGGTAGTAACTGTTTATATGATAGTCATTATGTGCGTAATATAATGTTATGTTGTTGTCTAAGTACTGTCTTGATCTCTGGTTATTAACAGTAAAAAAAAACCCTTCATCACTATTCCCAGTCTTTCTCATTACATATGCAGCATTTTCAGGTGTAAAAATTTGAAAAAATCCTCCTCTTCTTTTTCTTCCTTACAGTATTCTTAAGGACTTCAATGCCTGCAAATGTCAGAGTATTAAGTGTAAAGGAGAACCCCAGCCATCGTCCTACAGCAGGGAGCTGTGCGTATCAAACTGGGAGGTTACGTACGCTCCTTATCCTGAGAATATTTGTTGGTAAGGTTCCCGTCATACCCACTTATTTATGATAATGTAGGTCTAGGATGGGGACAGGAGAAGGAGGCTGAGTGCTTTTTTCTTTACCCTAAACTAAGACTTTATCATTTGGATGTGGCTGATCTACAGCTTTATTTCCATTACTAGTGTTCTTCATTGACCTTGGGGAGGCCTCTCAGAGGTTGACTAGAGTTTTGCCACCCCAAAGTTCTGATGCCTGCAGTTCCTGTTAACCAAAAAACCACCCCAAATCCCCTCTCCCCACCCCCAGCCCCACAGCTTATTAATGTCTGTGCCTCAGTGTTTCCATTTTTTGAGGTTAGTGCATATCTACTGTTGAGATCTGAGGAAAGCAACTTGGTGTTACTCCTGAGTATTCTATTTTTTGAGTTGCCATATGACAAGTGTAACTGATCCACTCTGTGAACTATGGTCTGTCTTCTAACATCTTTTTATTAACCCAGTAAATTTCCAGTACTTTACCTACTGCTTACAGGAGAGTGTCGGAAAATAGATAAATGCTTTTTGAGTTAAACTGTTCCTGTGCTGCCTTCTGTGATGCTTATAGGCTAAAAATGACTAAACATTTTCCAATTGCTTTGCAAATAATTTAGGGTTGGGTCAATGTAATCCCCTGTTCATATAACAGTAAATTTGTTGTGACATTTCCATTGCCCAAACCAAAAGTGCAAGTGAGACACAAACATTCACAAGTTACTGTATTTCACATGTATGTAACTTTTTTTTTAAATTACACTTTTTTTTCCCTAAAGATTTTAATAGAAAATTACTTTTAAGGTGACTATGCCATCTATTTCTAATAATTGAGATAATAATTTTTCTAGAACTACAGTGCTGCCCTTGGGAATAAAGTACAGAATCTTTAACCATAAAACAAACAACCATGAATCTTAGCTGTATCTTTCAAGACATGAATTAAAAATCTCTTGCAAGCTGCTTTCCAAGTAGGGTCAATTTAATCTGCCTTTTTCATGAAAGGGTTCTTGCATGCATGTGTGCTTCATTTCCTCTTCCTTTCTTCAAGCACTGTCTTGTGGACACAGGAAATGATCCTTGAGACTCAGTGGGTTGAAGCACTTACAAAGCTTTTCTAAACATCTCTGAGAGGGGAAGATAGGGTTTTGTTGTTTGTTTTTTGGGTTTTTTTCCCTGTTCTTTTTATTTTATCCCCTCCCCCTTGAAGAAGAGCAGGCACAGGGATTTGCCAAGTTACTTACCTAGGCTTGTAAAAAGAGTTGTCATAGTTGGGGATATTACTAAGCTTCTATATCCTTGTTTTGTCTGTTCTAAATATTTGGCTTTGGCTGGGGTTCAAATCATTCCAGTTCTTTTTGGGAACCATTTCAGATAACATTTAAGAATTTTACCTGTTTAAGACCTATGGTTGCTGTTTTAATATGGCAGGAAGGGATGCAGGGTCTTTTACATATTTTTTTCAAATCACAGTTTCGTGATAGATTGATTCTGCCTCTGATAGCTGTTCTCCTTGCAGAAATTCTCTGTGTCTTCTTCCCTGTCTCTTCTTGTTCTAACTTTAGTACTTCTGTATTATTAAACAGTGGAAATGTTTCATCCCAAAACTTAACTACATTAGACATTTTGTTTGTGTTATGAAAGACTAAATAAGTTCTGCTGCAAGTACAATTTATGTTATCAGTCAAGAAAGGTTGCACAGTGTTCTTTATTTCCAATAGCAACTGGAACTTGTGTAGTGCTTTGTTATATAAGTTTGAGACTATGAAAGCTCAATTTAGAAAAAGCAGTGCCACCTGTTACTTGACAGATAGTATATATTTTTTCTAACGGCAAATGCTTACTGCTTGTTTTTATGTCCTTTTTTCAGGAAAAATCTTTCAGTGCGTGGACTGAAATGGTGGTTTAGATGGACTTGCATTAATTTGCTTCTTTTTATTGTGCTGTTTTTTCTTACTACTCCTTCCATAATCATCTCAACCATGGACAAGTTCAATGTCACTAAACCTATTCACTACCTTAATGTGAGTATCACCATATGTTTGGATATGGCTGTGTATCAGACCAAAATCTTTATAAACTGATAGATGTATAGTAAGGCAATGAAACAATAAGCTGTAAGCTAAATTCAGTTGAAATTCTCAGGATTGTTTTATTAACTGCTGATTAAAAAGCATACGTCCAGAATCAGGTCTTTAGTTCTCTTTTGTTCCTTGATAGTAGGGTGAAGTAATTTCTTCTGAAACTTTATATTATTATAAATTTATGTCTTACTTGTTTGTAGTAAAAATTTGCATTCCAAATTTACATAATTCTCAACATTGTAATAAAAAATTTTGTCAAAAATGGAATTTCAAGCCCAATTTGTATTTTGATTTTTATTATGAGAAGGGGGGAATTCAGATTTTAAACTCTGAAGTAAAATGCCATGGTTTTGTTTTGCTTACTGGATTCAAAACAGGATGGCATATATATCTGGTCCTAGTTTGACTGCAGCTAAAGTTTCTTGCATACTGTCACGTTAAATACTTCCCCAAGCTAGCGTGAACTACATAAAAACTACTTGTGAGACTTCACTCTCATGGAATCCTATTCTTTTTTGTCTTGCATGCCAATGCTGAGCACTAACTCATTTTAAGACTGTATCTGAATATAATTTCCACAGTCCAACCTGCTGTAATTTACAAAAAGCAAAACATTGCAGCTTCTGTTCTATCACAGCTGCATTAAATTTTTTTTAACACTTATTCTTACTCTTTTTCCCCCACTAGAATCCCATCGTCAGTCAGTTTTTCCCAACACTCTTGCTCTGGTCCTTCTCAGCTTTGCTACCAACAATTGTCTATTACTCAACTTTGCTGGAGTCCCACTGGACAAAGTAAGCAAGATTTTCCTCTGTTTTGGGCCTTATCAGCTGAATCACTAAAATGAATGGAGAAAGTGTTTATCTTTCATGGAGCTCTTAAATTCACAGACCTCTCATAACATGGAAATGTCAAGTTCTTGTCTCTTTCTAATGTTATAACCAACACTTTGGAGTTTAAGGAATTTGTCATCAACACATCAAGTGTAATCTGACCACATCATTTGCTTATGCTCCTCTCCCTGCCTCTTGGTCTTTAATCAGAAAAAAATGGATAAGCAGGCTCAAGGGGTGTAGCTTCAACAGGAGCACGGGAAGCGCCTCTGATCCCATAACTAGCTCACTCCCTGGGAGGATAGGAGGTGTGGGTTTGGATCCCCTCTAGGCTGAGAACATCACAGAAACCCAGAATCCCACTTCAACAGAAAGTGCTCCAACTGCTGGCATGCTACCTATAAAAAGGACATCCATCTCTTTGTTGTTTTATTTGAAAAAATTGTCTGGATGTAATTCTTGGTGCACAACTTGGTTGCTGTTGGATATTGTTAGTGGTGATCTGAGAAGACCTATGAGACCAAGGCCCAGCAGATGTGTTGATGCAAGATTTTCAGATACAGCCGGTGCAGTCCAGAGATGTTAAGCACAGTGACATGCTGCGAACTTGGAGAACTCAGCACAGCTTGGTTTGGCTTACCAGATTTCATCTCCAGTTTACCTACAGTCAGATAAAAGTGTGATACTGCAAACTGAATCCCAGCTTCACTTGACTTCACTCAATCTTTTTGCATAATGTCTGCAGCCATTTTTTGTTTGTTTTTATATTCTAAGGTCAAATTTTTTGAACTTTTTTATTTTTTGTACTGTTCCCTTGTAAGACATCATGTGCAGAATCTACTGTTTATGCATCAAAGCTGTATGCTTTTCATCAACGTGTTTTGTTTTGTTTTTTTTTTTTGGTAGTTGCACTAGGCAGATGAACTTTGAGCCCTTCTCAATCAATTGAAATAGTTTTCTAAAGTCACTAGTGATCACAGATCTGATTTCAAGCCTCGGTGTAGTTATACTGATATGTCCCACGGTGCCCAAGGGCTACATGATCCTATAATAAAACTTCTGTGGTTTTAATGCCCTATCAGATACCCCCTTTAACAGTCTGATTTGTTTATAGCAACTGCCCTTTTCTAGCAACAGTGTGTCACTAGATAGATGTTCCTGCTACTGTAGTAGGGGTATAGCGTTAGTAGTGTCATGTTGTTCCCAAAGACTTGACACTTGGCAAGGACAGTCAAGTAGCTTGTCTAAGTGTCTGGTTTCTTGGCAGTGGTGCCCTCTTATGAACTGCCTAATCCCTCTTGGCATAACACTTGAAGAGCAGTTTGTTTACAAGCTGTTGCTAGATGTATCATTGGATGAGAGACCAGGTGTAATTGTCATACGTCCCCTTGCTTGTGGTGCAGACCTGTAGTGATCCAGAGTCTGGATTAATGTTCAGAAATGTTTTCTGTGCCCAAGAAGATATTGGGAGTCTGTTTGGTCCAAATTAGTGAATATATCAAAGATGATTGTTTTGTGAGTATCTTGTAGTAATGTGAGATGGTCGGGGAAGCTGGAAGTCTGATGGGTGCTGACATTCTGTGGGCAAGAGCCTTCATGTGTGGAAGTCTTCCATATGAGTTTCTTACTTGGTGACTTTTTACATTGGTAGATCTGCAGAGAACAGAATAATGATGCATAAAGTCTACATATTTTTGATCTTCATGGTATTGATTCTGCCCTCCCTTGGTCTGACCAGGTAAAGAATCATAGTTTAATGGAGTAATGTTTCTATCATACAAGACAACTTCTGTTTTCTAGTTGCTAGTTGAAGTACCCTTACTCCCTGCAGTGTTTATGATTATATTGTTGTTAAGCAGTAGTTTTTAATATTCATCGTTCCCCTGGGGACTTATAGCCCTTAAAGTTTCCAAAGGCTGACTTTTTCTTTTAGCAAAGGAATTTAAGACCTTGTAAGATCAATGACTAATTGAGATTGCCCATACTCGCCATCATAGCTGAGAACCCAGTTTCCTGACTGTGTCTTATACTTCAGTTATAGTTGTCCTTTTCTTGCCACCTTTACAGTATTTGACTGTTTCCCTGGCTAACTAGATAACATGTATTTGTCCTATCTATATAAAAAATGCTAAAAATGAATCATTAAAACTTTAGTATAAAGTAGACGTTTGTTTTGTTTGATTCTGTGTCTTTTTTCTTTTTTCTGACTATCAATAATGGTGATAAGGCTAAACTAGTGTTCAGATTATTTGGTTAAATTCTCTCTATCCACTATCCTGATCTGAAATACTTTAAAAGAGACGCAATTTTACACAGTACTAAGCTGTTGGAGACTGAATTACATTAACCGTCTTTCTTGCAGCCTTGATTTTTTTTTCCGTTGGCTGTTTGACAGAGAATCCTCCGATTCTGCAGTTAGACTGGAGTAAGTATTAGCAACTCTGTGCTAAAGTATTACTTTGGACTTTTTTTTTTTTTTCTTTTTTTGTGGTTAACTAATGTTGATTAGTGTTTATTAAAATTTGCTCGGGGATGGTATCCTGTGGGATGATGTTGAGCTTCTGAATCAGGGGAGGAGAATGCAAGTGATTTTACTGTGAAGAAACCCATACTTTCTTCCTGCTAGCTAATGTATGCAAACATTCCATAGAGAGACAGTTATTTTCCTAAAACTTTACAAATTTTGTAGAAGACAAGAAAGGACAGGATGATATGATGCAGGTGAGAGGGAACCAGAAAATGTACTGAGGATTGTTGCATATTATGGACAGGGGATCTTCCCAAGGATTATAGTGAGACTGAATAGCTGCAGCAGTTCTCTTTCTGAAATCCATTGGCTCTTGATTTTAAGAAACATGAATGTTTTTACACCAGCATTGCAAATTTGTAGATATTGGTTATTATAAGCTCTTGTGACTGTGGCTGGAGGGAAAGAATAGAATGCAATTATTAGGACATAGTTAGTTTTCTAAATGCTGTTTCAAAATCAGTAACAAGAAGACAATTAGGAGTTACTAAGCTAGGAGAGACAATTGTTCTATTGCAGTCTTATCTCATCTTGTCTCAGGTTGCTGTTGCAGGCATCAAATGATGCTCTTGTCTGCTATCAGCCACCCATCAGGCTGCTGTATCTTTTCATGGACGGTTTATTCCTCATCCAAACTGCAACTCAGCCAGGCTCTTACAGTATACTACACTTACTGCATTTATAGCTATATAGCACTCTTTTTCAATAAGATTATTGAAAGTCTTCTGGCCACCTCTTATGGTGTCCAGTGCTTATCCTTATGGTAAGAGATTTCCAAAGGTGATAGGGATCCATTGTATACATGCTGTATTTGCTGGTCTGCTTTCCATTCAGTGTCTGATGTCTTTCCTTGCAGATGTGTCTTTTTGCCTGACCAGGGAGCCTTCTTTGTCAACTATGTGATTGCCTCTGCTTTCATTGGCAATGGGATGGAGCTGCTGCGCCTCCCTGGCCTCATTCTTTACACCATACGCATGATAATGGCCAAGTCCACAGCAGAAAGGAAAAATATTAAACAGGTATTAGAGTCCCTCCTTAGCAAGAGGCAATAAATGACTGATCCTTATCAGAAACAGTGGGAGCCCCCATCCTTCATACCATTAACTGTCATGTCCTGTCAATTTTTTTTTTTATAGCCTTTGTTTCACTTATCCATGACAGGTTCGTATTCCCTTCATTTTCAGGACAGATAATGGGGAGGTATTTATTCAAGTCAGACATGGTTAAAAATCAAAACCCAAGCTCTGAACTTTGGGAATTCTCTTCATAGCTCCAAGTCAGAGTTTTACGATTTGGATTTTATAGGATAATTCTGATTTTTATCTTATAGTCTAAACTTCAGGGTTTTTTTTAAATTCAAATCTGTCTATAGTTAGTTTCTTCTGTCAGGCCACAGGTGTGTACAATGTACTTTAATCTGAACATACACCTAGCAGAATATATACTTATTGTCTAGATTCCATTTTAAGTGGTGGACTTTCACTTCCAGATGATGTGTCATCTTGCAGCTTGGAATTCCAGGTGTTACAATGGGAACTTAAGCCTGTGTANCTTTTCTCTATGGGTGGGTGGGTTTCATTTTTTCATTTTTAAAAGATTCTTAGATTCTTTTAAACTTTCGCTTCTGTTAACTGTTGCATATTACCCCATGCTCTGGTTGAAATGATTTGTATTGATTTCCTCATCCCAAGAGGAAAAAGTGGGAATACTCACCACACCAAAGCTTTGATATCTTGAGCTTTGCCTACTGGGAAAGCCAACACAAGTACAGTACATATTCAGTGGAATCTGCAGTGAGGTGAAGGTTCTGAGGTTGGCACAATTATTTTCTGCCTTGTGGTTTTAAGTAGTTGCTTCTTGTAGATGAAAACAGATTCCCTGAGGAATTACTTCAAGGCTATGAAAGAAGCAGCATGTTTTCTGTAAGTACAGATGCTTAAAATGCATACTACTTCATCTCTTTAATTACATCATTTATGCCTCTTAGGGAAATAACTGATCTCTCACAGGGAGAGAATAAGAGAAGGTGAATTGTTGCTTTAGTGAATCTGTTCTGAACTCCTGACACATTGATAGATAGTTTTGGGTGTTTTGTTTTTGTTCCTAGCAACAAGCATTTGAATACGAATTTGGAGCAATGTATGCCTGGATGTTGTGTGTGTTCACTGTCATCATGGCGTATAGCATTACGTGTCCCATCATTGTCCCATTTGGTAAGTTTTCCTATGAGCTGTGGGGCACTGTTTGAGCGAGACGGGGGCATATGGGAGGTTCAAAAGGCCCAGTTCTGCATTCTTATTCCAGTTCAAATGCTGATAATCCTTAGGACTTGGATCCAACTTTCCTTCCCTTCTTGTGGAAAAACAGGGCAGAAGATGGTGATGGTCTTTTACTGCCTTTAGAAGTTGAAAGTGTATTTAATGTCTATTAGATGCTTATTTTATTTCTCAAGTTTGAGCGTATTAGTTCTGGTGGTGGTTTTTAATAGTTAAGTGTAGGAGTTTAAGGTGGGTTTGGGGATGAGGGGATTACTCTTATCTCTGCGTTCTTGAGGTCTGGAAGAAGCGAGCTACAGAGGGTACCCAGCCAAACTTGACTTGAGACGTTCTGATCCCCAAATCCTTCAGGCACATTTGAAATAACTTTTGTCCTAAAGTTTGACTGATGTATGTAAAATGAAGCACAAAAATAAGCGTGTTGATCCAGTAGCAAAAGACTGGAAAACGGCCTGTGTTTTCACTACTGCAGCTTTTCTGCATCGCAAACCTTTTATCTAAAATTCCACATCCTAAATGAGAATAAGAAAAGAGGCTGTGGTCATCACTGTGCCATGGACAGCTGTATGCTCCATGGTCCTGATCATAGGGATGTGACCTAACGATGTGCTGACTGCTTTGTTGGGACATGGTCTTGGTGAACACCATAGCTGCCCTTTGACTGGAAAAGGAAATGCTGTATACTCTGGTAGATTTGCTGGCTTAGAAAAGCAGTTAAGTAGGAGTTCAGGGCATGTGGGTGGCGCCCAGCTGCCCTGTGGTATAGATGGAGCTGCAGTCCTTGAGAAGGTCTCAAGATCTCTGAGTCACAGTATTCCTTTTTCTAGGATGTTTCTCCTGTTTGGTTGGCCTGTCTCTGTCCCATAAACAAAACTTAATGTTTCTGCCTTAAGTTGCCTATATATCTGGCTTTGACTACTTTTCTCCTTCTTGTACCAGTCGTAAATCCTGTATGGGTGTGCAAGAAATTAGCAATCTGTCTAGAACTCATGGACAGTTGTCCATCTTTAGCAACTGTGACATGATCTATGTCTTATTTTATTGCATCTTTTGTTCACAGAGATTCTGGACTGTCATAAGAATTATGTAGAAAGAATTATTTCAGCAGCTACAGATATTTCCACTCTGGAAACCTGTTTATCAGGCATAAGTAGTGCTAAATAATTTTATATAGTTAGTATTTGCCTTTTCTAATGCAAAATTTTAGAGTGCTAGATACAACATAATTAGCTAAATTAGATATTGTTTAGAACTGGTTTTAATCAACAACCTTGTTATTGGGAGAACATGGCCAATTTTTTTGTAACAATGTACTTGATATTTATTTACATTTTGTTTTGTGTACAGTTGTAAATATCTGAATGTGCTACTGTATACCAGAGCTGTTGCAATTCATAGCTGTCACAGCAGTAACTGGCTTTTTTGGGGGCACAGGAAATAGCTGACTTGAAATCCAATCGTGAATCTGTTGAAGGCTGAGAGAGAGACGTTAAGCCACTGTTAGACCTTTCTTCTTTACCAGTACGGTGGTGGAGGAGTTACTGCATCTTCCCTGCTGGCTTGGCCTCATGTGCCAGCACTAGGAAGGAGCTCTGGGTTCTCTCTGGGAGCATGAGTGGTGCCACAGAGAAGCCTGTGGAGAGGGGGAGGAATGGGGAGACCCCAGGGGTCTTGGGGCTGGGGATGCAGCAACCTTAAGAGCAGGCTGCTGTCACGCAGCTGTACCTCATTTGTATGTGGGCTGCATCCACCATTGGTATCTAGATTTTCAGTCATTTGATTGGTGTAGATCTGCTTGCAGAATTGTTGCTTTTTATCAATTCTTCAGCAACCTCTCCTTGGCTCTCCTTTTTTTCCTTCCAGGTTTAATATACATACTCCTGAAGCACATGGTTGACCGTTACAACCTTTACTATGCATATCTCCCTGCCAAGCTGGAGAAGAAGATGCACTTTGCAGCTGTGAATCAGGCCCTTGCAGCTCCAATTCTCTGCCTTTTCTGGCTCTATTTTTTCTCATTTTTGCGGCTAGGTAAGTATTACCTTTTTCCACCTAGAAGCTGCTTCAAGCTCTCTTGCCAGCTTACCTAAATTACATGTGAATTTTCGTAGGCTTTGTGGGCTTTTCTTTTTGCTTCCATAAATGGGAAGTCATTGTGGTTACCTGTGGCACTGAATTATACAACACTTGCAGATTACAGAAGTTTGCATAAGATACTCTGATGGAGGTGGCTGATACGTTAACTTAAAACTGTTAGCATAGAGCTTCATTTTTCTTCATTTTACAGGAGATCATGTGTTCCCTAAATCTGTTTGAATTGGCCAGTGGGGCTGTGGATTGACAGACAGTAAAAATCATTAAATAAAACAAAAATCTATTCAGAATTAGCTCTTTCTAGTAAGATGGTCTCTGGCTTCACTACCTGCATTTGTGTACTCTGTGCATAAGTTTAATGTGCCTGCGTGAATTGGCTATTGCCTCTGTTGTACAGCTGTCATTTAGAAAAAACAGCTAAAATGTTGGCTAATGCTACTAAGGCCTGTGTTCTACATCATCCATCAAACTTTACATGGAAGACTGAGGTGAGATAGTGACCCTCCTCCACATATTGTAATTTAAAACGTCATGTTTTGTGTGTAATTTATTTTATAAATAGGGATGTTCTGTATTTTGCAAATACTTGGCATTGATAGTATTGGCTGTGGTGTACTAACAGCTTTGACATCAGAAAAGGTAGGCGGTAGCTTATGGCTTTTTATCTGTGATACAGGAGGAAGCATTTGGCATGGAACAGGGATGATGCTGGAAGGAGTTGAGCTTCCCTTCTTGGGAAGGAGGCCCTTGGCACCTATCTGTATTTTGCCCTCTTCTCTGCTTTCACAGCACTGGTGACAAATGACCATGCTTGCATTGTGTTTTTCCAGCATACCAGTAGTAAAAAAAGATACTGTTGGCAGACTGTCATTTAACTGTAGAGATAGCTCCGTGTGCTTGTAAGAGGCACTCAGAACTATTGCTTCAGGCTGTCCTTGGATTTGAGCAGATATCCCTGCATTACCTGTATGTTTGAGAGCTTGTTTTTTCCCTTGTCTTGAGAGCTGTCTTTCCAACCAGGAAGACCGACAAATCTATGTCTTTTAAAATAACAGCAGAATTTCTAGACCATGCTTTAGAAAAATCAACTCCAAACATGCAGCAATTGATGTGTCTCTTTAATTGTTATGAAGGAAGTCCTGGTGTAGTAAAAATTAGATCTTTACAATAATGTTTTCTGGTTCTGCATCTGTGGTAAAATCATCATTTGTCATGGAACTTAGTAATGGAAAACACAGACCAGGTTACCCTGTTTGGCTTGGTCAGTATAGAGGATCCTGTTTACAGGATGTTTTCAGTGATTTGTCAGTGCACAGGGCAGTCTAGCCAAGTGGTATGAGTCTGAGAGGTAGGAACTTGAGATTTTGATTCCATTGTCATTGATTTCATAGCTGCTTCTTATGCAAAAGAGAAGGAAGGAGGGGGAAGAGTGTTCTGCTTCCTTATCTGCAAAATAAATCAGTTTATGGTGTGTCAGGCTTGATTCCTTAGTCACTGATTTGTATAGTTTGCCTGGTATGGGTATTTCAGTCTGGTTGCAGAGTACAGTGGTAATACTCTGTTTTCTCACTCATTATATTATATTAATGTAAAGCCGGAAGGACTTCTATCCCAGTTCTCAGTCAGGATCAAGAATCACTTGACTGCCTACAGAAGGTGATAGGCTGTACTGGTGTGTCATCTGTTTCCTTCTCAGTTGCTGTTTTCTTCCTCAGCTCTCATGTCATCTATCCACCAAAAGCACCCCTGAGCCTCTCACAACAGAGGAGGCGATGGTACTATCTGCAGTTCAACCCCTGTCTCCTGGGATAGTCACTTAAGTCCCGTGTTCTCTAGAGCTGTTGGCAGGGAGGACTGCTGAGGACCCAGGGCAGGGAAAACTGATCTTTGGAGATGACTTCTTCCCTGATCTCTGCTGTTTGCCTTGTGGTTCACACCATACATTGGCCTTGATGTAGATGTGCCTCACCAGCTGGTAAATACTGATATAACCTACACTTAGGAAAACAACCTCTTCTAAAGGACATTACAGAATACCCATAGGGAGGTTTTTTCACTTTCCTTTTTGGTTTGAATGGTGATGTGTTTGGTGGGGGGCGTTTTTTGGTTGTTTTTGTGTGGGTGGGGGTTTTGTTTGTTTGTTTCCTTGCCCCATGAACAGATCTGCACAGGGCTTATATAAGCTGCTAAAAAGTAAAACTTGTCTGTTCTGTGCCACTGCATACGCTGGGGTTACCACACAAATATTTGAAGGCTGGTGTTGCCTCTCTTGACTAAAGAAGTTTGGAAACAGCTAGGGTTTTTTTTGTTTTTTTTTCCTAATGTCTTACTCAAGTCATCTTTGCTGCAAAATGAGATTAATTTCTTCAGAATATTTACGCAGTGGACCTGGAGAATAATAAGTCACTGTAATCATTGTAACTTTTTCCATACTAGAGGCTGCTACCATATCTTTTCCTGTAGTTTTTTCTTTCTCTCTCTCTTTCTGTCCCTGAAGAAAACCTTACCTTTCAGCTTACTTCATGTTTACTCAGTTTCTTCTCTTTTTCCTTTCCCTTGGATTCCTGCCAGTTCTGTCCATATTTTATTGTGGTGTCCTACACAGACAAGGGTGCTCAAGTTGAAGGTTCAGTAGCACCAAATTATTTTGTATAGGTACCAGAGACTTGCTTTTTTGTTTTCCTTCCCATGTTTTGTGATAACATCACACTATTGACTGCTTTCCAGCTTGTAATCATCAGTTGTATTCTGCAGAGCTACAGGCTTGTTCTCCCTCATATCTACATTTCATTTTCCCTTCTAAAATGTAGTTATTTACAGTTTTCTACATACAATTTTTTCTTACTGTTTATTTTTCTTTTTTTTTTTTTTTTTTTTTACTTCAAAGAGGGGGGGGTCGTCTAACCTATCAATGTCATTTTAATATTTTTTTCTATTTTTTTTTTTTTCCTTTGGGTTGTTTGCAAGCCATCTAGTTTGGTGACATCCTCGTATTTAATAAATGGACTCTATCTATTACATTTCACAGATCATTAATGAAAGTATTTTAGAAGTGGGTCCAGAATAGATGTCTGAGGGAGGAGGAAAAGAATCGCTCTGAGTAGTGTTTATTGTTCAAGTACTGCAGCCACCTTTCTTGGCCTTTAAGGAAGCTGGGGAGACAGCTTTCTCAGCAGTTTTGCCAGTCAACAAGCTTTGTGCTTAATGAGGTTCTCCTGTTTGTGGCTGGAAGTGCCCAGTCCTCCAAGGAAAAAAAAACATGAAGCTTCTGAAAATGGGGAAGACAAAGGTTGGTTGGTTGGTTTTTCCTGCTATGTATTTTTATGTTGTATTCTCTGGATATTTTTCTAGGCTTTAAAGCACCTACAACCATGTTTACCTTCCTAGTTGTCAACATTACAATTGTTATTTGCTTGGCTTATACTTGTTTTGGCTGTTTCAAGTACCTGAGCCCACTAAATTATAAGGTAAGTGATGGATAGCTAACACCTTTCAGCACCTACCTATGTGCTTGACGTAGTACCAGCTATTCGTACTGGATTGTTTGTGCCTTCTCGCTAATGTCTGGCCACAAAGGTTCATCCCAGTAAGATGGCTAAAGAGGGCTGATAGTAGAGGTAGGCTGCTTGGCACAGTGGAAAGTCTGTCAGTGTTAGCAGGAACTGAATTTGAGAGGAAGGAGTAGTATGGAAGAAGTATGCAAGAGGATTGGAGGAGAGAGTACCAGCACTGCACAGAGATCTTGCTGTGCAGGTTTTTGGGCATTTATGATCTCTGTATATTGTTTTGATTTACCAGTTTGATATTGTCTCTCTTCCTTTCCCCACCTGTTACTGGTTACAGATAGAAGACACACAAGGTGAAAGAGGAAATGACACAGATGTACCCACCATCCCAACATCTTCTGTAAGAAGTTAAGAGTTACTGATATTCTCTTACGTTTCCTAGAAAAACTTAATTTCTCACTCTGCTTACCAAAGAGCTTGTGTAGGACATATTAGTCTGAATGGACTGTGGGACTTCCTATATGCCTGTGGGACCAGAGAGTTCTGCAGCTGGGCTCCTTGACTGTTCCCAGGTGGTGTTCCAGAAGTACCTTCGGCTGACGTTTTAGGAGTAGTTGAGACACGCTACTTCCAGCAGCTCTTTACACTGTGTTCTGACACCAGACAGATCCTCACATCTGGATAGCTGCCAAATGCAGTCAGTTGCCACTGCTTCATGACTGAAAGTTGTGACGTGTGTAGCAGGTCTTACCTGCCATGTCACTGAAAAGGATGTAGGACTGAGGTAGAAATAGAGGTCTTTGTGCCACAGTCTACAAGTGCAGGTGAGTGTTGCACCAGGAAGCCTCCGTTAGGGTGCAAAAGGCCTTAGGTGTTCAGGTGAAGAATGGGAAATGGATGAAAAGAAGAGTGGCGAGGGGAAAAATTATCCTGGGTGAATTAGCCCAACGTTATACTTTGAGAGACTAGTAAAATCCTTAACGCTTGTGATTTCAGATGTACATCCCCCGAGTTTTGCATCCTCATTCTACAGAAAGGACGATGCTTGCCCATAAGGAGCAGCAATCATATGGCACCATGGACAACACTAATTCACAGGCGGAAGAAATCATAACCTATTCTGCTGGACCTGCAATTATTGAGCAGGCATCGAGAGGTTCGCTTTGAATGCCAAGGACTAACACGAGGTGGCGCACTTGATCCAGGTTTAGGAGAGCTAATTCCCCACCACAGTCTACTAAGTATTCTGGTTTATTTACATATTCCTGCCTACAGAAGCGATACGGAAGTAATTCATTGTGTGGTCTGCAGCTGTGCTCAGAGATTAAAAAGCAGATGCCTTGGGACTGATTGTTTTCCAGGCTGTCTACACACATTGTGAAACAAACATGTTGAACACAGAGATGCTGATCCTCAGGGACTTCACTTATGCTATCTCATCACTTGCCTTATGAATTTAACTTATGCTGCATATAGATAACTGGTCACCAAAGTAAATGCAGCTATTACAGCTGTCATTTATTTATTGAAAATAATTCTTGCTTTTTAAAAGAAAAAAATATATTAAAAAACCCTTTAGTATTTATAAACCTCTTGGGATGTGTTAAATCCTGAGGCAGTGTCACTTTTGATGAAAATGCTGTTTGCGTGGGTGCTGAGGATGGTGTGTGGGAGTCTCTCCTCTTGTCACCCAAAGTACTCAGTGTAGACTTGACAATGTTACTTTTTTTCCTTACAAGAGATGAGGGAGTTAATGTGCACTTGGGTACTAAAAGTACCAAAGCAAAAAGACTGGTGTAAAGAAGGGAGTGATTTATCTGGTACTGTTTTTAGATATTTTTGGAGGGCATTTAGGATGTTAGGTTCTGTTCACTTTTTTTAAGGGCCTTCCACAATGAAAGTTCACCTGTCAACGATAATGGATGTAAACATTTTATCTTTCTTTTAATCTTGGGTCAAAATGACAGATCTCTGGGTTTTCTCTGTAATGCCAATTGTATGAACTGTAAGATACTAAGTTTTTTAATTATGTAGTAGGTGCCAATTTATTCCAAAGTACATTGTGTCAAAGTGTAACTAATAATCACCAAGCAATAAAACACTGAGTTCAGAGAAATTTCAGGCTGTCTTGATTTATTTTTTTCTTTGTGTACTGAAAGTTCTTTTGCTAGCTGCCTCACAGCATGATCAGTGTTATGAACTGTTTGTAAGAGCACTATCACGAGGCTTAGAATGACAGTATGTCCCCTGAGAGATTTGAATACTTTTAAATTTCTCTAGGGGATGAATCTTAGTGACCTTTGGGTGGGAGAAGGTTTTGGCCCTCCCAAGCCCTCTGTTTGCCTACTCATCATCAAACTGTTAGTTCCTGAACTTGACCTTTTCTAGTATGTCTGTGAAGCAGCAACATCTTGAGATTGGAGTAGAATTTGTGCCATAAATAAGTACGTGCAGATGTTCAGTGTCTTACAGGACTGCCTCCAGCTTCCCCAGACCAGCGCTCTGGACGAATGCTGAGCGGGAGACCTGCCCTGCTGCAAGAAGGACCCTGCAGAGCTCTGATAACCTTGATGACCTGCCCATCCTGTTAGTTGAAGGTACATATAACTCCTGGTTCTTAAAAGGCAAGTGAGGAGCCTTGTCTAGTGGGGGGCATGGATTTGTGTCACACTTCTTTATACTATTACTTCAGTGTTGCAGTTTAATCGGGGGGTTGTGTGTGGGGGGGCGTGTTTTGATTTCATTAATTGTGGTATTACTAGAGGTGGAATGTACACTGAATATTGTGGGGATTTTTTAGTGATCATGGCATTATTAGAGATGGTGTGTACCCTGGATAGAAACTGCCATTTAAGATTGGTATTCAAACCAAGAAAAAATAAAACCAACAGACTCCAGATTTTTTACTTGTCTCTTGAGCCTCTCATACAGATGTGAGGACAGAAGGAGGAGACAGAGCCTGTTGTATTCTCATTCATTTCTAGCTGCAGTACCCCATCTCATACAGGTGTCTGCAGAAGCAGTGGACACTTATGTGTATACTAATTGAGGAATCAAAGAAATGATTCAGCTACCACACTTAATCTCTTTATAGTACTGGAACTGCAGGATTTTCATGCTCTGTGGTATAACTTACTTTTTTGAACAAGTGACTTGTCCTGGTTTGAGCGACACAGGACTAATTTCTTTTCTAATGCTTGGGAAAATTGTACTTTTAGAAGACTCTAGTGTCTGAATTTGTGAAAATATTTACTTTATAGCCGGCTATGGTGTGTGGGTGTCAAGGTCTCAGTGTTTTCAGGCTAGCCAGGTGCAGGGATGAGGAGGAGCGAGACTTGGGCACTTGATCCAAGCTGGCCAACAGGATTATTTCATACCATGAACGTCACATTCAATATAAATTAGAAAGTTTGCTGAGGAGGGGGGCTCTCCCTTGATGGTGGCGATCCAGAGATTTCCTTGCCCCGGCGCTGGACCCCTGAGGCCTTCCCTTCCTCCCGAAGCCGTAGTGCTCGCAGTGTCTGACATTTACTGTCCACTGCTGGCAGTGCACAGCTGCCTACTGATGTAGTTGGCTGAGTATCATCCTGATATATTTTTAGATTGGTATCAGGATCACTATTGGTTCTTTAGTGTTATTACTCTTAATTATTTAGTCTTATTCTATTAAATCAATTTATATTTCAGCCCCTGGGTTCCCTGGTTTTCTTCCCAATTCCCCCTTCCGGGGGGGGGGGTGTGTGTCATGAGGTAATAAAGTAGTTGTCTAAATGACAATAAATTGTTGTGGGTTTCTCAAACCATAACAGTGATTTTTGATACTCACTGTGAGGTTCTATATGTCATATCAAGGACAAAAACTCTTTTGGTGATTGGATTTCTTTTTTGTGCTTGGAAGGCTGCTGAACCTTGGTAATGAAGCTCCTTGTGGCTGGCACAAGTTCAGTACAGACAGGGCCAGCTTTCCTGTGATCCTGAATAAACCCACCTCCAGTCATGCTAAAGTGCTTCGGATATAGCACATGGAAAACCTACTAGGTAGTGAAAAGTTGCATCTTGCTAAGTAGTCATTACTGGCATTTGAGGAACCAGTTCACGTCTCTGGTGGGGAAATCACCTGCATATTTCACTCATCGTGTAGCAGCCATTCTTGTTTGCTGCTGTACTCTGTTGCAGTTAAACTCATAGAAATGTCTATGATTTAGGACATGCGCTCATGCACTAATTTCAGTAAAGGCTGGGATCACCTATTAGTAAATTATCACAAGACCTCCATGTATAGCAAAACAAAAATTAAAGGCTGGTTTATCAGCTTTGCTATGTTGTGCTTGCTTCCCAGTATCTTTTGGGTCTCTCTCTGAGAGCTGGAAGTAATTAGGAAACTGCACTGGCTCTAATTCCTTCCTTCATACTGGTGGATATCTCCAAGAGGATAAAATTAGATCAGCAGGAGAAACTCCTTGCATTCCTTGCTGAGCCTTAGAGAAAAGCTGAGGGATGGAAGCCTCAGCAAACGTGGATATTGGCTGCACTGTATTTGAAATTCATATTTAAAGCCATTGCACATTCTTTACTGTTCTTTTTATAAATCTTTTGGCAGGAAGCCTAAGCAAGTGGCCCAGCTGGAGTTACTGATTGTAGCTCCCAGAAGCCATATTTGCTGAGATCCAGTGCCTGCTGCTTGCCTTGGATTGCTCAGTTGGAACAACTCCTCCCCCCACCTCGCTCCTTGTGAAGTCCTTACTTGCGTTCTAGCAGCCGCCACCAGCAGCGCTGCTGTGGAACCTGAATCCTGGACAAGTCTGACACTAAAACGTGAGTGAGCCCTACAGTGTGGTCTGTGATGGGATCCTCTGTGATGCAACTGAGGGGACAACCTCTGAAAGCAAAGTTGAAGAACGGAGCCTGTTTGATATTTGTACAATCCAGCGCGCTTCTGCAAAGACATCACTATAGATGGTTTTCTTCTATAGTGAGGAAAATGCTATATGATATGCTGAGACTCAAAAAAACAGACCAAAACAAAAAACCACAAAAAGCTTGGCTAGTATAGATACACCTAGCTCCGTGCCAGTTAGAGCTTATTCTATGTGTGTGCCCAATCTGGTTCACCTTCTGCCCTACTACAACACATCAAGACCCAAATGAAGATTGCAATTTCTCATTTGCATTAGGTGCACGTGTTGTGCCTTGTTTTCCTTTGGGCTTTTCCCATGTCCTGAGCCAAAAGGAGATCTCTGTGCTGGTTAAGTTTTTACATGCTTCAGTGTAGCACTAGGCCATGTTCTTTCTGTCTCTTTACAGAAATCCAGTTCCCAGCTCAGTTTACTCACAGATGCTAGCAGCACGACTGAAAGCTTTCTCATGTATGATCTACAGATAGTTCATTTATTAGGGTTTGGAAGCCTTTTATGCATTTCAAGAAGGTGGGGTTGTCCTAGGAGCTGCAGACCACAAAGTTGTTCTCCTGACTCTTAGCAAAAATAAGGTGAGAGGCATGGGAAGATTTGGGGAGGAGGGGTCTTTTTCTGTCACTAACAGAAGCCCAAGTCTGTTGAGTACAAAGAAAAGACACACTTTAATGTCTCTCAACTGCAACAATACAAGGAAATACACACTTTTAATTCCAAATGATGACCAGGGTCATAACTTTCAAAGAGGCCACATGTCTTATCTTCTTAAACTGGCCTTGCAAATTCCTTCTCTGTCTAATCGAAAGACTTCTCAAATGATTCTGCTTGTCACCTGTCTCTAACAGCTGCAAGTGCCTGTTTCAGATATTTCAGAGGTACAATACTTGTTCTTTATTTCGAGGGCAGCTGTCTAACAGATCAAAACAGAAAGGAAATGACCAAAAGCAGAGACACTGAAAATTGAGTCATTATAACAGAACGTTCTTCCCTCTAAATTTTTGCTTCTTGGGTTAACTCCTGGCTCCCGCTTTGTATCCAACATCCTATTGGTTAGGTTGTAGCATCTCAGCTGCAGCAAGTGCAACTTCCCAATTTTTTTGTGCTCAAATACAGAGGTCTTGGGTTATCTTCACTTGTTCATTGTCAGCAGAGTCTGTAAGCATTTGTTGTTTGAAGAGAATGTGTATGAAGATCAGCTGTCTTTCTATTGAACGTACCATAATTAGCTTTTAATTCTTTTGACAAAACAATGAATGTGGCCCCATGAATGAACTGGTGTAGTATATGAAGCTACTTCTCCCTACTCAATGTGCCTCCATTACTAATCTCTTCCAGCTAGGAGCCTGCAGTCTCCAGTAGAGCGTGACTCTGGATTCCAGGTGGAAAGCAAACGTTGTAGCTTTCCTGGACAACGATTTGTTCCCTTCTGTAGCAGCTTATTTCCTGCCTTCCTAGGTAAGTTCTGGTGTAACAAGTATCTGATCCTCTCACCTTTGAATGGATTGAAAGTCCCAACTCAAGACCAACTTTTATGGCTAGTGGAAAGTAATACTCTGTGGTGTTAAGTAAGGAGTGCACTAACTTAACAAGCTAAATAGATTTCCAACTTCAATTCTGGATGGAGTTCTCTTTCCACTAAAGTTCTGGTTTGGAAATGTCCATAACAGCCATGATTAGATTTCCTCAAGTCTGGTTAGATTAAGAGTTTGTGTATTTTAAGAAGACTACTTTTTACTACTGTATTTGACTTCCCGCACAACAGCTTCTCTTTGTTTCATTGGGGGGTTCCCCCCTAGTGAGTAGGTGGAGATGGTATTGCCTATCAAGGAGAAATTATATTCATTCTGTTGCAATCCTCCTTTTTTTGTAAAAGTGTCTAAAATAACCCAAATTCTCTGATTCTGAGTTGTCATCGCGCTAAAATGGTGTTGGCAACATGTAATGATATAAAGTTTGTGGTCTTCAGCAGTCCAGAGCTTCATCCCATCTTATCATTTCCCTGTGATGTGACAGATATGTGATACATATGATGTAACACAGGTATGATAGTGTCATTTTAGGGCCTTAAAACACTTCTATCTTCCAGACTCTAAACTGGTGTTTATGTTTAGATCTTGAAGTAAAATAGCTTTTTCTGAGAAGTCACAGGACAGTGGTTGCAAGATCTGATAGCTTTGAACACTCTGTACTAGATCTGTGCGTATTCAAGTGGGAATGGGTGGGACCGTAAATAGCCAAGAAGAGAGGGAAATTTTCCCATCTGTTTCTAGCCTCACTGGTTAATTAAGTGCTGGTTCATAGTTAATGAAGACACTATTCTCGAAAGTGATGTTTAAATTTCTAGAACTCTATTTTAATGTATGTTATGTCATAAGGTTCTCCTAAATAAAATAGGAGTCAGAATTTGTTGCCGTCTCATGTTGTTACTGCTGTGTGGTTGTGAACCTCCAGTTTTTATGTAGTGATGCAAAAGGGTCAAAGTTTGTAATGAAAGTTAGTGACTGTTTTTGAAAGGTGTCTATCTGTTGTGCTTCTCAGATGTTTATTAAAAAAAGAAAAGTTGCAGTACAGGAGGAAGACTGAGAGCAGAGGGGATGTAAATAGATGTATTTTTGTGCACAGCTCACCTTCCTTCATGCATTCAGTGGTGGTTTATATTTGGCTTTTCAGATTGATTAGCTTTATTACAGCCTGCTCTCCTGAAATGCAAAGCATCAAGTTGCTTCTTTCAAGTGAAGATCTTCCATGTTAAAACTTACTTTGAATTCTAAATTCTTTTTTTTGCTATGGCAAGTTATCAGTATTTTTTTTCGCTCCATCTGTAGACATAGAGACATAAAACCAGCAGCTATCTCCACAAAGGAAAATGGAAAAGGAAATGATTTTAAAAAATCTGCTAAGTACCATAATTTGGATGCAGGCATTGAATTTTTTTTTATGACAAGGTTCTAGCTTTAGAGAATGGAGTAGGCTTTTCTTATTTTATATGATGTCTGTAACTTCAAAATTGCTCCTAAAATAGGAATAATTCATTCCCTTCTAAGATCAGAAATCAGAATCTGCTGGGAAGAAAAGGGCAAAAATCGAGAAATAAATTAGTTGTGCACCTTTGAGAGGAATCACTTTAGCAATTATTTGTTATTTAGCTTCAAAAAGGCAAAGACATAGTGTTATAGTGGTGAAGTTAGGACAATTAATTGTATCAGTGTTCTGCAATGGGTTCTGCTGCTCAGTTTGTGTGAGATATTACTTAATCCCTTTTTTGTCTCTGGTTTCTCTGAAAGATTAAGAATGCCTTCTGATCACTGCAAAAAGCTTTATCAGCCACAAAAGACTTGGAGTGATGCAAAAAATAAAATTCCATTGAGATAAAAATGCAGGGGTGGACCTTAGTTCCCTTGAGACTGTACAAGAATTCCTAGAACTCAAGAGATACAAATGTATTTACATAGAAACTCACACCAACAATGCAGGCTTGGTTGCAAAAGAGCTTATGAACTTCTGGAAAATAAAGCTCTTCTTAGACTTCCTCCATTTGGGGAAGTTGAAAGGTTAGTAGGCGCACTCTAACAAGAGATGAGATCCTATGAGGGAGTGATGGCCGTGGTCCAAAAGTGAGTGGGAGTACTTAGGCTCAGCTGGAGCAGAGCTGCAACCCAAGCTCATGAAATCGCACTGAGCAAGGGATGCCATACAGACAACAGGAAAAATGTTAGCTGGGCTAGGCCTTTCCCCCCTGCAGAGGAAGACACTGGCATCGCTTATCTGAATACCTCGGGGTGGGACACATCCACATACTCTTGTGCAATGGACAACTAGGAATGAAGCAACAGTAGGTGGATGTGTTAAGAAGGAAGGATGGGGTATTTACCAGGGAGCCAGTATCAGCAGGACAGGCAAAACTTGGTTTTGCATTGGATGTGGATACCAGTGGGGGCACAAATCAGGGACTGGGAGGAATTTGAGAGCTGGGGGTGCAGTTTCCCATTTCACCTGCCTGCAGGGCCTGGCCTGCCCTGCGCCCAAAGCAGACTGCAGCTGCTGCGAGGGGCAGACAGCTGGGCTGTGGACACAGCTAGAGCCCCTCGCTCAGCCTTGGGGGCAGCGGGCTTTGCAAGCGGGATGCCGGGCCCCTTGCAGCTGCTGGGACAGGCAGCATAGGCAAGGTGAAGCAGCCGGTTTCCCTCCTTGAACTTCTTTTGTGCTGTTGAAACAGCCGTGTGTCAGTCTTCACATATAGTTGAGTTTGTCAGGCTGGTACCTTTGACTCAGTAGCGGAGCGGTTGAGTGTAGTTTTGTCTTCTCATATTTCTGTTCACCTTTTCTCTGTACTCCCTCTGCACTGATCATCTGCAGTGGTTTGAACCATTGCTGCAAAGGGGGATTATCTTTCATTTAAGAAGAAGGAAACTCATAACTTAAATCTCATTTGTCATTTGTCCTATCCTCAAAACTGCAGACATTCAGTTATTAAACACAGGGAGAGCATGAGCATCCTTCTTAACATCTTAAAATCCAACCAGGAAGGTATTTTGAAGACTGAAGTTTGGACTACATCTAGCAAGGGGAAAGAACTGTCACTTAGTGCAGATCTGTTTATAAATACTGCCCTGCAGAAGACAACTGACAATTGTAATGGGGCTAATTCTTCTAGCAGCATTGGCATAACACCATCAGGGCTGTCTGGCACTGCACGGGATATTTCTTCTGTGAAAGAAAACTAATCCTAAGCAAGATGGTTTTAGTGTGAGTTATGTTCCTTAAAGTGCTATTACAGCAAGTAAAACAAGTGGCATCATTTCTCAGTGTTTTAAAATAAGCTACCCTGAAATCAATATGGATTTATTCCTTGTCTCTTCCCACAGTATCCAGAAGGATCTTTCAATTCCTCTTTCAAAAATGTATCTTCATTTAATGCATATTATGTACTGCACCTGCTGTAAAACAGAACGTACATTTGATTGACTGTCTTGAACTGATCAGTCCCTGCCCCCGAGCAATTCCAGCTGACTCAGTGGTGATGAATAGTGCCCCTTATGGATCTAGATCTAACTGTGATGCTAGACTTAACAGATTCTATTTTTCACTAAATGATGGCTTAACTTCCTTTTTCATATGCAAGTGTGATTTCTATTCATTTTTTTCATTCATAATCTGAGTAATGCCTGACTTTTTTGTTTAATGTACATGAAGTCAACTTGTTTAATTGTATAAGATGTCCAAAGGCTGCATATAGTGGCTTGGATTTTTCAGGACTTTGTGTTTTGTAGTTTAACAGTCAGAAGTCAAATTTGGTTGTAGTGGGAGTTAGTTTAGCTGGAGCTGTATGAGAAGATGATGACCTTACTAGTGCTTTTCCATACCAGAAGCAGATACTTTCCAAAGCACTTTACTTGGGGGGGCAGAGTTTAAGTTCTGTTTATTTTCAGTGGCATCTCCATGGTTTTGAACCTTTATCCAGACTCTTCATGGGCTGTAACTGGCTAATTAAAAAGCAGGGTTTAGGTCAGCTACTCCTGGTTTCAGTGTGGGATACATGCATGTTTTGGAGCAACTTAAGGAGGAATGGCTTTTAGGACCACAGTTTCTTTGAGCAGAGACTTTGGGGCAACTTTGGTCCAGAAATGCAAGCTTCACCAAAGAAATGGCTCTGGAGCAAAACAAAATGTTTTGGGTATCAAAATGTCATTGGATTCTGGGTTCTCCTGAAGGCCATAGCTACTATTTCAAAGAGCCTTATTCCCAAGAAACAGCTCAGCCAGCCCAACAGCAGCGCATTTGGCCTTGTTAGAGGAAACTTACTGGCTGAGCAGCAGGTAATTAGCTGGCTCACTTAAATAAGAACAAGTATAACAGAGCAGCTTACTGCTTATTACTATTGCAATAATCTGATATGCAGTCACTTGCTAACAGAAATGTTACAACTATTTCTGACTTTTGCACTACTGACTAATGTACCAGAGTGTATCAGAATTGAGTCTGGATTCACTCAAGGTGGTTTTCAAATCCAAATCTCAGGCTCATGGGAGAGTTGCTCCCTGCAGGAAGAGATGCAGATGCTATCACTAGCCCACAAACACTTAATTAGTATTAAACCTTGCACTACAGGCAGTGGGATTGGCTGCGTTTTTCTAAAAACAGGTTATTATTTTGAAAAAGGGGAGGGGAATTGATGGCAGGCTTTACAGCTGGCACATAGCTGAATTTTATACTCTTTCACATTGTCATAGTATTTCATTGAATCTTCGTATCTCAGTGTGGATAAGTAGGTGATGAACAACAGCTGCTGATAGCTGTGGGCTTGAGAAGTGTGACATGAGAATTCAGAACAACCTTCACTATATAACAGGTGTTTAATTATAATTTTTAAGCTTCTACAGTCTACCACACCTTTTATGTCCAGATTTTTTCCTCTTTCAGACAGTAGCTAATCAAACTCATTTTCGTGCTGGATTTAGTGTCTTGGTGTCTATCTTCTATACTAAGTAAAACTGACAGTGCAGGCAGCTTGTGTTTGTAGTAGGCTGATGCGCACTTACCTGGCCTGCAGAGTGGGGCAAGGACGTGCTCGCTTACTGTCTCTGTTCGTTATCATTGTCTCAGACGGCTGAGTACAGTGAGGCACATTTAAAAATAGAAAGGTTCTACAGGATTTTTTTTTGTCCAGCTCTCACTGGTGACTGAGCCTGGATGAGCTGCTGTAACACAAGATCACAAAACAGAGTCCTGATGTGCCTCCTTCCACCGAGGCTGGGCCCCTTCAAGCAGATCTGTTCCACAGGGGAAAGAGAAAATGCTTCAAGCCTTCTACTCACATCTGAAAATCGGTTTGGCAGGTATCATATAGCAAACTTCCTTCCCACTTACTTTATCTGCATTGTGATTGAGCAGTCCCTGGGGAAGTATTCAGTTATACCAGTATATGGCAGTGCTCCCTAGCACCACAGCAGATGTCTGCATGTGCATTAAAGATGAGAGAGGATGGTCTCCAGCTCTGAAATACAAGGCCACACAGGGGACAGAAGTAAGGCAAAAACAAATGGCCAGAGATCAAGACCTGTGCAAGAGGGAGCACAGTGGTGCATGTAAATAACTGTTGTTGTCAGAGGTGAGCTGATTCCTCCTGAATAAGCAATCTTTTTTTAATATACTGAACCTGAAACAAGTTTGGGGATGGTCTTCTCTGAGAAGAATCTATTTTAGACAAAGTAAATGATTCCGTATTTTCTTCCTGTCTAGTCAAAACAGACAGGCCTGAACCACATGTTATTTTGCAAATGAGAACATAAATTTTTGACTAATGAAAGCATTTACAAGTACTCACTACTAATCTGGAAACAGTCAGCTGTCTTAAAGCATTCAAGTACAGCTTGAAGGTCTAAGGCAGTACTGCAGTCAAATCTCATAGGGAGACCTGAGAGCTGCTGTGCCTTCCTCTACTGGCAGAGGTAGGTGCAGAAGCACAGAAGGCAGAGGGAGGGATAGCGAGAGTCTCATCTCTGCTCAGAAAACTGATCCAAGCTGTTCCACAACCCATCTGCCCTAATGATTTTCTGTCATGGTATATCAGGTGGCTTTGAGCACTAAGATTCAAATGTACCCAGCAGGAGTGTTGATTTTCCTTCTGTGAACTAAACTGGTTGGTATTCTTGAGTCTAAAGCCCTGTAGGATGGAGCCAGGCTCTGCTGGAGTGACTGTTACTTAACAGCTTCCATTTCAATTAATATTGTAAAATAATACTAATCCATGCAAGTGTTATTAGTGGATTATATTTGTCTCTGCTTGCAGGGGGAGGGAAGTATATCACAAGTGACTGGAGAACAAAACCATACTGAAATCGGTCATCTGGATACAGTTTAAGAGCGTTTGAAGCTCAACTGCACACACTAGGGACTGTTGCTGGCAAAAAACATACAGCCCTTCAAATTCAATTTTCTTTGAGCAGTTTGCCTTCAATCTGACCTTTGTAACAGGCCCAGTACAGAATCGACAGGTTCTGAACTGACGCTTCTCTTTGCTGTCACCAAGCAAAGTCTCAGTTATTAAAAATTTAAAAGAAACATACAGGTATTATTCAAAATTTTAATGCAAGTTTCTTTTAATTTTGAATTAATCAAATTTTTATTCTTTAATAAGAAGTATTCACAATACCCTGCAGAAGCAGTGCAAAGCCACAGTGTTTTGTGCCGATCCAGAGCTATGATTTTAGTTAAGAGTAGCTTGGGCTATAATTACTCCCACCCAACCCCTCCTTCTAGTCCGAGCTACAGGCACCTGGGTGTTTCAGCTGCTCCTCACAAGTTGCTGTCCCAGGAGCCTGGCACGGGAGCTGAGCTTCCTCACAGCCAGGAACCTACTTAACAGCCCAGGCTCAAAGAGAAAGGGAGCCAGCAGTAGCCAGCTGGCTAGTCTAAAGGTACTGTAGATCATTGATGCTGATTAACTGATGCATTCATGCAAATTAGGTCTTGCTAGGCTGTTCCCCATTCTTTACATGAAGAACCTCACACTACACCAACTCAAGTTTTAGTGCTGCTGTGAAAAAAAGCCTTTCATAACAATTAAACTGTTATTAGTTATGTTACTAGTTGTAAGGTCTGTTTTTCGATTTCAGAGCAAGAGTCAGGAATACTACAGAACAGATTTTAAAAGTCTGTGCTTGGGGGAGAAAGTAATCCAGTAATCTTCATGCTACCTTCTTAGCCTAGCTGAACAAAATAAACCACCCCAAAATCAGTAGGTACCCATGACAGTATCTCATTGAGATATACTGCATTTTTCTTGCTGTCCTCTCTCACATCTGGTCAAGAATAAGATCTAATTACATGGATTACAGTAGACTTAGTAAGGCCTGTACCTGTGCTAAGATATAAGCAATTACCCTGCTGTTTGTTAGGAGAGTTATTCTCCTTTCTTTCTCCAAAGTTGCTCTTTCTCTACTTTCCCAACAAATTGCAGAATGTCTTCAGCAAGAAGTTCAGGTTCCTCCAAAGCTGCGAAGTGGCCACCTCGAGGCATGAAATGGAAGGAAACTATGTTGGTGTATTTCTTCTGGGCCCAAGCCTGGGGTGTGTGCATGACTTCATTAGGGAAGGAGGCAATGCCAGTGGGTACTTGTACTGTGAGCCTGAGAGGAGAGAGGATAATTTTCATCTTTCAAACACTTAACTCAGCAAGAAATGGAAAGTCCCATGAAAACATTGTTCTTAAACAGTTAGGCGCACTGTAGACAATTACAATTTTGCTTCCACATCCTAAATTTGAACATTCGACAGCACTCCCATTCCTGGGGAGAAAAAAAAATAATCTAATTTTTGCATCAAGTTTCCTCATGCTGCATTCAGGCCACAAGAGTCATGTATTGAGGGGAAAGCACACAATCTGACAAGGGCTGGAGAGAGATTTACAGTGAAGATTACAACTAGAACATGTTGAGCCTGTCAGGACAACTGGAGGGTAGGCAGGGAAAGAAGTAACTTGAACTTCTGCAAAGGGGGAGGAGAGGAGTGCCTAATTTTATGTAGGACTTTAAGACTCTCTTCTCTAGACACGTAGAAGCTCATATAGCTCATCTCGTGTAGGCAGAACTGGAGCAGGATGCTACCCACAGTGTAGCCCCAACAGCTTCAAGAACTGAGTCAGCTTCCTGGGAGCATCATTTCACAGCTAAATAAATACCATAGCACTGAGCTGTGGTTGTGAATACCTCAGGGCAGGTTTAAGACTTCACTGATACTCAAGCTGACACAAGTATATACAACCAAGCTGCTGTCTTAAGTGTCTGCACAGCAGGAACATCAGTCTTAATGACTTTCAAATTATGCAGTTTGTCAGTATACTGAAGTTGCTTCCAAAGGTAGGACTTAAATCTTTTGCAGAAATAGGCAAACTGTCCAGAAAAATACTAGAACTACAAACCAAATAAACTATAAACAAAACTGACTGCATGACTCAGTCGCAGGCTAATTTAGTAACTGAAGTAAAATCTGGAAGCACTTGCATGTGCTTTTCCCTAGCTGGATACACTATGAATGGGAGGTCCTCAAGCAGTGCCTCCAGTCAGATTCTCCTTACTGATGGTTCAGGATTCTTACCTAATTACTGTGTTTTCCAGGCACAACACAGTACATCAACTAACAGACCTGTCCTGCAGAGGAAGAGTGTGATACAGCATTGCTTTTCCTCAGCATTCAGAAACTTGCAGCAGCTATAAGACGTAAGCAACCTGTCTGCAACCATAAAATTAAGTTCAGGGCAAAATATTTAAAGAAAAAACCCAACCCACTTACCTTTCATGCTTCTGTGTGCCTATCCCCTTCTGCAAATTTTCTTTGTAAAAACGCATTGAGGAGACTATACAGCCTGACACCCAGTAGATCATGATATTGGTGAGCAGATCATCCAGGTTAAACTTCCTGAATAGGTAAGACCAGAGATTGCTTAGTTAGAACTGAATACCATTTTGCATTACTTCAGCAGGGACTTGACTTTGGTTTGGTTGTAAGAAAAAGTTACAAGGAAAAAATAGTTAACTTGGTTTAGAAAAGAGTTAAGAGGTGAAGTGTGTTACTCCCCTTCTGTCTGTCCTTAGCCAAATATGCATGTTAAAGGCTTTCAGACACAAACTGGGAAGTGACATTTTAACTCCTACACGGAAGGCAGATTCCAACAAGCACCTTATACCCCAGTGTAGCTGGCTATACTGTCTATAGACTGGGAGGGTAGGAACAGAGGAGCACATGGAACAGCTTGTGCCATTTATTATTCATAATTTGAAATGCTACCATGAGCCTTCAATAGAGCCATCACACCAACATGTGCTGCTGTAAACAGTGCATGTTTCTTATCAAATTAATAGCTGCATGCAGTGCAAACACTCTATTCAGATGCATTGTCACTGGACCTTTTCATAACATGCCCCTTCCCTCCACTGCTGCCAGGTGCCTCAGCAGTTTTCGAAGGGGACTTCATCTCAGATTTCTGCTGCGTGCTAAGAATGATCCTTTATTAGCAAACAGTAGGTAGGTGAAGCAATACTGATCAATTTAAAGCAAATTCATAGAGAGTTAAGTATTAGTATTAAAATAAACTATGAGTTCTGTTTCCCAGCATCTTAATGTAGGTTAAACTTTTGTTTTTCTGTCCCAGTGAGATTCTTCCACCTAAGTCAGTTTTAAATCCCCAGAAGTTGCAGGGTGTATCTCTTTTCTAGGAGAACAAAGTGAGAAGGGAATACATCAGTCTTCATTGCCTATTTGCTTCTTTGCGTTCTGTAGTACAGCACTTGCACCATTTGTGGTCACTACGGACTCCCTACAAGATGTGAGGTGATCAGTTCACACAAACTTCTTTCGCTCTGGGCTTACCTTATCCAAAATGGCATAAGAGGAAATGCTTACCTCTCTAGTCCTCCATCCTCTAAATTATGGAATTCCAGATCAGTCCATGTAGAAAACTTTTCCAAGATGTATGCGGCCAGTCCTATGGGAGAGTCATTCAAACCACAGCCTGAAAAGGAGGAGGAAAATGTAACTAAAATTGCGATATCTGACTACCAAACTCAGACTGTTGTAGAAGCAGCCCATGATAACACAGGGTAGATAATAACTGTACAAAGCTATTCCAGTAGCTGTGTTCTTAAATAAGTAAGTAAAATAGTGGAACAAGTTGGAGCCATTTATTGTTGAATCATAAACTGATAGTATCTGCAAACCAACAGGCTCTGCATTAGCTCACACTGTACGTTTTTTTAAATGTTGTAACAGTATTGGATTTCTGCTGGCTCTTTTTTTTTTCTTGTAAGCTAATAAGATTAAGCTCTATGTGCCAAGTAGAGTTTGCTTCCATTAATCTGGAAGTTGTCACGTATTAAACAGCATTACAGGACCAAACCCCACATGCCTATACGTGACCAGGAGAATTTGTACCATTATCTAACAGCAAAAACATTTTAAGGATTAGTATAAAGTCATTAAGGAAGAGCAAGGCTTTACTAAAAGGTCCATCTTCTGAATTAGCAATAGCCAACTACCTTCATGTAGAACAAGGCTGAATATAGTTTTTACAGTTTGTTTTGCTTGGACAGAAAAACCACACCTGCACCTGGAACTTGGCTAATACATCCTAGTGCTGTGAAATACAGGGACCATAAACGGTCCCAGCTGCTCAGAAAAGCCTTAGAAAAAGCTTTTCCTGAGGAACAGCAATATATTTGAAGTTCTACCCATGCAACCCAACCTTCCTGAAAGATGCCTAACACTACAGCTAGCACAATTTAATCATTAACTGCTATTTAAACATGATAGTTATCAAACAACTAACATTGACAACTGAAATATCAAGTGTTTACAGAAGTAATATTGAGCGTGCTTTCCAGATCTGCAGAACTAGACAAGCAATAGCCTGTTCTCATATGTGTACTGTGAACAAAGAGTACATCGGTTTACATGTAGGAAAAATTGACATCGATCTAACAGTACTTTAGATACAGGTGCTGCCTATTTCAGTCAGTTGAAAATGAACCCACGCTCCATGCAGGTTTCCCAAAGAATAAGTAAAATCAAATCCATGCAAGCCACTTAGATCAAAAGCCAGTTCTGAAGCAATCCAGAGTACAGTACTAGCAAGCACAGTATGTATCAAGAGCCAGAGACAACTTCCTTGCTTAGGACAGCTTGCAAGGTACCCCTGTACACCAGAAGTCTCAGGAAGACTGTGGTAGCCTCCATGGCTGTGCTTCTTCCAGCTGCCTTACGCTCCCTTCTTCAGAGTGTCCTTCTCCCTACAGGAACCTGCCACCTGCTATGCTCCTCTCTTCTTTGGCCTCAAAATTGAAGGGATGCTCCTGCTCCAGCTCCCAAAACATGAACTGGCTTCTGGTTCCGAGTCTGTGCACTCCACTCTGACAGACCACACATTGCTGGTAGGGACAAGAATCAGCCAGAAAACCACAGTGGAAGGAGCATGACTAGGTATCTTTCAGCTACCAGCTTCCCCATCTTTTCTTAAAGCACAAAAGGAATTAGAGACTAGTAATTTTTAGAAACCAAAACTCAAAGGAAGCAAAATTATCTAAAATCCATAACATCATAATTTTGCCTACACATTTTAAGACTATACCTGCTTCTGTAGGTAAGCTTATGGAAAACCATTATGAAACATTTTCCTTAGCTATTTTTTAAATCAAATCCATGAGTGAATTGCTGCTGCACAAAACTAAAATATATTCAGTATTCTTGACTCAGTTGTCCAATTCAGTTGCAAAAGATGTTTAAAAATAGAAACCCTTAATATTGAGATACTTAAAGTAGTTAAGCAATCTGAGTGACTAGCTCATCTAGAAAGAATATTCAGAGGTATACTTTTCTTTTTTCCTTGAAAGTCTGCAAGTGATTTGGAACAATGAGTGAGAACTACATTTGATTTTACTTTTCAGGTATTACTTATCCCAATAAATAAACTACAGTGCATGCTGAGACAGCTAAAAGCTTCTTGTAGTTTACACCATTTGAATGTGATCCATTCTCTGTGAAGAAACTATCTCTTGCTCTCAGCATAGCTGCATTTGAAATAGAATTACAGTCCCTGGTGGTAGCAGAAGTGGAAAAGTATTAAATAAGCTATTTTATTTACGAAAACTGAAAATTAGGTCAGTGGCATTTGGAGCATGCTCAGTTTTGATGCGCAGATTTACTGCTTCTGCATGCAAAAGTAATTGCAATACCACATACCCATATGTAACCTTTTCTGACTTGGATACAGAAAAAGAGCCAACCTTTTAAAACCTAATCTTCCTACTTCAATTTTGCTGAAAAAAACCTGTTTTTTCTCCATATTTTAAGCAATACATCTTGTTTCTATGGAAGTACAACTAAAATGAACAGACTAAGTATTCTGAGCTCAAAAGGCTTTTTTGTTTGTTTTGTTTTACCAACAGTATCAGGTTTTGTAGCCTGTATGTGAGCGTAGCCAGACTCCAACAAGATCCTGTAGAGCCCTTTTTTCAAGAAGGGAAACATCCGCCTAACATCTTCATCCTGGAAACCGAAGAGCCCTGGCAGATAGCGGCCCAGCAGAATGGAGAGCAGGTGAGTGAATCCCATGTTCGTAACTGAGGCTAGATTTAAATGGAGACCTTTCATACAGCTAAAAATAAAAACAGAAGAAGCCCCCACAAATTAACAAAAATAAAATATGATTCAAAGTTGTTATATTTAACATGTTATTAACAAAAATGGACATACTTAAATTCTGACGTTCTAATTATGTCACGGCCTTCACTGCACTTTGTAGTGTGGCTTTTCACACAAAAATGACAAGTCAAAGGGGCAGCTGTCAGTAATCGCCACACACTCCTGGACACTAAGCCACAAATCCTCCTTTTGTTACAAGTACTTATGCCACTCCAGACCCCAGTGGGGCCATTACAAAACTACTGCACAACTGTTTGAAAGAACAGGTATGTAGTATAAACTAAGGTATGTAATTCTGGATCACTGCCTAACACTGAGCACTGTAGAGAGAAACTACACAGTGCTTATATGAGGACTTGGACAGGAACTCTCAAGTGCATAAGAAATAACTACTCAAAGAATAAAACAGCTTTGCATGCCAACCATGCAGCGCTGTACCAAAGGGCTACTCACTTGGGAGCCATCTGGGCCAGATTGGTGCAGATGAGCCAGCCCCAGTCACCACCTTGGGCATAGAATTCGTTGAATCCCAGTCTGAGCATCAATTCATAAAAAACAGAAGCGGCACTTACAGAATTAAAGTCTGCGTTAAAAAAAAACAAAACAAAACCAAAACCACTGTTGCATTAATTCCAGATACACTTGTGACTCTGCAACATTTATTGTCCCCATACAGGCAACATTCAAGTCCCTAAAAAGCTACAAGTCCATTTTTCTTTGCCTGTCTGACAGACTGTATGGAAACCATTGTCACATCGTCCAGGGAAGGTCTAGAGAGCAAGCAGAAACCATGAGGAGAAAACCCAGCCTTCATTGCAGACAAGTGTTCTGCTAACCTCCCCAGTTCCCACACACTCGCGCGACTGAGGGCTTGCCAGACTCCCTTTAAACTGTAGTCATACTCCAGCTGAACCTTATCAGAGGCACTGAGCATTGCACAGGCAGTGTTTCCATTTTGTCTACTGTGAGCAGAGTCTGATCTTAATGATAGTTGGAAACTTTAAGTTTCCACTAGTAATGCGCATCTTCACTTCACTAAATGCTGACCACATAAATCATAACCAGGGGAGTAAAGCAAGAGCAACCTTCTGCACATCATTCTGGGCTCCCCAGTTTGAGAAGGACAGGGAACTGCTGGAGAGGGTACAGCAGAGGGCTACAAAGATGATTTAGGGGGCNGTGATTCTGTGATTCACCTGCAGGCATAATTAAATACTAAACTCAGTATCACTTTAAATACTACATCGCTCCAATTTGTTGCAGCTTGTGTTTGTACAATTCACAGCACAAGCTGAACAAGCAGTTATTTGGCTGTAATCTGCCATGTAGATATATGAATTGATTTGTTTCAACTGTTGCTTCTCACCTACCTGTATAATGCTGTTGAATATGGATTCAAAACATCCAAAAGGAACAGTAACAAATTAACTTTACCCTTCCTGCTCACCCACACACAATCCATTAATTCAATTACAATTCATGAGTTGTCACTTAATAACTTTTTATAGTCCTTTGTAAATTATCTATACGTTGCTCCTGAGGCTGATCATTGGTGTCACCTGAAGTCACACTGTCATGTCCCTCTTCCCACATGACACTAGGATCTTTGTTTTTACACTGGGAAAACAAGAACAGCCAGGAGTTACTGTTCTACTAATACGGGTATCTCACTGTGAGACTAGGCTTGTGTTAGTTCACTTTCTTCTCATACGTCATACCTTTCTTGTGGGGTGCTTCTGAGAAACCATAACCAGGGATAGATGGACAAATGACCTCAAAAACGTGTTCATCACTGAGGCCATGGCTTGCAGGATCCGTCAGGAGAGGGATGATTTTGTAAAACTCATAAAATGAGCCAGGCCAACCATGAACCATTAATAATGGCTTTGCAGACTGGCCTTCAGGCAAACGAGGAGGCTTTACGTGAACAAAATGGATATCAATGCCTGTAAAAATAAAATAATTAATTAACATGCTCAAATTTACCATGAAACTGAAACTAATCACAGAACAGATTATGAATAAATCTTTTCTGAAGTCCTTTTTTGGTAAGCATGCAAACACACTGCACTTCTCTGGATCCGTTTATCCAAGGACCTTAAAGTACTTTATAATGGGCAATTAAGCAGCACAGCAGCCAAATGAGTTCGTTGTATTTCTGTTTTAAAATAAATTGGCAAATTAAGACCTAGAAGTGAAGCAATCTACTAACGGCAACGCAGTGACTCACACAGCTTAAAGGCAGAAGAGATGATTACATCATTTAGTCCAAGTGCCCTTAAATTTTACCCAAATGTCCCTATATGGCACTCAATAGGCTTCAGCCAACCGCAGATGTTTCTTCCTGAAAGGCGTACAATTGCAGCTTGAAGGCATCAACAGACAGCGAATCCATCATAACTAGCAGCTGTTTGTTTGGGGGTGTTAATCACTTTCCTTGTTTTATGCATGCGTTACTTTCCACTTGAACACGTCTAGCTTCTGTCTCCAGCCATCGATCCTAATGTTACAGCAAAAGGAATTTAAAAAGCCTTCAGTATGTACACTGTGTCTGTGGAGGCCTCCTGTAATCAAGTCACACATCTTAACTGCTGATAAACCAATCGTGCTGAACCAAAGATTTGAAAACATGCCTTGCTAAAAGAGAGTTAGTGTTCAATTTTGTAGTTCTTTTCTACCTTTTGTCTAAAGCTCTCAGTATCTCTTTAAGTGAGTAAATGAAAACATGAAACTGTGTTCTAGTACCAGTCTCCTCATTGTTAAGTAAAAAGGTAAAAATTGGCAGTCCTATTTCCTTTGTGATTCTTACAATATGTAAGCAGTAGGCTTCACACAGCGTTACGCTAGTTGCTCCAGGTGAACTGCTTTTCCTCAAACCCATTCAGGGCTTTGCCTTCCAGGAAACAATAATTTACTCTTACTAGAGCGTGAATGCCTCAATTCTTGATGGATTTAAGCACATTTTGCTTACATCAGCTCCAGCTCACCAGCAATCGCACCCATTTCACTACTGAGATTTCCCCATCCTTGACAATTCTGTGGATTTCTGTATTCTCTGAAAACCTTTCAAGTGAGGACAGAAGCTAGGAATCTGATATATGGCATGTTTGATCTCATCTGTTCATGGCTCTTCTCTGTAATCATTCCTAATGTTGAAATTTCTCTTCCTATTGCTATACATAGTGCATTGTCCTTAGCTTCTTTTCCCTTTCATATCTCAGATGGTACTTTTTTTTTTCTTTTTTAAGAGAAGACTTTTTGCTTTTACCTTTTTCAGCACTAACCATGTTTTATACACTTAAATAAAATCTTTATGTTCTAACCACTATGTAACAACCATTTATTGTCCCAAATCCATTTTAGATATTATGGTGAACTGCCCCATTTGAAATAGCGTACAATTAAGGGCGCAAGTAAAAATATAATAGCATAATCTCAAGCTTGAATTTTGTCATCATGTGAGACAATTGCCTGCTGTGCTATAAATCTACAACTGTACCCTCGAAAGACCCAAGCACAACCTAATTCAAGCATTTAAAACATACAGTTTGACCAGGCTCCAGCACCAGCAGATCTTAGCTGAATGGCCTCTTTCAAAAGGTGTCTGTGCTTTGAATGAAAAGACAAACCATTCACTCACACCTGGCAGCACATCAGCCCCAAGGGAAAGGTGTTCTGTGTTTCTAGACCTATGAATGCTTCAAATGGTGCAGCAGAGCGCATCTGCCCCACCAAGCAGGGACAACCTGAGCAGCCAGCACGCCCAGCTGAGGAGGGCTGCCAGACTGACGGCATCACTGTGACAGCAGCAGCTGGGGAACTACGTGGAGCAAGAGGAGGCATCTGTGGGTATTTCTGCGTGACTGCATGCAAGTCAGAGAACATGTGTACATCTTAAGACCCGGTTCTGTTTCCAAATGCCTGTGCTTGGCTCCTGTTAACACCAGCTGACAACCCAGCCATGCACCAGGGAATTCCATTTGTCATTCCTTGTCCTAAAGGCTTCAGTTACGATGAAGAAGTTTCTCACTGCTTCAGCAGCAGAGCCAATAATCCACACCATGGCTGCCAAGGAGGGAAGGCCCATGCAACACAACCATAGTATTCTTACCGCTGAGATCCCTTGTAGACAAGATTATGTATTACCGTTTGTTTATTTTTTTAAGGGAAAAAGCCACACACCTTGAATCTTAGTTTTGAATTGTGGGTACTTGTTGAGGACTTCAACTTGTTTCTTCCAATTGAACTGGTTTTTCCAGTACGAGACAACCTTCCTTAGATACACTGAGTTAGTCCCATAATGGAAGCAACTGTTCTCCAGTGGCTCAGTGAATCGAGCCTGGTCGAGTCTCCTAAATAAGTCCTACAGGGAACAAGAAAGAAGAGACATTATAAGCACTTGTGCCTGCCATCTTGGCTCTACTGTGCATGGTTTCTAGTTATTCCCGAGTGAAACCAGAACAATGAAAATAACATCTCTAATGACACCTGTGCATTTTGCTGATGCTCCATCAGCTGTTCCAATTCTTTTTCTCCTCCAGATGGCCTCCTTCCTCTTCCATTTACAGCTGTTCTTAACAGTCTCTCTCTCTTTGTTTTGCAGGGCTGGCTAACCTGTTTGCCAGGCTCATAACCAGAGGACAATACACTCTTCTGACACCACTGTGGCTTCCCAGCATAAGTCTTGTTGCCTTTCCAGGGTACTTTGCTCCCCAGGTTACCTGCAAGCCCAGCCTCACAATCAATGCATGGATCTGGCCCAAACCTTTTGCGCTCCTTCCCAAACCAAGGGTCTGGGTGTCTTCACTGGGAAACACTCTTGAGGGATTTCACATGGCCACAGAGTTGGTGAAACTAGACCAGAGTGAAAGTTTCCCAATCTAGGATAACTATTAAAGTGACCTTCCTACTGCACTTCAAGGTTACAGGGGATGCTGATGATGCTGCAAAATCAGTCCAAAATCACTCAGCAGGGAATGACAGCCAAGAGCCTCTTCCTGCTGCGAACAGAACCACAGAATAATTGAGGGTGGAAGGCAGGTCTGGAAATCTAATCCTGCTCAAACCTCTGTGGGGTTTAAACCTGAACAGCATTTTCTAATACAGTGATAGAGGTAGCTCTCATTCTGACTAAGATGAGTTAGGTGCATGCACTCGCTCATGCCTCACACTGAAGAGGCACTCTCAGTCTAGGCAAGATGTTAGTATGTAAGCTCACTGGTTTTGGCATTTAACATGTACAGAAAGCATGGGTTTGCGCTCCTTTTTTTAACATGTCTTTACATACATGTTTTCTGTCTATGCTCAACACCTTTTAAAAAATGTCTTAGTAATGTATGCTAGCATAACTTTAACTCCCAGTTTATGTAAACATTTATTTAGAAACAATTTTCTACTGATGGATTATGTTGCAATAGCTGTCATAACACAGAATTGTGTGTTTCAAAAACATCTGTAAGTTAGAAGTTATCTAGCTTTGTGTCTGCAGTGTAAGGGGAAAACATATTGGACATCAATGTCCATTGATATTACTAAGGAGGGCAAACAAAGTGTTAAAAAAACTCAGGCCTTACTGAGAAAACAGGAATCTATTGTAAGTGAATAATATGAGCAATCCCATGAATATTCTTTGAACCACTGTTCCACACAGATCTATGAAACTGTACAATCCCTGACTTAAAACATACACAATCAAAATCTTGCTATCTAACAAATTCTGTGATGTATGTGTTTACTGTAATTACCACTGTGGTATTAGTGTTGACCAAAGTAGATCATTAATTACAGAATAATCAGCATTCAACACAGCTGCAAATATAAAGCAGTCAAGAAAATGAGATACTCATAATTGCTTTTGAAAGGGGAAAAAAAAAAAAATACATTGTTCTTATTCTGGCCTACACAATCAAACTGAGGAAGGTGCACAAACAGGAATACAGAGTTGAGTAATCTGTGATTTTTATGTTTATTAGGCTTTACAGAGTAGGTTTATTTACTAGCAATCTTGCAACAGCCAGCTGAGAACAAAATTATATAGCAGGATGTAAAATCTGCCTATCCATACCTATCTTCTGAAATACTGTAAAATCCCTTCCCCCAAGTCCTGGACATCACTGCTTATTTTCATAAATATAGCTATGGTTCAATTTAAAAATCACTTCCAAACAAGTTCTGCATTTATTTGGCCATTTTGTACTTCTCTCTCCCCAGTACAGAGATTTGCTTACACTCAGCTCTTCTTCTGTAGTTTCCACCTTAAATGGCCAAATAGTTGTATCTTCTTCAGTGTCAGGCTTTTGTCCCTTGCCCCACCATCCCTCTTTGAAGGGCAGTATCTCTTCTTTCTTCTTGGAAAGTAAGAAGTAGATAATGACTGCCCCCAGAACCAGGAATACTTCGAGCAGCATAATGCCTGCAAGAGAAGAACAGAACTCTGGTAAGCCCAATAAGATAATTCAGAGACATACTACTTACTTTATAAAGAACATAGGGGTTTATTCTCTTATTAAGGGAGGATTTGATCTATGTGATGTTCTATCACTCACAGGACATCAACACTTCTGTAAATTTTCAGAAATAGGATGTTTTAATCTGCACAACTCAAATAGGGAGGAATTAAGTGTTTTACATAGTAAAAACAGAACTCAAAGCAAGTCAAGAGATCAAATGGCTTGGTAACTAAATAGTCCTCTGATTAAACATGCCCCGTTGGCTTCTTCAGTGGTGCTGACTGCTGCTCAACTTCAACAGTAAAGGTGACTGTAGATATAATTCAAGTTTAATGCTTCCTCTTCCTCTGAAGCTCTGGATTTCCCACAAGTTCCAAAGCAGAGCATCTCTTCAGTAAGGTTTACATATCTATTGTTATAAATTTGGAAGGAAAAAAACCCTAAGACATATATAGAGAATAAAAAGTGAAGAGCACGAGGGCAGCCACCTTGTACCTCCCAATCAGCCTGGGGGAGTGGGGCAGGGATATATTTACATAACCCTTGAACAGCAATGCAAAGGGGTAGAAGGACCTTCCCTTTCTTTCTCCCTCTGAACTGTTTTAAAGAAACAAAAGACCACATGCATGCTCTCCTGGCTCTAAAACACCCTCTTGCGTTTAATTTTCTAATGGCTGACAAAACCAAATAAAACCATCAAAATAAGTACCCACTGAAATATTTAGGGACATGGTTTAGTGGTGGTTTTGGCAGCATTAGGTTGACGGTTGGACTCGATCTTAAACATCCTTTCCAACCTAGACGATTCTATGAAATGTTTATAGAGAAGTCAGGCACTATGGAGATAGCACAGCAAGCTACAAAAACTTATTGCTTACACATGCAAGTGCTACAGCCTTGAAAAGTGACCTTAAATTCCTTAATCCTCAGAGACTGGAGAAATGGAAATGACAGGCACTGAAAGAACTTCATCTGTTTATTTGTTTCACTTGTCCTTCCATAATTTCTGTTGTTTGAGGACATGCTAGTTTTTCTTCACCATGTTCTCCAGAGCACAAGACAAGAATCTTTTCCCACCTCCAGCATACTCAGGCCATAACACACCCCAAAATTAAAAAGTTTGTCCAATTTCAGCTTGCCTCAACACATAAACCAATGCAGTCTAGGAGCCTCCAGAGCACAATTAAATTTTACTGCAAAGCAGAACTGGAGGGGCTTTTAGAAACCTCAAAGCACTTTACATAGAAATAATACCTACCACAGTATTTAATAAAGTTTCTATTACTAAGCCTTCACAGAGAAGAACAGCAACTTCCCTGAAGTCACAGCACAACTCAGGCCATGTCTAGACTAAAAAGTTCACCAGCATAACTATGTAAACACCACATATGAAAAATTCAAACTCTTGGCCAACGTCAGTGTGTTTACAAAGCCCCACGACAAACAGCCATGCCAAGAGAAAAGAGAGCTGCTGTCAGTGCCAGTCCTGTTGTTCAGGCAGGATGGCTGGGGTACCTAGAAAAACAGGACTCTCTCTCCTGGCTCATGCTGTATCAGCACCATGGCCTCTGCCAACACAGTGACAGAGGCACAACACCTAAGACAGAACTGCATTACCCAGGAGCAGAATCCCAGCCCATTCTCTAGCAAGAAACTTCTATGTCCTAAGTCACTGCAGTACCCAGAGCTACAGAAATATTTCTGCTTCCCCCATCTGCTCTCAGAGGGACTTGAGAAATCAGAATTTTTGCAGCAGAAAACATGGGGAGGGATTGTGTGCAAACATGCATATTTTGCATTCGCCCTGGAGTGTGTGTAAAAAGAACTCACTATATGAAAAGATCATAGAATGGTTTAGGTTGGAAGGGACCTTAGGATATCCATTTTTGCAATGAATTCCAAACAGACTTTAGGATGAGCTTGTTTACAATCCACCAGTAAGTGCCAAAATCAATTCCAGGTTTCACAAAAGTTCTGCCTTCTATTGCAGGCAATTGAGGCCAGTGACAAATTGATTTGCATGAGATGTCATTTTGACTTGGAAGAAGCTGCCTATGATACTGGTTGGATTATTTTTTGCTAACAGAGAGAGATCCCAAGTTGCTCTCTATACTCAATCTCTCTCAGTTCCCTTGAAAGCACCTACAAAATTCCTAATTACAATGAACACTGGGGCTCCAACTACGCTACATTTTTTTTCTGAGTGCACAGGAGGAAAAGAAAGGGCAAAGTGCATCAGCAGTATTTTAACTTGCATCAGTTCATAGCACACTCAAAGGGATTGTTTTGCTAGTGATGAGTTACTGGAACACAGCATGCTCCTACTAACCTCTCCAGCCTGTGCTGAGAGAAGACCACTTGGGAAATTACTGAATATGTCTGTTCTAAGTTTGCTACTCAAGTTAGTTCTCTGAAACTCCTCTGTGTTATTTGAACAGCATAAAGCAGCCTCAGTTGTGACGCATCTGCACCAGAATTTCCTCTGCTAATCACTACTGAGCTGTCATGAGATGGAAGTTACTAGCCTCTTACACTTGTTCCATAATACAGCAATACAGCACCATGAATGTGGAAGGAGAACAGGTACAATAAAACTTTTCTATACTTGCAGTTTTCAGAGATGTAAACAACAAAGTGTGGATGGTTTTATTCTCTGAAGTCCCTTGATGCAACCATGCTGGCGTGTTGCCTTTAAAAATGACTACTTCAAAGGGAGTTCATGTTTTGGTTTGGCTTTTTCCTCCTTTTATGCAACCAAAGGCAAGACCCCTAGAAGGAAATATTTCCATTTATTCCACTGTCAAGTAGTTAGGCTCCAAGACTTTGCTGTACTCCAGGGTGGATATTGTTTGTAGACAGCACTTAAATACCTTAGATAGTACTTTTATCCTAAAGATTCCGAGGAAGAATGTTTTTGTTTTGCTACTTTAAAAACATGTTTTGAAAGAAAAATTTTGAAGTGTGATGGATACAGTAAATAGCCCAAAAACTAGTTCCTCTTGAAGGCGGCCAAGTGCATCTCAAGAAATACATTGTTTGCAAGAAAACCCCAAACCTTTCTTACAGTATCTTACTGCTCCTCATTGAAAACACTTGTTTTTCAGCACTGTTTGCATTTTGATTTGCACTGTCCTTAGTTTGTCCATTAACAGCAGAGTGAATAGCTCCACAAGAAGAGAACAATTATTATTACATGACAGCTATGTCCTGTCTCATGCCCTGTCTTCATCAGTATCCAGTAACAGATGGCCCAGAGAACAGTGCTATTTATTTTTTAGAGAGGTCATCTATGAAATAGCTTAATGATAAAATCCCCATCCTGTTCTACCAGTAATCATTAACCTTTGCCTTGCAGCATTAGAATCCAGCTGAAACACATCATTGGAGAAATAAGCAACTGGAAAGACTTTCAACCTAACATCTGAAAAACCATTTCGGCCCAAACACTACACAGCCCAGATACTATGGCTCGCATGATGCACAATACCCACAACTCTTGAGTGGTGCTATTAAAGCCTATCAGTGCAAAAGAGCTAGCGCATGGGTGAAGCAAAAGTTCTAAAAGACCATGCTGCTTTCAGACACATACCAGCGGTGATCCTGGTTTAGAGTTAATAATAACATTTTCTCTCCAAGGTTGGTTTACTAGCAGACTGGAAGGTAGCTCAGTGCATTTAGCACACTCTGGTGCTGTCAGATACAAGGTTTATTGATTAATAATTACTCTGCAGGAGAAGTAACAGCTCAATTGAAAAGTGATGTTTCCATTTATTTTTGTTCTGTTACATAAACTCCCCCATTAGGTTTTACTGAAAAGGCACTCCTCTGCCGCAGCATCTTTGTTTACAGATCAGTTCACCTGAACAACAGCAATTGCAGGTTACTCTTCCCAATAGATCTGAAGGACAAATAACCACTGAAGGACTTCAAAAACTCATGGTACCTGTAACAGGGTTCCCTAGCACTTGTCATTATACAACACCGGAAACAGAAGAAAACCATGAAGTGAAGACATTTGTATAAGAAAAGCTTCCTATTTATGTAGTTTATGGAGCATTATGACAAGCTTGAAAATAACTTAGCAACGCAGGAATTGCTTTGCATACAACTGATAACATCTCCCAGGTGAGCATAAAATGATACATTAACATTGTAGGAAAGGAGGAGAGGTAGGCATCGGACGAAATAAAGCATCCTACGCAGGGAAGCAAATCAAAGACAGGAAATACAAATCCAGAATTTCTGGCTTGTCTCGATAAGAAATTTAGCATTTACATTTTTTATTGCCATAGGGAGGTGGCACACAATGCTATTTCCAAAACAGCAGGAAGAGATGATATCATTCTCTTCCACAATCTTTTTCTAGACTGTTTGCAATCGGGAATTAGCCAGTACAGCAGGAACCTAATCAGAAGACTACAACCAGGGAAAGGGGTCACCTCCCCAAAGAAGGAGAAACCACACTCTCTCTCCCAGGGGGACGCAGGGTCAGGGGTACACCTTCATCACCACTGAGGAACGCCCCACGCCTGTGGCAGTGAGGCACTGTTCCCCTTGCAGCTGTTCATCTGCTTTGCCCCTTGGACAACAGTAACAAACAACAGAGAGCCAACGTAAGGCTCGGATGCATCATCCAGATTACCCGTACGCCTCACCCAAAACTTGTACTTACAGCAGTTAATCCCTGATGCACTTCATTCCATGGGAGTAGTTGAGCACCTTATACAACATATTCCCACCTAATTTTTCCTATGATACTATGACAGTCAAGTGTTATCATCTCTTCAGTACTACACTGAAATCCAACAGGCACCAAGACCCAAGCCTAGCTAAGCGTAAAAGAAAAGTAGTATGGGACTAAGTTCACTGTTATCCACTGCCTCACCCAGAGGCAGCATATTTACGCAAACACTGGCCGGTCAAAGCTCATATCACAATCATAATTTAAAATACTGCATGCCACATTTTTAAGACGAAGATACTCAATTTACAGGAGCACATATTTAAGCAACGTTACTTGCTCTTTCAAATCCGTGCCAAAACACATTCTTATGTGCTGCTTAAAAACATGTCTTGTTTATCTCAATTTTCCTTATTTTGCTTCTATTCTTGAATAAACCCACTTCCTTCAAAGAGTCTAAAAAAAGCCTGCAGGCTACATAAACACAAACTGGCAGAATCTGACCTAGGATCTGTGTGATGCTGGTTATTGTGACCCAGTGACTATGTGCACGATTCAGGGGAAAGGAGGTCTATTCTCCATCTGGAGTAATTTCTGTTTAGGACTCTACAGACAAAAAAGCTGCTAAAGGATTCTTAAATCAGCACTGTTCAGTCACAATAATTAAGGGTGCAAGAACTGTTTAAACTTTCATAATAATGCATTTGATAGCTAAAACATTAAGGTTAGATCATGCAAAGATTTTATCCTATCCAGCCTCTACTCTATTTAATGATCCTCAAATTCCAACAACAGAGGTTTTTTTGCATGTATGCAGAGAAGTGACAGAAGCCTGGCATCCAACTTGCGGGTGAACACAGCTGAAAGCTGGGTATCCTAGACAGAGCTCTCTCAAATCACGTTACAGTTAAAAAAGGGAAGGATATCGTGCCAGTAAAAAGTTTTTGAAACAGTTCTTAGCCACTGTCCAGCCAACTAAATGACACAGTCCAATAAAATAGACTCCAAAGAATATCTCAAGCTTTTCTTCAACATTTAACGGCTAATGTCTGAAAAGAAATTATGAATAGCACATTGTTCTGTTTTGCCTTCCACTAGAGTTTCTAGCAATAATGAGGTTAACCTCCTCATCCTATGCCAGTATCTGCATTTTACAGAGGGGGCGGAAAACAGTGCAGATGAACCAAAAAGAGTTAGATACTACAGATAAGGAAATGAGATTAAGGGAATTGTTCCTCAGGCCTTAAGGGAAATTCAGGCTCTATTTTTAGCTTCACCAAATCCACCAGTACTAAAGAGTGAAAGGTTGCCTTCCTCCCCTGCCATGGTATTACTGCCAATGTTTTGCCTGGTCTGATCTCTAGATAAGAGTCAGATTCATCCCGTACTGGTTGGTGGTACAGCACAGCCTGTGTCCTTCTGTTTACTGTGGGATTTTCCATTAGTCTAATTCTCTTAAGATTCTTCCATGAAATCAGAGAAGGAAAGATCATCTTTAACTAGCATCTTTACAAGCTTTTTGTATTAGCACTGTTAGAAAACTGTGTTACTAAAACCTTTAGTTATTAACACATGCAGAACTGACATGTACATGGTGCCTTAGAGGGGAAAAAAGAGTGCAAACAGTTTGAAATCTTGCACTCCGAACTATGTAAGAACAAAGTATATGACAATCTTTCCATTAAAAGAAGGTATAGAGATGGAAATGATGAATAAAAAGACTGCCAGAGGAAATTTCGGGCAATCTGCAAGACAGCAAGACAAGGTGCACTCTGCAAATTGAAATTAGGATCATGACTCCAAGTAGTAAGGGCATCATGAATGAAAACGTGTACGAGAGTGTAAAGAGAAAAAAAAATATTTTTTTTTTTTTTTAATTGTGACTATGGAAACAGGAAGAGATAGAAACCTGTTATCTCTCTATGAAGACTTCATTCTCAAAGAGAAAAGGAACTTTGAATGATGAGAGAGGAGGGGAACAGATGGTAGTCATCATTTTCTGTCAAATAACTGCAACACCAAAAGGATGTGCCAGAGTAAACATGTAACAAGAACAATTCTTGCTACTTCATCTCTCTCTTAATAACAACTAAATATTTAAGTTCTCTTTGGATTTAAGGGCTTCACCTAGAAAAGTGCACTACCTGTAACCACCAGATTAGAACAATTAACTCTGATGATGAAGCAGCCAAGAGCACTAGGTCCTTCAACAGAGCTTTATTTTTGATTCATAATACGTAGCTATTTAACCTGAGAAAAAGTTTCATCTCTATCAGACAGCAAAGCATACCCAGGGTACAGATGTGGTGGGCAGCCAGGACATACAGAGCAAATGGACAGAGCATAGTTGTGTGTCTTCATTGCAAAGTTCAAAATAAATAAATAAATCTACTGCTGGGTGCAAGAAATATGAGAAGAATTGCTTGAGGTAGAGAAAGAACCAAAAAAAAAAAAAGTTTTCCCAACCCTTTTTTTTTTTTTGGGTTACACTTAACCACCGCCAACAGAGATGTTTCA
>VYXH01005885.1:49668-99795 GCA_013397275.1 Burhinus bistriatus | reverse complement strand
GACTTCCCTCCCCGCCCGGCCGCCGCTACGCGAGCGGGGCGAAAGCTGAACCGCGCGTTGAGCGCTGCCGTCGTCGTCGTCGTCTTGCCGGGCGGCTGGGGTAAGGCACAACCCCACGGCCGAGGGATTCAGCGCCTCTCCTCTGAGGAGAAGGGGGCAAGTCCGCGGAATTCCTCTCGCGCCCCCGCCCGCCAACCGCCCGCTCTTACCTGCCGCGGCCGGAGCGGGGACCGGAGCCGCGGACGCCTCGCCGGGAGAGGGGCGCGGTGCCGGCCGGGCCCCTCCGTCCGCAGCCCGCTGGGAGTTGTAGTTGCTGCCGCGGGGGCGGGGAGGGCCGGGCCGCGACCCGGGCCGCAGCTCAGGCCCTCCCCGGCTCGCCCCGGGTTGGGCGGTGCGGGCCGGCCCCCTCCGCGGCCGCCGCTGCTGAAGACGGAGGAGCAGACGGCGGCGAAGGCTTTACCCCCTTGAGGCCGGCCCCAGACAAAAGGCGTTAGCACCTGCTGCCCCCGGCCCCTGGCAGGGCTGGTGGCTCCCTGCCCGCAGCGCTCTGGCGCGGCCGCGCTCGGCACCGAGCAAACCAGGGCAGCGGGGAGCCAAGGGGGGTTACCTGGGCTCCCGAGCACAGGTGGTCACGGAGCGGTACAGGCTTCAGCCCAGCAAACACCGACTCGCTGTTGTAATGCCAGAATTGGGGCACAGCCAGGCAGCAGCCCACTAACGAGTGGCGCCACGCGTGAGCTTCCCAAATGGCTTCTCAGCCAAATCTCACCGGCACTCGCTGCACCGTAGTACGGCTGGCTTTAAGAGAAACACATTCAGCCTGCTCCACCTCCCCAGCTACTGCCCTCCCGTGCAGCACAGCTATGCGCCTGACAGAAGGAACACACTGAGAACGCATGGAACGGGGGTGGCTTTTTCCCTGAACCTGTGTCCTCCAAGGCCTGCCTTCCAAACTTGGTCAGAGAGATCAGAGCAAGCCTCAGAAGGTCAAGCTGTAACTACTAATCCCATCAGTAAGAAGGTAACAAGCAACTTAAATTCCATATTATCTCTTCAAGGTTTTTCCATTCAATCTCAGTTTTCATCTATCACTCCGCTCCCAGATTCCAATATGACTTTTTTGTTACCTCCATGCCCTGTCAATGCTCTTGTTTTGATTGTTGCAGAGAAGTCTTAACAGACTTGTGATCACAAATAACAATTCCTTTCGCATCTTTCAACCTCTTCTACCCAGTCATCCCAGGCTGTTCAGGCAGTCCTTTACCCAAAGAGTATTTGGTGCAGTTCTCCTGCTCTTTTGCGATGAGCAGCAATAGCGGTTCAATTAAAAAAGTAATCTGTTTTAAAGCAACAGGTGCCTAAAGTGTTCTGTAAGTAAGGCTTGTCTTTTTTTTTGTTACTTTCTTCTTCCACAGCAAACATGCTGGCTGAGAGTTCTGCCCTTTCTGGGGCATCTGTCTTCACCAACAGCTCCATGCTACTTTTCTTGAGACACCAAAAGCATTAGTAGCAACTTGTCTTTCTTCTGTAGGACTGCAGGCATCTCACAAACACACAAATAAGACTGTGTTGAATTTCATAGTAAAACATAACTTTTATAGGATGATAGATAAAAATGCAACTGTATTATGTCCCACTGTCATAACACTTCATTACAGCTACCATATAGATGCTGTATTTGACTATTTTAGTTACTGCATTTCTTCTATCCCCTATTTGTTATAAAAATGCCAGCTGCAATCTCTAGTTAGCCAGTAACTCCAGCCTCTATAACTTGTTAAAGAAGTAGCTTCATACTTTATCCAGGCTGTCTCGTGTTCTTAAAACAGGTGTCTTCAGTCATGCAGGAAGGCACCCTGTTACCTGCTTAGTACCTTCCAGTTCTTCCTTTCATGAAGCAGAGAGGGTAGTTCAGAGTTCCTCCTGTGGAGATATCACTCTTGCATAGATGTCTTCCTGTGGGTGTTAACCCACTTAAATTGCCAATTCATTAAATATTAGTTTTGCTCTGTGCGTTAACGATACTAGCCATACAATGCTTCTGGTTCATGAGCGGGACTCGTCGGCCCCACGGCCGCAGCAGTACTAAACAGCAACGAGCAAAGTAGTTACCTCAAACATACAGAGAATAGAGAAAGATTACATCAGATTTAGTTCTTTACATGCATTCCTCCTAACTGGAACTGTTTTGGCTGTTTATTGTGAAAACTGTACAACTCCCACAGCCTGTCAAAGGAAAACACAGAGATGCAAATCCCACTAAAGCCAAAAGGGCCAACTGTGTCCTGGGGTGCATCAAGCACAGCAGCGCTAGCCCGTCGAGGGCGGTGATTGTGCCACTCTGCAGTGCACCGGTGCGGCCCTGCCTCGAGTGCTGCGTGCAGTTTTGGGTGCCTCAATATAAGAAGGACATCAAACTGTTAGACTGTGTCCAGAGGAGTGTGACCAAGACAGTAAAAGGTCTCAAGGGCAAGAGATATGAAGAGCAGCTGAGGTCACTTGGCTTGTTCAGCTTGGAGAAGGGAAGGCTAAGCGGTGACTGCATCACAGTCCACAGTTTACTCATAGGGGGCAGCACAGGGGGAGGTGCTGATCTCCTCTCTGGTGACCAGCGATAGGACATGAGGAAATGGAATAAGCTGTGTCAGGGGAAGTTCAGATTGGACATTAGGAAAAGGTTCTTCACTGAGAGGGTGCTCATTCCCTGGAACAGGCTACCCAGGGAAGTGGTCATGGCACCAAGCCTGTCAGGGTTCAAGGAGCTACGCTCTTGGTCATATGGGTTAGTTTTAGGTAGTCCTGCGAGGAGGAGGGAGTTGGACTTGGTGATCCTTATGGGTCTGTTCCAACTTGAGAAATTCCATGATTCTAAATAAGAGAAATGGAAAACAGGAGCAACTCCGTGGTCCGGCATTCCTTAAAGTTATTTTTGCTTTAGACTCTTGAGCTGAGGTAGAGGAACATTACACAGCATTATATCCACCTTTAAAGTAGCTGGAGTTTGTTACAGCAAACAGAATTTAAAGGGAAGAGATGGCCGTGATACAAACTTACGGGACTACTGGGGTGAGGAGAACTGCAGAGAGTTCTGACGACGAATCATATAAGCACAGGGAAACTGAGAACAACAGATGTGGTTGGAGAAGAGTTTTTATCTTACAATACAAGGAATGATTTTTAAAAAGACAGATATTGATGACAAATTATTATGGAGAATTGCTGATATCTAATCATTACAAGTTGTAGACTGGTAGGCAGACATCAGCCAAATAGAATAATATCAAGTAGTATGCAATTTGCAGTACAGGAAAGTAAATGAATTGCTACAATCTAGGTAGATAGAGTCAGAGCCAAAGGATCTTCTCAGTGGCTAAAGCCTAAGTGCTCTTTTTGATATCAAGAAAAAATATTTTCTTATCCTACTATTGGATAAGGAAGTTGGTCATGCAGTTTAGTATTGATGCTTCTGTGACACCTACACAAGTACTTTTTGCAAGTGTGACAATATGGAATATCCTTCTAAGCTCAGCTTGAGAATGAAATCCTCTATTAACACCCACAAGTAGAAGAAAATAAAGATGCAACTGTATAACAATCCTCTTTCCCTAAGCCAACCGAAAAGTCACCATGATCAACTATATAGAGGAAAATAAGAGAAACATGTCTTAAAGATCTAAAGAGAAATAGTAAGTTTAAAACAAATGGAAAAGAAGAAAGGAATGAAGAGTCAGAAAAAAAAAAAAGCAGCTTAATACAGAATTCAAAAGAATAAGGAAGGAAAACTCATATCGCGAAATCAAAATACTCCATTCTCACCACCAGTGAAATCATATCCAGTAGGTGTTTCAGTATGTGTAAGTGTTTTGAGGGTTGGCCACCTGGATGTATTCTGGAGGCGCCTGAAGAATTTACTGGTTTGGAGCTACTGCACGCTGCACTGTTACTACTGCACTCACATACGCCTTTCAACACACCGATCCCTTCCTAAACCTGCACCCCAACATCAGCACTTTAAGAATGTTAAGAATTACAACACAGCTTTATAAATCCATGATATAATCTTCACCTTGAATCGTGTGTTCAGTTCTGGTTACTCTATTTGAGAGGCTACCAACGTGTTAGAGGCCTTTAGGGAGAATACCGTCTACCACCTTTGGTTCCACACTTTCTGTACCATCCATATGAACTAGAACGATACAGAAACAAATTCAGACATAGCTAGTTTTTAGGTAAATATTGTATGGCATGTACATTACAGAGCATTTAATGGGACAGACAGGAGGTTTTTGCAAGCAAGTCAGGGAAACTACAAGGTGCAAGTTACTCAGGCTGTGGTTGTGTGGCAGATAACTGCTGCCTCTTTTGCTCCCGTCGTTCTCCTCACCCCTCTTGGGAGCTCTCAACCCCTCCATTTCATGCTCTGTAGCACTCATTTGACCTTTTGTGAAGCCATCTCAGCACAGTAACTAGGCAGAACACCAAAACAGCAGCTCTCCAGAACATTAAGGAATTTTCTGACGCACTGCTAAATCAGAATGGTTTGGCTGAGGCTCTGAGGCACACTACAGTTGGTGCAACAGAGGCAACAGGGATGAGCAGCCAGCTCTTACACTGATTGAGGCTGGTGTGGAATCCCAGTCTTTGCACATTTATTACATGATCAACAGGGAATATTGCTGCAGTGGTTAAGAAGCTTCCAAGGGTACAAATCTTATGAGGAGCAGCTGAGGGAACTGGGCTTGTTTAGCCTGGAGAAAAGGAGGCTCAGGGCAGACCTTATCACCCTCTACAACTACCTGAGAAGAGGTTGTAGTGAGGTGGGGGTTGATCTCTTCTCCCAAGTGACAGCGATAGGATGAGAGAAAACAGCCTCAAGTTGTGCCAGGGGAGGTTTAGGATGGATATTAGGAACAATTTCTTCACAGCAAGGGTTATCAAGAGTTGGAACAGGCTGCCCAGGAAAGTGGTGGAATCGCCATCCCTGGAGGTATTTAGAAGGTGGGTAGATGTGGTGCTGAGGGACATGGGTTAGTGGTGGTTTTGGCAGTGTTAGTTTGATGGTTGGACTCGACGATCCTAAACGTCTCTTCCAACCTAGGTGATTCTATGATTCTAAGCTATTTGCAAAGAAGCTGTTTGCTCTGTTAAAAACATGGTTGGTTATTTGCATGTTTAAATATAGTCATGTGCTATGTGGGTCTGCTGTGTGCCCAACACAGAGAAGGTTTGCCTCTGGGCACAAATGACCGATCCCTGGTGAATCTTGTTTATTTCCTTGGTTATTGCTCTCAGCCATACCGTAGCACTGCCACAGCAAATGTGTTTAAAAAAAAAAATTTAAATAAGAAACCCTCAACCATCAGTCACTCACTGAAAAGGTCAGTTTCCCACCTGCCCCCAAATTTAAAAGGTATCTTTTATGGCAATTTAAAGACAGACATTGACTTTCACAGGGCCATGTCTGAGGCGTTAGTTCATCCTCCTGCCTGCCGACTCCTTAAAGGAGCAGATGCCTTTGGGAGGGAACATCCTTAAGCCACACACACACAGTTTGCCAGAGCTCATTTGTCAGTGCCCTGAGGCAAGCCTTTCATCTTTTAGCCACATAATGATAGCAGAACTGCGTTATAGATGGCTGTATTTACATGCATGAGCAACCCAGTTAAAATATGTATTTTTGCTAGCCAATGTGAGCAGCAAATGCTCATTTGCTCACTACCAGCCAGCAAAGCCATTCAGTAGGTGTCCAGAAAAGTCAACCCCCTCTCCAAGAACCCAGTCTTTGAAATCTTGCTGTGAACGCACGCCTATACTCAGGAAGACTCTGCTCCGTAGAAGCTGAACAATGCGGATTAGTCCTTTTATGAACAGATACCACTTCTAGACAAAAAACGAACCCAACATGCAAACACAACTTCAAAGGAAATAAAAAAACCCAGTCTCTCCCAGACCTCTTGGTATGACCGATGTTTTAAGTTCTAACAAAATGAGTAAGAATCGCCACAAAAAAAGGGATGGAAGAATGTGAGCACAAAATCAAAACTTGCTACAAAAAGAGAGCAAAATATCCCCAGAGCTGGTCTTGATTTAAATAGAAAACACTTTCATAAATACCAACATTAGAGTTTAAGAGACACACTATACCCTTAGTATTATAATAACACACACCTAGGAACCGTCTGTATGGGGAGTACTAATGGGTGGAGCACCCTGGTTCTTGCTGGAAGACTGGGCATTTTCAAGTAAGAGCACTCAGAGATGACACTGTATTGGGTTTGCGTGGCAAGGTTTTGGTAGGGGGGGCTACAGGGGTGGCTTCTGCAAGAAGCTGCTAGAAGCTTCCCCTGTGTCTGACAGAGCCAATGCCAGCTGGCTCCAAGACAGACCTGCCGCTGGCCAAGGCCGAGCCCATCAGCAATGGTGGTAGCACCACTGTGAGAACTTGGTTAAGAAGGGGGAAAAAAACCAACTGCGCAATTGCAGGTGGAGAAGGGGAGTGAGAATATTTGAAACAACTCTGCAGACACCAAGATCAGTGAAGGAGGGGGAGGAGGCGCTCCAGGTGCTGGAGCAGAGATTCCCCTGCCGCCAGTGGTGAAAACCATGCTGAGGCAGGCCATACGAGGTTAATGGTGGAGCAGATATCCATCTGCAGCCTATGGAGGACCCCACGCCAGAGCAGGTGGATGCCCAAAGGAGGCTGTGACCCCATGGGAAGCCCGTGCTGGAGCAGGCTCCTGGCAGGACCCATGAACCCACGGAGAGAGGAGCCCGTGCTGCAGCAGGTTTGCTGGCAGGACTTCTGACCGTGTGGGGGACCCACGCAGGAGCAGCCTGTTTCTGAAGGACTGCACCCTGTGGAAGGGACCCACACTGGAGCGGTTCACAAAGAACTGCAGCCCATGGGAGGGACTCACATTGGAGAAGTTTGTGGAGAACTGTCTCCTGTGGGAGGGACCCCACGTTGGAGCAGGGGAAGAGTGTGAGGAGTCCTCCCCCTGAGAAGGAAGGAGTGGCAGAGACAACGTGTGATGAACTCACCACAACCTCTATTGCCCGTCCCTCTGTGCCACTCAGGGGGAGGAGGTAGAGAAATCGGGAGTGAAGTTAAGCCCGGGAAGAAGCGAAGCGTAGGAGGAAGGTGTTTTAACATTTGATTTTATTTTCTCATTACCCTACTCTGATTTGATTGGCAATAAATTAGTTTTCCCCAAGACAAGTCTGTTTTGCCTGTGACAGTAATTGGTGAATGATCTCTCCCTGTCCTTATCTTGACCCACAAGGCCTTCCTTATATTTCCTCTCCCCCGTCCAGCTGAGGAGGCCAGTGATCGAGCGGCTTTGGTGGGCACCTGGCATCCAGCCAGGGCCAACCCACCACAGTCGCTCATGACTTAAGATGTTTTCAGAACGGCAGAAAGTAATTGCGTTCTCATTACAGGACTCTGAGAACACACACCTATAACTAACTTTGGCACAGTGTAAGAAAATAAGCACGTACCTTCACCCCAAACAAAGACTATGTTCAACAATAGGGCCTGTACTTGCATGAAGGCAGTTAACTCTGCTATCACGCTGTGACCATGTTTTTACTGGCTCACTTCCCACAGACTTTAGTTTTACCTGGTCCAGTTTAAGCCCACATTCTCCTGAGAGCAGTTACAGGACCTACACAAATGTGCGCAAATAAGCAGGGGTTAGCAAACTACCACACTTTGTATTCTGCTAACTACTCTGCTTCTAAAATACTGTGGCATCGTTCTCTGCTCAAAAAACATTTCTACAGACTAAAAAGCCCGTATCTGCCTTCAGTGTGTAATAATTAAAATGAGATAATTCAGCCCAGCATAAAGGTGGGGAGGTTTATCTGCACGTCAGTCTAAAGAGTCTACTTATTGTAAAAGTAATGAGATGAAAGGCATGTTTTTATGTCATCCCCAGCAAAAAGACAATTCAACTCCTGCCTGTATTTAAATGCCAGTCCTTGAACTCTCAAAGCCTTTGTAAAAGATAAAATCTTTATAAACAGCCAGTTGTGTTATCTTGAGTGATGCAGCATCTACCTTTAAAGTGGTATCACCTTTTCAGAACAGACACCCCCATGTCTTGAAAAGCAAATCACTATTAACTTAAGCAAAAACTAGATGTAGTTCTCCATAGGCTAGTTTCCTTGGGAAAAAAAAAAAACAAACAGCAAACCACAGAACAGTTAGCAGGTACCATTCTTAAAGGACCTTCACAAGAAGACTCCTTAGATATGCTTGACCAAAACAGCTTTGTTTCAGTCAATTAGATTTAAGTTACCTCAACACAGAGCATTGTACAAAGAACAATACTGTCCTCAGATAAGCTCCTACTCCCTAAAGTCACCCACTAATGCTCACAGACTCTTGAAGGAAATTGGACTTGTGGCAGAATCTGCAGTCTAGATAATATGCTATATAGAAAAAACACACATTTGCTATATATTCATTTTTCCACTTTAGAGCTCAAACTTAATTTAAACCGTGGTTACAGTATCATTTCTGTGTTATAATTTTACTTTCCCCTAAGCCAGGAACAGAAATGAAAAAAGCACGGGTGCATTGGGGAACAACAATGTGTTACCATCCTTACTTAAGTGAGAGGATTTGTTCTGCCTATCGCAAGAGAGCTAACGCACCTCCCAGATGATGTAATCCTTTGAGATCAACCTATGGTAATAAGCGATCATCTTAATCTTACTGACCACATCTGGCAGAAACCAGGGTTTCTTCACATTTATTACAGCCAAATGTTAAGTATTACCCACTTTTATATTGCAGGAAGGAACTTACTGAGATGGAATGTAATTATTTTGACAAGTTCAAGCATTTTTAAAAGCACCTGCTTGGCTTCAGTTCCATTTCCCATTTTGACAGGCTCGGGCACCAAAGCATCCCATTTTCCAGAATAAATCTGTCACTCAAAAGTGTTAGGTCAGGACTTCAGTGGAAACAAAGGCCTCCTTCATAAAGATATCTAAAACTAAGACCTGTGACAAAAATTCTCACTTCTACAGATAATTTAAGTATCTTCCTGTAATCCAGAATACACTTACAGAATGGACTACATACAGAGAAGCTGAAGGTTAAAACCCCTGAAGGAAAACAGAAGGGATGTAGTTGCACGTAAGAGAGAGCTCAGACACAAAGTCAGCTTCAGTGCTGTGCACAAAGGAAGAACTGAAATCAAGATGTTCCGAGAATCCAGGAAGTGGGGACACCAGAAAACCAGAATAAATTCCATGGGTAAACTAATCTAATTTCTTTGTGCAATAACAAGACCCATATTTTTCATTAAACCATTCTCACAAAACAGAACAATTACTGAAGATAAGTAACATGCAACAACAAAATTAGCTATAGCAAGGAAAAATTTTTTTTTTTTTTTTTTAAAATCATTCCACTTCTCCTGCAAAGAAGGCTACCTGTCTATAACCGCACAGGTTGCCTATCTGCTCCTGCGCTGCCTGCAGCCTGTAATTGGCACAAACTCCCAGCTGGCGATCAGAAGCATTTGCCGACATGCTGGGCTGCCAAATTCAGTGCTTCTCATGCCATGCATTCAATTGGTGCAGCAGCTATATTAAGCTGACTTTTTCATCACATACCAGCGGACACATTCAAGTAGTTGGCAATATGATGGACTAACTCATTGAAAGTTTATTCAGAAAGTGATCAGTGTACATACGCACACACACACACTCTCAACAAGAGTATTAGCACAAAAAAGCAGAGCTTTGAGTTCACAGCTTCTCCACCACCCCATGAACACAGTATTGAAGTTGCTGAAAATTCCAGGACAAAGTCAAGAAGCACCTGTCTTTTTCTAAGAAGTTGCCAAAAGCTTTTTCTTGTTTTTAAAGCAGTAGCTTTATCAGTATCCTCATGTATTACAACTGCACAGAACCGCCCTAGTTTTTCTGTGAGTATATGGAGAACAAGCTTAACAACACATACTCTTAAAAAAGTAGCATTAGTATTTCCTTACGGTTTTACAGAAGTAATTTCTAATGTTAGAAAACTAGAAATCTATTTCCCCCTCTCTTTTGCTTGACAACTGCTACTCTAATGTATACAAAGTACTGTAATTGTCCCCCTCTAAAACCTGCTAAAGTATATAGCTTAAGCCTTTCAGCCACTTGGTACGCCAAGTCTGCCTACAGCCTTCTCTCTCTCTACTTTTATCCTTCATGCCGCTCAAGCCTTTCTGTACCTCAGCTCGCAGAAGACATCTACATGCCACACCAATGTACAAGAGATGTCCAAAAACTACACTAAAATAGTGGCAGCCTTTTCACCTGCCAATTTAACAGCTTAAATCTTCGCTTGTATGACTTTGTGTAGCAACCATTCATACTGCAGAACAGTGTTTTAGACAAAAATGGTTTAACTACTTAATATACTATATTGCAAATATTAAGATAATGATTTGGAGCATCAAGAAAAATTTTCAGCATTACAGTATCTTATTGAAGTTTAACTATGAACAAAGTTTAGCCTTCTCTCTGGATTTATTTGTATTTCAAAAGGCAATACAAAAAGAAAAATGTTACATTTCTATCAGTGACTCCTGTAGACTAGAATTTGAGTAGCCACTGGGAATTTAGCACTGCAGTATTTTCCAACAATATACAACATTATATGTTCAGCTGAAAGGGTATTCTAATGCAATATTCAAGCCTGGTTTTTTTCTGAGCTCTTGGCAAATGTGGGAACTCCACCACTTCCGAGTAGCTCAATTATTTTTATGTAAGTGACAGCAGGTGGGTATTTAAGCAGATTGTTTTGTTATACATAAATGCCATTACAGACAAGTCTTTGTATGGCTCTGCTTTACTTTTGTGGCTTGGTTTAACACAAAACATTAGTCCTGGAAAAGCCTAGTTACACCAATAGCATAATTACATTAAAATATTCATCTGGTTGTAAGTATGCAAGATCTAGTCAAAGCAAGTATCAATTTCAGCTACTGGGTTCTCAAGCAAAAAGCCTTTGCAAAGACAATTAAGGCTTCCATCACCCTACCAGAGGTAACAACAAGAAACAAGTCTAAGCCACAGGAGCACTGGTCTATTTTTGACAGTGGTATTTAAGTATTTATTAAGCTGGTTTTCATCCATTTATTCAGTTGGCTGACATCCATCCGCCACATGTAACATTTGAAAATGCACAGTTAGCAAGCTGCTAAAATAAGGAATCTGGATAGTGTTTGGTTGCATTTTTTCTATTAACGTAATAGGCAACAGCTTCTAGAATTTGTCTTGCTGATGTACTTCAACTTTGCCTGAAGCAAGGATAGGAGAAGGTCCCTCCCTGCTAGTATAAAATAGTTCAAGTACTGGAAAAAAGCCACTGGCTATTTTTTAATAACACTATTTGCATAAGCAGAAAAGAAACTCCCAGTTTCTCACTGATGTCTAGCAATATTAAGATGAAGTTTTACTTTACGTTCTAAAACACAGAAGTTTGATTATTTAGCCAATGTAACGGTTCTACAAACTGCACCACAGATAGTGTTGCACAGATTACAACCAAGATCAATACTAAAAGCTAAAATCTTGATAGTGACAGTACTAATACAAATTGGCAACTTTAACATTTCAGTTCAGAAAACATCCGTTCTTCTAAACCCCGCTGATGTATATCACTTATGCAAATATTTATTAGATCCAGTCATCATGCTACAGTTAATAAACCTTCTCACTGTGAGAATACACCAGCATAAGGCATGAACACAATGAAATCTATATGAAATTTTATAGCAACTTCCCAGAAATATGCTCATGGCCCATCAAATTCAGACTAAAGTACTGTAGATTTAAAGTATTTACTTGACTTCTTAGCATACCTAATGTGTAAGAATATTTTCTTGTTTGATTCCCAAAAATAAATATAAGCTTTCAATTGAAAGCATTCATTTCCCTAGTTTTCCAAAGGGGAGTCTGGGGGGGAAAAATGCTTCAGACTTGTCATCGGTCCACTTCGGTACATAAAAGCATCTCCTGTCCCAGTATTTGTTCAAATCCAAGAGATATTTTCTTCCAGTGAAATATGACCGGAGCACTCATTTTATTTTGAGCAATTCAGTCTGTTTCCATGGCAGCACTGCGGGATTCCTTAGCCACCATGAGCCGCATTAGCTGACTGTGGAATTTCTCGATCTTCTTTACGTCTTGCGCCTGGTCTGTTCTATACAGCAAACACTGTAAGAGAAAGTTGCTTAATATCAGTTTTCAGTTGAACTGTTTTTATTCTGTTTATAGTTGCAACAAATTTGTGCTCAGAACACACAAAACAAGGTAAGTACTTAAAAGTTAATTTGTGGCACATTGTTACCACGAGGCAGCACCAACACATGTCTACCCTGCTTTAAAATATACACACATCTGTGTTTACATTTAAGTTTCTCTGAAAGGCTCATGCCTTCCATTTTGAAAATAGGCAAGATCACGATCGTTTCTTCTTCCTCAAAAACAGTGCTAAAACTTGGGTTTTAAAGCTGTCTTTAAAAAGACACCTTTGTTTGTGTTGTCTAAAAATAGAAGCAGATTTTAAACCCAAAATTACTTTCCTATTCTCTATATTCTGAAAGCAAGTTTATTTTGCCTTTCACAGTCCTTAATGTTACACTGCCAGTGACATAAAATCAGTTCAGTATTTCCCGTTGAAGAGGATCCCCTCCCCCAAACAAAATCTGTTTCTAAGACAGTCCTAAATAAGGAACATAACATCTGATTAAGATCAAAAGGAGCTTCTTCATGTGACAAGCCTGTAAATGCAAAAGGAACAAGAGTAATATGCCAGTAATTTATCATAGAAAGATCACTTAGGTTTTTTGCAGACTAAGCAATTCCTTACACCTGTACAGCACAAGTATGACTGCCCAGGCTGATTTAACAATGGAAAAATCCTAGAATGCTCTATTCTTCAGTGCTGTCAATACAGCAACTTTTGACAGCATTAAATTCCTATTTTAATTCAGAGACAAACAGTAGAAAACCAGTTTATTTTTCCCTTCAGCTATATTAGCTCTACAGAGTTAGCGGCAAGGAAAACTTCCCCTCCCACCTTTAGAAAAAAAACCCAAACCAGAAAACCAAACTAACCCCCTGCACCCCCCACCGGTTTAACAGCTTTCCATGACCAGAAGCAGGTAAGGAGGCCTGTAACTGAAAACAGTCCAAGTTCATGAATCACCTGACTCCAGCCTTCCCCTATTAAAAATTTCAATTTAATTGTCCTTCACGTCCCTGTTATCCATGGCCCATATTCAGCATCTCACCCACACTAAGGCCTATCCTATCAAGAAGTGTCGTTACTGGAGTTTAGCATCCCTCCCAGGTATTGGAAATAACCAACACCAGACTACTTTTCCTGGAAAGAAGAAATCTGATTTTTTACAAGTCTGAAGGTAAGAGCAGGGCAGACTACTGTTGCCTACTCTGGACTGCAGAACAACAACAACTTGGCTGTAACATCACTAGCACCAAGAACCTGTTGCTGGCATGCACAACAGCATGCATACACTGATGCATTTCTACCTGCTGCCTACTGCCTCATATCCTAGCCCCTCAAATACTTCTAAGAACCCTTCCAGACTATTTAGAACAAGGGCAACCTGTAAGCTCAGCTGCTGTACTTCCTTGTACAGCAACCCTTGGAAGGACACTGCAGAATTCCATGTTGTATGTATGTTCCACAGTTTTTACTGAATGCATAACTGACACCATAACAGTACTTCAGAAAATGGGATCTCTGAACCGCAAGTGAATCTTGTTGTTCTATCTCATAATCACTCCACCATCTCATAATCACGATGAAGGAGCTTAACCTATGGTTGGAATTTGTTACCACTCTGTTTGAAGATGCTCCCGAAATGCTTCAGCAGAAGCTACCAATGTTGTTCCACGACGCATTTTCAGGCAGAGAGAAGATCCAAGATTTCTGTAGTGCTTGTTTTCATAGAATCCTAAAATAATTATGTTGAGATTCATAAAGAACACTGAAGTGTTAGAACTTTTCCTGGACCATCCGGAGTTGAACCACATGTCAGTCACAGACACAGCAACTAAGGAAGGCTGAGCACAAGTTTTTAGGAAACGGTCAGGCACTCTCAAGGCAATGCCTAAGAGCTCACAAGCTGACTGACAGCAAAATGAAGGCTGTGAGAGGTACAGTAAGCCCTAAAAGGGGATCATGTTCCATACTTACAGCTACATCATCCGTTACTTTGATACAGAGGTTCCCATCACAATGTCGATATTTGAGAACAACCCGCACCTGAAATGACAAACATTTTAAGAATTAACATCTACTAACAATCCTCAGAATGTATCTGAAGAAAACCTGCCCAAACTCAGACTACGTTTTATTATAATTACGTACTGCTTCACATTTTCACCACCTCTGTGGTGGTCCTCAGCTCTGCTGGCCACTAATCCTACAGCCAGGATGGTTTGGAAGTTGAACCATCACGTTTCCCTGCCTAACATACTAAACTGCTATTATAATAGCATCAGGAAGCTTAGCACTGGGCATGTTCAAACCCACTACAGCAACAACAGTTGCAGGACCTCAGTGACAGGCAAGATAAACTACGAGAGTCACGCCAACACAAGATACCCCCTCGCCATATATCACACTTCAGAAAAACTAAACTTGTGTTTATAGACTTGAAACACTTAAAAATAAAAAAAATCTATGTGAAAACCTGAAAGGGATTAACTGATTGGGGTAAGCTCAACATCATCGCTTTTTCTTCTATGGTACCTAAGCTATTATCTTAAGAAGTTTTATTTCCAGTCACTACAGTTAATTCAATAGCTGAACTGAAGCATATAGACAGATTTCAAGTGTTCTGATGTTTTGCAAGTGGAAAGGGATGGTAGAGTAACTAAAATCAGAAGGCTGAAGAGTGCTCTTGCAAATTAAATTGCTTCTAAATCTCAACAAGGCTAAATTTGAAGTTCGAAAGCAGGCATTCAACTTCCCACTAAAACAGTTACTACTCTAGTCACCTGCCCTGAGTTTTAACCTGTCCACAGTCCTTCTGGACTCTCAAATCACTAAAGTTCTCAAAACCACAGTGATAAAAACCAACATCCTCAGCAACGAATGCAGAGTTGGCCACGAGACTTTGTATCTATTGTTTCCAGCCTCAGTCAGCATCAGTAACGAGAAACAAAGCAAGGTGTCCCTCCGAGAACATTCTGAACTCACACTATAAACAGGTCTTTGTTGCATAGTGACGCCTGCTAATGGTCAACAACTTCCTTGACTACAAAACATATTTTTAAATTCCTGCTCCGAGACAGATCTCACCACAATTTTATCTTTCTTGTTTAAGAAACTGTCATCTTTAAACAACAGCTGCGTAGCAGTGCATCTCTCAACCGAGCAGGCCTAAAAGCACACGAGAGGCTGCCACAGGCAGCAGGCACAGACTCGATAGACAACTTGCTCACACAAAAGGCAAGACCACTCACTACCTAGCCTCACCAGCCCAGGAAGAATGCAGACCCATTGCCTTTAACATCCCACAGTTCTTGTTCTTCCTTCAGTTTTCTGACAAGCTAAATTACATACAGAAGGTTCTCAGACTAGTTCTCTGGCAAATAAAAGGAGGGGGGTGGCCTACATAAACTCTTTCATAAACAGAAACTGTATTACCACAGGTGGGAAGAGATTGCCTTTGGAGGCCCCTTAAGAAAGGAGAAAGAGCAACTCCTGGCTGCAGTGACATCCCTCCCAAACTCTTTCATTTAATTGGATATTACAGAGCATAAAAAGGTAAAACAGAACAATTTATTTTATTATCAGTAGGTAGGTGGCAACTGCATGCAAAGTGGTCAACCATGCTAGTTGAAGACATGTCAAACACCGCCTCTGAAGGTTTCTCTGCGTCCTCTGTTTTTGGTGAAGAAAACTAGGCCTTTCTTACAGCAGTTTTCTCAGGCATATGAGTTCTACACTGCTTTTTATGCTACTTTTTAGCTAACATGCAATGCTGACTCTGAAGACTGAAATAGCTTTTAATGTCTGCACGGACTATACTCCTGAAAAAGTTACCAGAGACAAGACACAGTCACATACTAAAAAGTTAATTCCTAGAGCAGTTACTCTTTAGGAAGCTAACGCCCTCCAGTCATACATAACACTGCAGGCAACAACGCAACCTCAGAGCTAATGAATGCTCTCGTTTAATTTTTTTTTTTTTAATTTTTAAGACGAATTCAAGCGATACGGTCTTATATGCTGCAAGCTCATAAAATAAACCAATTCTAAAGCGACAGCGCCGGAGCCACCAAGCCGCCCCTGCCCACCGCCTCACCCCAGAGCCGCTTCTACCCAGGGCCTACCACGGCCCGTTCGTCTGTCTATCTATCTATCCATCCATCCGGCCGGCCGGCCGGCCGGCCCGCCCGCCCGCGAGGCCCCTCGTCCGGGCCTCCCCCTCACCTTCATAGGGTCGGCGAGGTAAAGCTTCTCAGCGGCACGCGTGAACTCCTCCCAGGCCTGGTAGTGCGGCATGGCGGGGCCGGCCTGGCCCAGTGCTCCGCTCCGCTCCCCCCGCCGGCGGCAAGATGGCGCCGAAGGCGGGCGGCGCGTCACCGCAAGCCGGCACCTCCCATTGGTCGGTGCGAAACCGTCGCCCAATCGCGAAGAGGATGACTCAGAGATTCTGGCCCCGCCACCAGCGGGCGAGCGGGCGGCGCCGTTGCCACAGCGACCCCGCCAGGCGCGGCGGGATGCCGGCAGGNAGGCCAGCCCCGGCCAGGCGGGCAAGCGGGCGGCGAGCGTGATCTGAGCTGGGCTGGCTTTTACAGCTGACGCTAGTCCAGGTTTTCCCAGGCTGGAAGGTCCTTTGTTAAGCTGGAGGCTGGCTCCGCGTTGAACAAAAGGGACGTGTAGGAGCAGCTGGCTGGCCTCTCTGGGCCGCCGGGGCAGCCGCAGGCCCCGGGGAAGGTGCTGAGGCTGGGCCTGGCGCTGGGAGCAAAGCTGCTGGTTTCAGAAAGAGACTGAAAGGGAGGAAACTACAAAGATCGTGGGGAACCCTGCTTTTCAAATATATATATATATGTGTGTGTGTGTGTGTAAAGCATTTACATAGACCTGACAGTTCATTTCAAAAGAGAACTGAGGGAAAAAAAAAAAAATAATCCCCGATTTCTCCTGTTGCATTTTAAAATCCCATTTTCTTTAGTGACCTGTGATTTTTGTTCCTTAACTTTACAAAGACTGTAGGCAGCCACAGTGCTAAGCTCTGACTACGTTACACGGCTTGCATAACTGCTGCAATTACAATAAACATGTAAAAATCGCAGTCCTTTATTCTCTTTTTCATGGGGACATGCTGAAAACCCAGAAGTTCCTGATAATGACTCACAACTTTAAGCTCGTTTTACTGAACTGAGCAAACCTCGACATTGTGGCCAAACACATAAACTGGAAAGTTTAGGGCAGATCTGCATGTGAGGGGACAAATTATGCAGGCTGTTCCAGTCTCCACTAGCAACATGGGGAAATACTAGCTGTAGTATTTTTGACCACAAAAGGCACAATAGGTGCAAAGGAGAATGAAGAAACATGGCATAGAAATAAAAGGGTGGATGGGAGGTAAAGGGAGAAAAACTAGAATGAATTTGCCTGAGTCAGTAAAGCAGAAAATAATTGTTACTGTGGGGATCAACTCTGAAAAAGTCTGCAGTGATTAGACTGCCAAACTTTAATAAATTGCGACTTGTGGGTGTTATGTGGTCTAAACAATTCTGTTAAAGGGCTTTGCACCAATGATTGGAGGCTATGAATAGTGGAAAGACTGAAGACTTTTTTTTCTTTCCAGAACTGCTCACAGAGTTTAGATGCTGCTGTGTCTGAGAACCCAGCTTCAAAAACATGAGTTGTCTTTCAGAGAGGCTGATAATCAACAGCTCTGATTAAAGGTGATAGATGTATTGACAGAGCAATTATCTCAAACACAGAACCTAACCTGGAGGGAGTGCTTCTCCACTCTCTCAGGTTTTGGGCGGCCATTTATAACTGCAGAGCAGGGATTGCTTTTGGTAATGTTTTACAGACACATAGGGGATGTAAACATGTGAAAATGAAAGGCGTGGGGAGCGCAAATCCTGTAACACGCATAACATTTCATAGAACCATTGCTCACAAAATTTGCGTCCAAGTTTTCAAGTGGGATATGGATATTTTCTTTCTGAAGGAGGAGTCCCAGTTTTGGGCTGTCCAGTCAGAAGCACCTTAGGGTTGCTTTTCAGAGGATTTTAATATTGACTCAAATGATCAGGAACTTTTATGTGTTTTTTGACACAAGAGCTGTCTTAGGCCAGTCATTAGCCCTGTAATTCACAATTTCTGCAGTTGAGCTAATGCAACAGACCAAGATTAGAAAACAAACCCATTTTGGTATTTCTTTCTCCTTAACCCAGATGATTTCTGTGATGAAGTTTAGGATGCAGTCTCTAAAACTATTATATATGCACAACTTCGGAGGTGACAAACTGCAGCAGCCAGGGCAAAGAACAGAGAGAGAGATTTCGTAAGTGGCCTTACCTCTGAAGAAAATGTGATGTGACACTATGACAGTTATATACAGCCTGATACACAATTCTGCATAGCCCGTTCCTGGCTGCACATCCTAAGGATTTCATCTTCCCTGCCACCACCACCACCTGTGGCCCCATGGTTATGCTGCCACAGCTGTTGATAACTCTGCGCGAGGGATCAAATCAATGCTTGGATTAAAAGCAGCACCGTTTTTAGTATCACATTTTTTCAACCAAGATCCATTCGTTTTTCCAGTTTACTGTGTGGCCTTACATACTGTTGTGCTGACACAGCTGTTGAAAATGTACCTTTTTTTGGTGGCAAGACAGGATATGGGAATTCCTACTGGTTTTGCTGGCTTGCCACCAAAAATGGGGGCCTGTATGTGAAACCACCCCCCCAGCTCCCCTGAAAGCAAGGTCAGTTGCTGAAATCTCGGCAATTAAAAAGAGAAGCTATTTCTCAGCCTCAGGGAATGTCTGATACCTATAGTTAGTGTGCTGCTTTGCTCTGTTGTTCTCCTCTTGCTTGGAGAACAGAACATTTTCTTGACATGTTTGAAAAGTAACTTAGACGACTGCAGTTATTCAGCTGTAAGTTGTATTTGATGTATGTCCAAAACTGTATTTTTCAAGTGAGTTCCAGTGAATGCAGTAATAGTAGAAATCTTTCAATGAGCTTTTTGTTTAGTGAAATAAAATGAACAGTTGTTTATCACTGTGTGGAGTGTTTGGTATGCAGCCAATAATAATTTAGTAGTTAGTAAGAATTCTGCTAAAACATACGTACTTATCTTGCTTTCTTTTCTTGAGTTCTTGCTTTCTTCCATGCAAGAAATCATTCCAGCGGTCTTAACGGCCATTCCATCACTCATAAGTGAAATCTGGAATGCTACAAAACCTCATTTACCGTTTCCTCAATCTCTCCTTGTATATCCTTGCTGTATCCCCTAGACCACCTTAGATAATGTCTTTTTTAGCTTGGATTTAAGGCCATAAAAAGCTATGAAGCAATAATGTAAGTAGTTGTGTGATGAAGATTTTTCGTGCGGTTTTTCCTCAGGCCTTTCCCCCTCATCCAACCTGTACGTACATGATTAATGATCTCTCTTTGATCAAGCTTCTACATGCATTGCCACTGCAAGTTCTGCTTTGTATAGTTATGTTCAGGCATCTGGATTCCGCATGTTAATTTCTTTAGCTTTTTATCTAGCATCTGCCTTTGCATAAATGACAAACTGAACAAAAACAGTAGAAAAAGACCTTGCATTATATCTTAAAATATCATCCACAGAGATCTTGACTTCTTGCAACTCCTACAAAGTTCATGGAAGTTGCAGCTGCTCAGCATCACTCAGGGTTAGATATTTGGTTTCCTGTTCTTCACATTAATGCTTTTATTCAATCTAAAGCAGGTGCCATATTCTTATTTGCAAATGTATTTTTCTTTCCTGGATAAGGAATTCAGGTAAGAGTATTAAATTCATTAAAATAGTTATCTGTCACCATGACATACTACTGGTGGGTAAAACAAGCTGGTCTTTCCAGCTAAAAGAGGCTTTGTATAGAACACTATACATTATCATAGTAAATTATGGATTTGATGGGAAACAATAGGACAAACTCTGATCTCAGTTATGCTGCTGTAAATCCAGAGTCATTCCATTTATTTCAGTGGATTTTTTTTTGTATCTGTAACAGTTTAATTAAGAGCAGACTTTGGTGCTGAGATGATAATCCTGTTCTTGGACCAGGAGCAACATAAAGTCAGTGCAGTTATACAGGTCTAAAAGAGTGCTAATGAGGAGTTAGTTACAAGGCAGTTATTACTGCCAGGAATGCTTAATGCTTAAAGAGGGAGATATAGTCACTTCTTTCAAAATAGCTTCAACCCAGCCCTCAGTAAAGTTAAAGAGAAGGCATGGGCATGGTGATGATACATTCCATTCTTCTGTGTGTACGGTCTAAACCAGCTTGGGATTTGTACTGATGCAAACTTCAATCACACGGGGTTATATTTTTCTTTGAAAAGGCATTTATGTGCATAAGGATGCAGATAGATGTTTAGTACAGTAAGATCTGAGGTCTCTGACATCTCGCTGGCTTCTCAATCTCAGTACCCATGAGAACCGAGTCTGCAGTCAGAAGCTGTTGCTGCTCCTGGATGGGTTATAACATGCCAAACCAAGCCACAGGTTTTCACTCTACAGCTCATGAAGGAGCATAAGACATACTGCTCCTTTCTCTGAGTTTTATGTTTTAAACAGCTTGGCTAATGGTTTTGTCAGGTTGAGCCATACCTAGTTAATTACGTCAATGCTAATTTTCTATTTCTTTTGCACACGAGCATCTTATCGAGCAATTCAGACTCATACTGTCCTAACAAGATAATTATCTATTGGTGTCACTTGGTTGTTAAAATACAGTTCATGACAATTAAGGCTGTACATGGACAGCAGGATTCTGGGGCCCTGGCCCAGTGCCTGTCCCAGCCAAGTCACAACTTCAAGTCAGGGTGAGACCTGGGTGCCTGTTACTATCCTTGTTCCTTTTCCCCAGCGCCCTTGCTCCTGTGGAAGGAAACATACTCCAAACACGTCCCTGATCGGGGCCACTGGGGAGCCCGCAGCCGCGAGCACACTGTGATCCACACTTGCTATACATTTTAGCCGTAACCTTCCCCAAGGCAGCATTGTTACCTAGTTTGCTTTAACCATTAGAAAAAAAAAAAACAAACAAACCTGGCATTTAATATGGTCTAATCTAATCTTACTGTATGTGAGGGAGTTTATATATGTGCACGTCAATAGCCATTACACTAGCAAGAGAGCTGTCCCTCCATATGGCCGTGTTGCCAGCCTGGCCTTAATAGAAACAGCCCTTTCATTTTTGGATGCTGTTCTGACAGTGTTCTCGTTAAGCTGTTTGCTTCTGATAGCTAGGAAGATGCATCCCTTCCTGTTAAGTGGTCAGTTTAGTCCCTTCAGCGTGATAACATATTCAAATTAATGTGCTGTCATGCAAGAGACATATGTTAGAGAGCAGACTCTATGCTGTCACAGCATTGACTACTGAGGTTTGAAAATGAAATAGCAGTCCTCGTGATGGCCTTCGGGGAAAAGAAGAACACATCTGGTAGCCAGCTCATGAGCCGGCATTTGAAGCACTCTGGAAGCAGGCAGACACTCTTAGCATTAACTGCTCATAGATTTTGTATCACCATTACCTGAAGTTTCTGAGCATGCTTAAGATGGGGTTAGATCATCTGCTGGCACACGCTGGAAGCACATTGATTTCTTACATTAATCTTTAAATAGAAAAGCTTTTTATTTGATAGGCAGGACTTAAGGCTGGTTTACCTGTGCTGTTCGTGCCGCCATGGCTGACGTAACTGAAGAGTACAAACCACCAGAACAGGCAAGGGAGATTAGATGCTTATAGTGATACCTTCCCAGGTCCTCTGGAGCCGCGTAACCGCATCTGGGGCAGAAGGGCTTTCGGTACTTGTAACTAAGTTGACTTCTAATCCTAAACTACATGTCTCGGCCCAGATCAGATGGAAATTACCTCCTTCTCAGCTCAGCCCGTGGAAAGGAAGACGTGAGCAGTTCCTAGTCTGCTGTAAGGCTAAAGCTCGAACCTTCCTGGCAGGTGAACCCTGCCAACTTCTTGCTGAAGTGAGAGAGCAACACGCTTCCTCTTCCCCTTGTGCTCATGTGAGAGCAGCAACATGCAGCTGGTGGGAAACAGTAACTTTGGCTGTTTGCAGAGTAAATTCATGCCAGTCCCCAAAGTTGTGCGGCCTCATTCAAGTGAACTCTTGATTTAGCTGTGTCAGTAAAAGAGGCTGGTAGTCCCAGCCACTTGTCTTTGCCTTTTCCCTGGAATTAATGTCCTCTCATGAAGTGTTTGCAGAGATGCCTGTGTGAGTGCCCCTTAACCCACTTCAATCAAACTGGGTTAGCAAAAACCTCCTACTTAATCCATTTAAGCTAAGTCTGGCTCAGGTTGACCAAAGTAGGTTAGGGGGTGCCCACACGAGCCACGCTGCAGGCAGATCTGAAGAGGTGGTAATTTCCACAAGAAGAAGTAGGACGGGCTGAGCAGGGGGAGTGGATCTGAATCAGCAACTTCTCCCATCCCCTCAGCGGCAGGCAGAAGAGGACACAGACACACAGACACACACACACACGGACACACATGGACACACATGGACACACACACACACACTGGGCCACTCGGCTGGCGGGCAGAACTTGGGAAGCCACAGCGGTCCAGCTGTTTTCCCGTATAACCCTTCCCGTAGTTACAACAGTAGGAAAACTTGGTGCAAAGCAGCTGTTGCCGAGAAGGCACAGCAGACTAAAGCCTCTGCAGGCTCCTCAAGCTCTCCTGTTCGAGCGTTCATCCTTGGTCAAGAGTCAGTGCAGGTAGAGGTCCAAATTGTGGTCAAATTGATGTCAAAGTGGATTCTCGGCATTTGCATTGCCAATTCCTGAAACAACTGCAAGCACATAGATTCCTTTGATGTCTACCGTATGGCAGCTTTCTATAAAAGATGTCTGGTACAGCGTTTGTGTAGCTGTCAGGCTCGCAGGCCCATGTAACGCACACGCAAGAGCTGGGATCTGTGCTGGGAAGGGCTCCCTTACTTCCAACATGGTGCTGCTGTTACAATCCTTGTCACGGAAGCTGCAAGTTATTTACCTGGCCCTTTGGTTGGCTTGAGTCCACAGAGAAATTTTAACCTCAAATCTCTAAGTTTAGCGTTTTCGTAAGATGTGGAGTACATTAAAAATATGAAAGGAGATGTAGGTAGTGTGTAGGAGTGGGGGCGGGGAGAATATCTGTATAAATTACATGCCAGAGCTATGACTTTATGCTGAAGGGATAACTACTAACAAGATTTGAAATGTGTCCTAATAATTGCATTCTTGCTGAGGTGGTTTTCTCTCTCCATTAGCAACTTTTACTGGTCTCTTTTTTTTTTTTTTAAATCCGTATGAAGTAAAAGGTTGAAGTGGTCTTGGTAATTCAGGAATAAATGACAAAGTTCCCCCTTCTTTCAGAGGAGGCGGAATTTTAGAGGTCACACAGATACCAGAAACACATATGCAAGGGATGTGAATGAAGGAGGAAATATTCACCACTCTCATCATTTTAGGGCCTGGAGAAAGATGAGGAGCCTTCAGGCAACTCCCAGCCTGATACTGACCCTTCTTCCGTGTCTCCCTGCCTCTTACCCACTCCTGGCAGGGAAGGAGAGGAACTGGGAATGGTAGCTGCATGTTTTCTGAGGAATCTCTGTACCAGATCTCTATTTATAAGGATTCAGCCAATCTGTGTCCCCCTTACGCAGCACAAAGAGATGAGGCAGGGCAGTGCGTCTGCTCATACATATTTCAGACCTTTTTTTTTTATTCCTTAGGGTTGTTTTCACTTTAATTTTAAAACAGTTAGGGTAAATCTGGCTGCCCTAAAGCTAGCTACTCTTCTACATAGTTTACTCTTGTTGATTTAAAAACAAGAATCATGAGAAAGATTTGCCAGCGTAGCATTTGCTATGAAAAATTTACACGCAGCTGCTTTGAACTAAATTCCCAGCAGAAGTGAAAGGATTTTGAGGCTTCCAGATCTTAGCAGACTACTGTTTTTTGGAGAGAGAAATCTGTATGATATGTCGGTCTCCAGAGGTCGTTCCCAGCCAGCTAGGACTGTACTGTCCTTCTCCTATCCCACTGAGACATATTATCAGCTTTTGGGAGGGGATCCTTCTGGACCTAGAAAGTTAATTAGCTTTGCTTGTGAATGTCTCCCACTGAAGTCACTGATTGCTTTTTGGAGGGAAGGAAAATTTTGTCTCTAGAGTTGAAAACAGCAAGAACATGCAAATTTGTTTAAATCTTGATGGTTATTTCTCTTCTGTGGGGCAACACTCTTCTCCGTATGTGGGGCAAATTTTCCAGCAGTTCTGTTTCAGTTTCTGGAGTTGTAGGTTGAATCATAAATCTAGTCTTATAGATCGAGAAGTGTTTGAAGGCAGTTTGCAAATCAGATGCTGGTAATTTCGAGTAAGATAGTCTTACCCTGCCTGACTCCAGCCTGACCAGTTTCACAGAAGCTGAGAATTCGTTGACACTGATGATAGTTTTTTTGGGTAGTGAAACCGTGATCTAATCCAGGGCCAGAGCGGTAAACAAGTGGTTTGCTGTTTAGACATGTAAGGTAACTAACGCAATTAAGGTAATGCAGGCCACTTATGGTTGAGGTGAAGATGTCTCCTGTGTTGACACAGGAACCTCCTCACTCCTCGGTGTCAATGCCAACTTCAGCGTGTGGATGCTTTTCTCCTTAGGAGAAGGATCAATTTGGTGCCCCATAAATCTTATTAGGTATTCTGTTCATTCCTCAGAGAAGTATCATGAGGGTTAATTATTTCTCTGCTCTGACTCAGACAGTGATTTTGTGCCAGAGGATTCTGGCAGTAAGTATAATCCTAGTGATACCCTCAGTGAGGAAACCATTGTTAACGATGTTGATGAGGAAGCGCTAATGGAAGCTGAACCAGAGCCTGATACAGAAATTGAGAGACCTAAGGCAAACAAAGGAAAGAGGTTGGAAACCTTAATGTTTGCTGCCTTCTGCAGCAGACCTTATGAAAAATAACTCTTTGTCTTCTTTCCCCTTCCCCCCCCATCCAAAGGCAGGCTGCAGAATGGCTCTCCTGAGGCTGAGCTGTGCTAGAGGGAGGGAGGAGATGCGCTGCTTAAGTGCTGGTGCCGATCATCATTCCCCCGGGAAGACATGCAGCAAGGAGCATGTTTCAAACACGGTAAGTGTCTGTTCAGCAAAACCAGGCTGCCAGATGAGGGCTGAGGTCCTCGCTCTGCCCAGGCTCCAGCAAGGCATCGCTCCAGAGCCAGCCAGCACCATGAATTAGAAATGCATTGGCCATGTTATTCTATTTAGGACCAGTGCTCTGGAGATAGATGTTGCGTGAATAAAACGTGTTTTCCATACTGTTTTTCTGTATCCGTATATTATAAACCAGTGATATCTACCTGCTGTGTAACTGTGCTGTGAGGGGCAAAGGGGCTCCCCTGTGCCAGCACACAGAGCTAAGCACAACTTAGATAGACCTTAAAAAGTTTCCCTTGTCCCAAAGAGTTTATTTTCCTCTCCTAGTCTCATGTGGTTTCCAAGGCCCAGTTTAAACACATACAATGACATAGGATAGATAGCTATTTTCCATACATGGCACTGGTTGTTCGGCAGGAAGCATTCATTCCTTTAAGACAGTACTGAAAGGGATTCTGTTCTGCACTGCAAAAGAGGATCAGGCAGTATTATCTTGGGTCACATCCTTCTTCTATTAGTCAAATGGTGAAACCAGACATCTGAGTTGTTTCAGTCTGTGACCTTACCCTGTGCTTCCTGACAGATCTCACAGCTTTTCAGTTGTCCCTAGTTTATATGCAGGATTCTTCAGTCCCCCTGGCAATCTGCATTCTTTCTCGAGCTTTTTCCTGGTATCTTGGGCCCTTGGGAGATCACAGCCTCGCCTTGGTTTCTATGTGGCTGCATAGATAACCACTCCTGTAATTCACTGCCTTCTCCAATGTTTCTTAATGCTGTTCAACCTAGGCAGCGTTCTTTCAACTTGCATTCTTTCTGGATGCCTCCAGAAGTAGAACAGCAAGCTCCAGCATTTCCTGACACTGTGGCCCTTTATAGCAACCAGCAGTTTACACATTTGTCATTCAACTCACAATCTGCTTCACTGTTTCTGGCATCTTACGATTGCTCTCTCATTCCCTAACATGCTATAGCCTTCTTCAGGCTCAGCAGCTGCTCCAAGAGGGCTCCTAAGGCTGGGGAGCTTTTTGCTGAAAACATTTTTCAGACTCCCCCTCATGCTCTCTAGCAATGAATTTCTTTTCTATTTTGTGATATAATATGGTTTTCCTTGGCATATTTCTAATTGCTTCTTCATTTACCTTTATCGGTCCCCGATCTCTAGCAGCATGTGTTATTCCCCATAATCTGGACACCCCGTGACTTTATTATTTCAAACATCCTTGCAGCTGTACCCAGCAGTTGTAGCCCTTCTTGATGCGATTGCATTCAGTAACAGTCCCTTGTGTTAGTTGACTGTCTTTTGTGTCCCCAGCAGTTCTCAGCCTTCTCTGGTTTTCATCGTCATCCTGAGGCTCGCATCTCATAGCATTGTGAGGCTTTCTCAGATAGCTCTGTCATGATGATGTCTCCTCTGCTTTTCTGTATCACCCTGGGACCTTTCTTGACATACATATCTTAATTCAACTTCCCTTACGTCCCACAGCACTATGCAGGCTTTCCCTACATCCTCAGCAACTTTCATGGTACTCTCATGTCCCCTGGCTGTTATCTGGCTCTCTTTGATCTTTCCCAGCTGAATCGCAGCACTCTCTTAATATCCTTCTCGATATCCTCTATGATCTTCACAGGCACCTCTGGCTTGCTAATGGTTATTTCCACATTCTTTTTTAAGTTTGACTGAAAACATTTTCGCTCATCTACAAACGTTCACAATCGTGCAGCCAAAAAGGACTTCCTGGTAAAGTAGCAGTTCAAGCATCCACTTTGTTTCTTTGACAACATTTTAAAAAAGAAAATACGTAGCTGTCTTAATGAATTTTGAGAACAGGAGGTTGTCACAGCATTTGTAGAAATGTAAATGAGCAGTCTGAGGCTCTTTTACTAAGTGACTAAAGTAAGGTAAGGATTATACCCTGGTGAGCTTGCCCCATGTGTAAAGACCCTGCAGAGAGTAAGACTGGCAATGCTGTCAAAAATTTGATCTGTAATAGTAGTGCCTTTGCTTCTCTTTAATGGGATGCATATCACTGTTCAGTGCCAATTCACGTAGTAATATTTATAAAGTACTTGAAAGATTTGGGTGATGGGTACTGTGGAAGTTTAGACTGTTGATATTCTTACATTAGACATCTTTACCCATAATAATTGATCAGAAAATCCTGAGCTGGACCTGATAAAGCAATTTTTACTTGCCTGCTAGCTGGCCTCAGAACCTGTTTGATGTTCGAAGTTTTCAAACAGAAAAAAGAAACCTGCTGAAGTTTATGAAGCTGTAGAATTGCCTTCTTTCTAATATCACTTCTTTTGAAAATATATGAGCATGAAATAATACAAGTTACATTTCTTATAAGCTATTTGTGTTGTAGCATCGTCATCATCAGCCTCATCTCTGCTGGTATAATGTGAGCCAACTGCATCCATTCTACATGGGTATCATGATAGAGTGAATATTTCTTCTTCATAAAAATTCCAACTCTCAAGCATGTTTGTATAATTTGACTCTGTCCTTGTCCCCAGTGCTTTGATTGCAGTAAGAATCCTAAAATAAGTTTGTTCCTGTCATTTGTCTTGTGCAAACGTGTGCACCCGTTCCTGGTTTCCACTTACAAAGATTACAAAAAAATCCACGTGATAAAAACCATACAGCAGTGCATTACAGTTTTATTTAGTTCCTTAGTCAGCGATGCTTTTAGTTATACCCAGCAGTAGACGCCATGTTTAACTGTGCAAGGGCTGCATGCTTATGTGCTTACTTTATTTCCTTTACTGCTGAAGTTCTAAAGCAGTCAACAGCACTTTAAACACGGATTTATTACTGCTCATGTACCACTGAACTGCAGGGGAGGGAGGATAAAAATGTTACCGAGTACAGTGGGGTCAATTTCTTTTTGCTTGAAAGGACTGTTTAGCAGAAGGGGAAGAAGCTGAACCTGGTGCCAGCTATTCTTGCACTAGCCAAGTCCTGTCATCAAAACTGCACGGGGGCTGTGCTAACTTAACTCTGCAGTGGGGTAAGGTTAACTTAAACTTCCAGATGTATACTTCCAGAGAGCCCTGGTCGTTCCCTTCCCCTCTCTTCACTTTGCTCCCTGCAGCCCCTTCTGGAACAAGGGCAGAAGCCATCTCAGCTAGGTGGGCAGCATCACGTGAAGTCTGTGACGGTTGTGACCACTCTGGAGAACCTAATTCAGCAAGTGATCCAAGTTCAGTCATGGCCTAACTGGGTATAATTTTTTTTGTTTTTACATGAAAGCTGAGCTGGCCCTGGCAGCTTTTAAAACCTGAAGATTTGAGGGGAAAGAAAACCAAAAAATACTGACTATAGTCTATATTATTTTTGCATCAGATAGATTGTTTCTTTTATTGTTTTTCCTTAGTCGGAATTTCCCTGGCATTAAGGATTCCCCTGTGGGGGCAGAGCAGGCATGACTGCCTTCTTTCCAGATATAGGCTATCATCATGGAGGCTGGAGAATAACCATAGAATAATTTGGGCTCAAATGGACATCCGGCGGTAATTTGGTCCAACCTCCATTCCAAGCAGGGCCAAGTAGATGAGGCTGCTCTCTGATAATCCTCTTCTGATAGATGGCCCATGACGAAAGTAAGGCTTTCAAGTTTAGATTAGAAAAGCATTTCTTAAACTTCTTATGGGCATAGACCTCTCCTGAATCATTTGTCTTCCCAAGATTTTCCTGAGTGCAGCACTTCTGCCCAGACTAGGGAACAGCTAACTTCTGCTAACTGATAAAAACAGCTCAAATTCCTCCAAGGTGAGGGAGTGAGAATTGATTATAATTTACTCGTTTGAAGTGTGAAGATCCATTTCTTTGCCTAGGAAGAACCGCACTGCAGTGAGCAGTTAGATGAGCTTGCGGAAGGACTTGCAGCCAGTTCTCATGCCCATGTCCTGCAGGAAACGAGCAGCATCTAGTAAGCAGATTGATTGCTGTCCTCTGTCTTGGTTTTTACTATATTTTTTTTTCTTTCTGTAATTTACCCGAATTTATGGTTCATGCTTCTTAGTTAAGAAGGAAGATATTTTTTCTCTCTCTTAAATGTTTCACAGTCCTTGTGATTCTGTTTGAATCCTTTTTCATTGGAAAGGATACTCTGAGCTGTCTTTGGCCTAGTACTGGGTAAGTACCAGAATCAGAGAATTGCTGGTTAACAAGCACATTGAACATGGTCATTGCAAAATTAAGTTTTCTATTGCTTTTGCTTTGCAGTCTGCTGCATGGTTGATGTAGTGGCATTACCTCTAGCAATGCTCATTCTCTCTTTAGCCCCTGTATTGATATTTCTCCCAATAAGTGAGAAATCTATTTTTGTGAGCATCTTGTGACAACCGGCTCAAGTGACATAAGCCACTGAACAGCTATTGAACGAATCTAGGCTAGATTCAGAATAGTAAATTAGAGGGAGAAGTCTCCACGTTGAAATAGCAACAACAGATTAATCCGGACCAAATTTTTGTCCTTCAGCTTTGACTTTGTATGACAACTGTCCACTTAAAATAGCATCAAAATGAAAAAGAAAGGAAGCTGTGACAGTACTTGCAGTCCCCCTGTGGAAGGTGTTGGTTCACCCCTAATGCATAATGCACAGCCTCTCTGAAATACACATCCCATCAGTTTTCAGTATCTGAAATGTTCTAAAGCAGTTTGGAAAAGAAAGGGAAGAATAACTTCTCCAAATGCAGCTAGAGAGAGAAGTTTGAGAGAGCCCTGGATATAATTACCTGAGTTGGAGTCCAGCCAGGAGAATGCTGAACTAAGGAACGGTAAAGTCCTGACTCTGCACAAGGGATCCAGGCAAATTTAAAAGAAAGTGCAATAACAGAAGTGGGATTTGACCATCTGGGAAGACGTTTGAGAGAGTGAATGAATACAAACTAAGGCCTCTAGGGAGTCTGATAGGAAACAAAAGGAGGAAAATCAAGAACAGAGGAGTATAATGGTAATACCTGTCTTATACTCAGTCAGTGCTACCTGGTAAAACTGTATCTTGTACATGATCTAAGAGAACTAACTTCTCTGAGTTCATTTAACCTTCTACCCAAGCCAAACTACACGAACAAGGATGAAAATAAAACAAGTTATCTCTGTTGTGTTCTTAAACAGAGATGAATAAGAACTGAGTCAGACTTGATAAATATGGTAAATCTTTAACGTAACATCAGGTTAATTAGCCACCTTTAGAGGAAAGCTTGTGCAGGAAGAAGGATTTCTCTTTGTTGGGCTGTTCCCCAGCTAAGGAGACCTGGTCTCAGCCTGGAAGGATTTTACCTTTAATCCCAAATTCCTTAAAGGGTAGTTATTGTAACACTTGGCAACTGTCTCTTGCCAGCACTGGTACCAAACAAGCATTTCAATTTTCCTTCACTCATACTCTTTTACAAACTCTTCACAAGTCCAGAATCAGCAAACTGATATACCCAATGGAAAGATGATAAGGGGTCTGCTATCGACTACCTTTCATTTTAAGGTCCTATTCTGTTTTTCTTTGTATTTGCTGGGAGTTAAAAGCATACTCGGGCAGCTACCATTGATCAGACCGTGCACAAAGCTTTTTGGTGCTTCTGAACTGTTCTCATTCAAGCACTCTAAATGAATGGTTTATAAGGTTTGTCAAAGACAAGTGGTTTAAAAAGGAATGCAAATGAAAAAGCGGAGAGCTGATGGATGAGAGCGGGGAAGGTGGTCCAGAAGGTGATGTTAAAAAAAGAAAAAGAGAAAGAAAAAAAAAAAGGAGGGGCTGTAGGGAAGGTGGAACATGAAGAAATCCAAGTGGGGTAGTGTCCGGGATTTGAAACGGTGCATTCTTCCCACTGGCAGGTTTTTTCTTACTTTCCCTTAGCTCTTCCTTTTTTTCACATTCCTTTTCCCCCAGCTCATTTGGTTTATGCCAAGAGGCTTATTTGTCTTTCCTGGCTTATTTGTAGTGCATCTGGATTCAGGCATCCTGATAAATCAGTCCTCTGAAGACTGTGATCTAAAAATGAATGTTGGGATGGATTTTGAGCTAATTTAAACTGATATACATCTGATGAAGTGAAGTTTAGCCATGTAAAATTCCACTGCTTGAGCAAATACATAAACAATGAACATTATTCCCCTTCAATGTGTCAGAAAAAGAAATAATCTGCTTCTTCCAGAGAGATTATTTTAAATTTGAAACACGTACCTATAAATGTCTGTATTTTGCAGTTTTGAAAATCTAAGCATGGGAATGTATTATGTTAACACATACCACACTTCAAGAGATTTTCTTCTACTGAGCACATTATTTTTGAGAAGTGGTAAACCTTTCACTACTTTTATCTGCCTGAATGTATTGGTTTGATTGTGTTTTATTTGTTTCTATAATATCCTGTGTGCTTACTGTACTTTAGCAGACAAATATAAGTCGGGGTCAGAGCGCAACCTCAGGCAACAGTCTGCAATTTTCAGCACCCTGCAGGATTCAGCATTCCATTAGTATTTTTTGGTTTTATTTTATTATTAAACACAGAACGAGAGCATCACAGAACTGATTCATCTTGGTCACTGTTCTGTATGACTGGCTTGGAATTGAAAAAAATACATTTTAGAGGCAACTTTGCTTCTGATCTTAGGGAAAGCACTGATGGGAATTAGTTAGGCACTGCTACTTTAAAAAAAAGGCAGATAATTAGAATCCAAATTTTAATCATGCTGCCTTTGAAAGCAAAACAAAATCAGTAACAATCTGAAATCATGTCCCTTGCCACTTTTCACTTTAATCAGAGGATGCCCAATTCCCACTAACGCCAAGAGCATTACTCCATGTTGAGAGATGAGCGCTGGTGAATTTTGCTGCAGCAGCTACAGAAGTCGCTGCCCCAGGCTTCCCACCCTGCTGCTTTGCTGGAGGTTATCGCCACCCAAGCAATGTTGGCAGAAAAGAGTTTCTTCACGGAAAGCCCAGTTGTCTACTTACATTCACCTCGACTGGATTTTAGACTGGATTTGCACCGATTCCTGCACGGAGGTGGAAGCATGGGCTTCCTGCTGCGCGCTCGGCCATCAGGTGGAAACCTCCATTAAAAGGACGGAGCAGCTGAGGGTGGTGGCTCTTGATGCTACTGCAGCAGTGCTCATCTGTCAGTGCTGGGGGAGGCGTCAGCTCGCTGGTGTATGACAACTGTGTGGCAACAGCGAATTAGGCAAGAAAGAGACTAGGAACTTGAACAGCAAAATAATAAAAAATACACAGACATAGAAATAAGAGAAGGGCAAAATGCTTTAAGGTCCAAACAAGAATTCACATGGTGAGTGAAATGATAATTTATTGGAGAGCTACAACTCAACATCTTCCTTTTCTAACAAATGTTTTTCTTTCATTTCAAGCTACAGTCTGTGTTCTGCTGATTTCCTTCATTAAAAAGGAAAAAAACCGCCAGAGGTAGCCACTGGATGAGCTGGAGGCTTGGCAGTAGGAAGTGGCGACTTTCAGCAGTGTGTCAGTAGTTGCAGTGCTCTCTGGATGGGTTTTGATTGTGTTACCAGCTAATGGTGTTTAGTGTCTTCTGTGAAGCGGCTCACTGATGTCAGACCAGGTCCTAGTGACAGCTAATGCTGCTTTGCCACTAACTGGGCAGTCAGAGCAGAAAGGACAGAGGATGAGCAACCAATGGACACTGAGTTATAAAATGGCAAAAGAAGATAAGTCAAGTGGGATGAATAATGGGGATAAGCAGAAAAAGATTTGTGCTTTTATTGTCATATACATGAGGCCCAAGTGCCACCACACCAGTGGTGCTTCGGCCTTTCATTATCTCGGAAGATGTGAGAATGACACTCAATAAAAGTGCAAGGACATTGTGGGCTCCACTGGATCTACCACCTGCCGTTGGAGTAAAAAGCTATCATCAACTTCAAACCTTTGGAGATACAGTCATGCCAGCCCTAACTAACTGCTATTAGTTCTCGTCCTTTAGTCCAGCCAGAGACCCAATGTTTAGAAATCTTAATTTCTTAATTCTAGACATTTCTTAATTCATTATTCACCTTAACCCTGACTACAAACAAAATACATTTGTCCAGCAAACTGTGTGCAATTGCTCTGGGAATTGCTGAGCTCCTGCCTTTTTGGTGTGCTGTTGAAAATCAAATTATATAGCTTTAGCAACAGAACTATAATTAGGGTCAATGGAAAACTGCGGGTAGGATAATATTGTGGATTCTGCAATTTTTGTCATGTTGCTCCATAATATGCCAGAACCCAGTAGTTTTATTGCTCCACAGTTCATTAACACTGTCAGTGAAACATCCCCTGCTTCCTGACATGGAACTGGCCCTTCCATGAGCACGTTGCCAAGGCTGGCCTCAATTTACAGTAATCCACAAATGGGGCCCAACCGTGCTCCTCCGGGAGTCGATGGCAAAGCTCCTGATAACTTCTGTAGGAGCTGGGCAGGCTGAGGCAGGGAAAATAGGGATGGATAAGGAAGATAGAGCAGAGCTGAGGAGAAAAGGCGGCAGGCTATCGTGTTTCATTATAACCTCCCCATTTATCACTGGATCTCATACTGATATCACCAGGAGGTTTGTTCATAGATTAAAATTATGTTGTAACTAAAATTTAATCAGTACTTACTTTCCTGTTCTCCATCACACTAAGAAAATCTCTCCTCTAGGCTACTGCTGCTTCTGCCTCTGGGCTCTTAAGTTCTCCCTTTTCCTCCTCAGATTTTCTTCTCCTTATCCATCATCCGCCCCTGCACATCTTTCTTTCAGCTATTTCCAGATCTTTGCCTCTTAGGGGGCTTCATTCTCTCCCCTTGCACTGTTCCAACCCCCAAAATAATCAGCTGTGGGCAGGGTAATTACTGAGTGTGATGTGCCATTGCTGGCCCTCGCAGCCAGGAGAATACACCTCCTGAGATCATTCTTTCAGGATGTCAGCAAACTCAGGCAAATGTCATAAGACTGATATCATAGTTGGGAGGCTGCCCAGAATAAGTTTTTATCAAAAAAAAATTAAAAAAAGATAAATCGGGTTTTAGTTCTTGTGGCTATAGAGGTGGTCTGAAGACGTAATACACGTTCAAATAATTACAAAGATAATGCACGATCAGGCTTACGCTTCATTCCTTGTGACAGAAGAGGGAAATAAAAATGAAGAAGGAAAAGAAAAAGTGAGCTAATTGTGGGAAAGAAGCACAGAAATAGAGGAGGTGGAAAGGAAAACAGGGATGGAGAAATATTTTTATTGCAAAAAGTCTGAAACAAACAAACAAACAAGAAATAGAAGCCTAAGGCATGAAGAAGAAATAAAAGGAGGAAGAAAAGGTAGACTAGCAAGATAAGCTGGGGGTTGGTTGAATTCAATTTGTGTGCTGCAGCGAAAAGTTCCAGCTATTGAATTACAGTCCAGATTCTTTAGATTGCAAAGTCATCTGTGAAGAGACTGGCTTTCTCCTGTTCTTATACAACACCCACCGATTTAGGGACTACCGACATACAAATACTTACTAATGCTAATAATAAAAGGTTGAAGTAATTCCTATGCACCGGATGACTTGGAGGAACCTCTGCATGAGGCAGCAGAAATAAAGACTGTATAAAAATGCAAGTCGTCAAAGCAGATGAGCAATGGTTGCAAGGTCAATGTCAATTCTTGTATTTCCTATTTTCTGAATGCATTGACATTACAAATCCCTTTCAAACTAGTTTTTATACACACACACACGTATAAATATAAAATAATTTCTTAGCTTTTTAAGGAAAGAAAGTTGATGTCCTTTCACATGTTACCACATTTAGTCCCCTCTGTTTCATTGGAAGGGCTGGAATTCCAGATCCACAGATTGATGTGGAGGTCTACCGACAGCTCTTACTATGTAGAAGTGTATCTTCTGTGCAGGCTGCAAGGAAACAAGGCATTCACGTGTTTTAGTGGATCTCAGTAGGAGAAGTAGAAAAATACTGCAAGTCAGAAATTCTGGGTTCTGTTCCAGACTCTGGGAGGAACACACCTTGGCACAGAGTCAGCTCTTAACACAACTTTGAAGTGTTCAGCTCCTAGTCCCTCTAGCTTTTCCTTCTTACAGTTCCAATTTCTCCCGCTCTTACCCTTACATCTCCTTGTCTCCATCCCTGTTTCTCAGTTTCCTTTCAGCTTCACGTTTTAGTCCTCACAATTGCTGTGTTCCAGCTGCCAGCAGCCTCTTCTCCTAGTCCTCATCATAGGCTCCTCTGCTTCCAAGTTCCACAGGTCAGTCCCTGGTACTCCAGGTATGCCCTGGTACCTCACCACAGGGCTGCTACCCCTGCTCTCTCACCCAGCTCTCTGTCACACCACACAAGTTTAATCCAAGCCTGTCCATTCTTGACTGAATGACTGCAAAGCAATTTTCAGAGGTTTGGCCAAATTAGGAGGCTCATTGTATGAACAGCAAGAGGTGCCTCCTTGGTATCAGCATTCGTGATCCTTTCCTCCTTCAGAGTAAGGATGGGCTAGGATTTCTGGGGGGGAAAAAAAAAAGGATATGAATGTTTTTAAGGCAAAACGATATCCTTCTCTCTTGCCTGGGTTACTTTGGCTAGAATTATCCAAAAGTATTCAGGTGAGGTGGATACCCAACATGGTAACTTTCAGCTGTCATCGTTTGTACTTGCGAATATTGTAAGTAGCTGAAAACAGTGACTTAAATGGAGATTGTAAAAACCTCAGCTACAGGAAGCCTTATCTTCATTAGCCGTAATGTTGCAACCTACTGTATAAAATAGCCACATTGACTTTGCAAATTCCAACCAAAGACCTCAGTTGACCTTAAACACATTTGTAGTCTCTCAGCCTTCCTAGGAGGGAGAAATTATTACCACACAGGCTGAAATGGAGGCACAGGGGCATCGGAGGTGGTTTCAGAGTACCACAGGGGGAATGGGAGGGAGGAACAGAGCCCACGTTACCCTGAATTCCCGTTGTACACTAAATATCATCATTCTCTCCCGCAGTGTCAAATGATCTATCGAATTAACAGCCGCTGAAGCATAGCGTGTGCGTTACGGCTGTGCCAGGGAAGGCAGTCATCAGCGAAGTCTTCTTGTGCTGTACACTGGACAGACACACACAGTTCTTCTCCCAAAGACTTTCACAATCTAGGATGCTGTTTGCTGTTGTATCAGTTATGCCAACAATTAATTCATGTGTGACAGAGCCCAACCTACTCAAAGATCCTTATGACTTGCAGGATCATGGCTTAAGAAATGAAGTTAAAAATTAACTCATGACAGTTTTTGCTGACTTCACCTCTCTGGCTTATTTATCATTTAGCACATGATCACGGCTGTCACTGATTTACATATGAAACATAGGAGAGGTTTTTTTCTCAGGATCCTGACATCCCAAGGCTATGTGTGTGTAGTTAAAATGTATGTAAAAGAGAGGAGCTCTGTTTTCCAAGTGTGAAAAGGAAATTGTTCTAACGTGAGACATACGTCATTGGCATCCCTTTCCCTTTGTTCCCAAACATGGTAAAGAGCAATAAAGCTGTTGGTGAACTATAAGGTGACATCAGATAAGTATGCACAATTCTCGGGTTTTTTATGCATATATGTATATAACAATCTCATGTGGGCATCCAAAGAATTAATGGTTATGAAACACTGAGCAACAGCAATGTATAAAAGGTAAATGACACATGGCAAAGGAATCTCCCTTCAAATCACATAGCACATGAAACCATTCTGGTCTGTGACAACTACACCACTACATTTTTTCCATGTTTATCCAAAGTAGCTTAGTAAGCATATCATGCATGCCATTCACTAAGTCTGTGTACCAAAATACAGAGTATGATGACCCTAAGCAATGTCTGCAGTGCTTGTAAGCTTGTCAGAAAGGAGGACTGGCTGATGTTGCTGCTGCTGTAAAGTATTTATTTCGATTAATTTCTGTGAGAGAAGTGACAGAAATAGCTCCCATTCTACTACAGCTATTCAGCTGTTATTTTGGTAGAATTATACCTGTGTAACTTTCTTATAAAAAGAGGTAGGAGTTGTGCACATGTTCTGTGAGCTAATGAGACTTCAGAAAAGGTTGTCAAGAATGGCACAAAGCATATATATTATTTTCAATTCAGAACCAACCCATTTATCTTTTCTGTTTGCTAAAAAGGGCAATTTCAGGGTTTTTCTGGTGACTGGAAAAAAATGTAATGCTAGATGCAGGCTTCCTTCTGTCCCATATGTCTTAAGTGTACAAAGCTTTTTTTAGAGAATAGCTTTCTTTCAGGGCAAACCAGTTCTTACTAAAAATAATTCTTATGAGATCAGATAAAATGAGAGGAATGTTGCTGGCAGATCCTGGTGCCTTATTTACAAAAAAAATAAGGCTAAATCAGCCTAGTCCAGGCCTATAATACAAGGAGAGAGCTGAAGAACCTTTCCTGTTCCCCAGGGCTGTGGTTGATGACCCGAGAGCTATCTCGGTGGTTGCGGTCAGGGGATGCAGAGGGCCCATACGGACACCTCCCCGGGTCTGCCCAAGTCCCTGGGACTGGCCCACGGAGACGGGCACGGCCACACACTGGGGAGTTTAAAAAGGCACAGGGACAATCTGCACGCCCATCTGGGGATCTGCAACCACAAAGCACAAGAGCATCTCTTAGATTAGTAGGATCTACCTAGATATGCATCTGTTTAATTTTAAAAATTCGGGTCTAGTTACAACAGAGCTGGAAATACAGCAAGGACTGGCTACATGCACGGAGGAGATTCTCCCTCCAGCAGGTCTTGGGGTTGTATCCAGTACGAAAGCAGAACTTAGATGGCTTTCTAGTGTCAATGTCCTTCTGACTTTGAACTTCACAGTTCTGTCTCTTCTTTCTTCATACAAATGTCTTCTCTCAAGTCTTTAGTATTGAACAGTGCCAGACCCCCTTCAATTTCTGGTGTTGTGTATTATTTTCCATCTTTTTAGCCCGTTATTGTGGTAGACTGCAAGCCCCTGAGGCAGGGGCTTGCGTCATCTATTAAAAAAAAAGCTCAGTAATTATTTACGATTCGTTTGTGGGACGGGATTGTAGCATTTGCGTACATTATTTAATAACAGATATTGGACCACAACTGTTAAGCAGACAGAAAGATCCATACTGTCAGGAAGACTGAAGGTGATTTTGCAGATTGCACGTGTTATCAAATACCTACATCTAATTTACTACACGCGTACGTTCAAATCAAGCCAAAGCATACTAGTCACCTTTTAGTTGCTTAAATATTTGTTCACACAAAGCATTGTGAATTGCTTATCCACACAGTTACTCAAACGGCATCAAAATGGCTTACGTGTAATTGTGTGGTCTGGTATTGCATCTAGCTTTCTTTACTCTTCATTTAAGAGTAAAACTGAAAGATCTGAGAGGGGTTTGGGTCTTTTCCTACAAATAATGTATTTCCTTATAAAGAATTCATTGACTTAGTGTGTTAGAAAACTGGCCCTCGAACAGGTTAATTTTATTTTCAAACTAGAAGAAGAACCCCAGGATCCAGTTGTTCATTTATAATTCAGCACTAAGCTAAAGAAACAAGAGCAGAAAATGCATAGTTGTAAATCACGCTAGCAGCCACAGAACAACATAATGCCGAGCAGCCATTTTGGGTCTTTGGTTGCTTTATACCCTTTCCACATAATGAAGCCTGTTAAATGAATCCTTATGGGAATCATTCATGAGGTTTGCATTTTGTACATGAAATTCCAAATACAAGAGATTAATTTGGCAAAGTAAATGGTCTGTATTCTGTAAGAATTTGTTCAAGGTACCTTTTTTTGGAAACGCTTCTTGCTTTCTAGGTGTAACAACAGTATTATCCCTTTACTAAAATGTAAACCCATTCTCTCAAGAAAAAACAAAAAAACTTCAGTGAGATTATTTCAGTCAGGAGGAATAAAAGTGGCAAACACAATTCCTGGTGTATTTTATTCAGAAGGATTCCCAGAATGTCGATACGTGGAGTGGATCCTACCTTCTCCTCTGTTACAGAAATCTCTGAAAGAAACAAACTGTTGCTGTTTCATTTCAGTCTTCAAAGTGATGCCCGAACAGTGGGTGGAGTGGAGGCTCTACCTGGTAAACGCATGTAATTCTTGCCCACGTTTTTTCTAATGCTTTGTTGATGAAATTACGACTCTCTCTCTTCCCAAAATTTGCTTGTGGATAGCTGTATTATTTTTCTCAGTGAGAAATAATCCAGGTGTCCAGTCAACCCAAAGGTTGTGCATTCATTGTTTCTGTTTAAGTCAATTAGAACGGTGCAGATGCCTCTTCTATTTGATGATTTGCTTCCAGAGAAAGATTAGAGAATTAATTAAAATACACAATCTAATTGAACAGAAATCATAAGATTTTGTTTCTAGGAAACAACTTATGAGTGCAGATGAATCTAAAGTTGTGCATTTATGTCTAAGTATAGAACCTATCATTTCAAGCCGCTCCACCAAAGTTTGAGTCTGAGGTCAGTTTTCAGACTGCGAGTCTAATTTGGTTTCAGAATGGAGATCACAGCTTAAGATTCCCAACACCCAGAGACCTGGGTGGGGGCGTAGGGGGGGGAAACATGTGATTTTGGTTTCAGTTAATTTTAGATTTATTTCTGTTTATGAGATCAGTTGTCTATTTCTAAAAGTGTTTTCGTTTTGGCAGACTCCTCAAATGAAAGGCTCATTTCGAGATACTTCCTGTTGAGTAACTGATGTTGCTGCTGCTGAGAGGTACAGGAAGACATATACAATGCTGACGGGAACGTATGGTAGTGCCATGGTAATGACAGGCATGAAACCAAAGGCTGCCAAGATCTTTCCTTCCATCACAGAGGAGCTTAACAGGCAGCGCAGAGGGACAACACAGTATACAGCATTAGCAGTTCTATCCCTCCAACCTTTTGGGTGAGCCCTACTAGCCATGTATTCTGAAGACGGATTATGATATGTATTTCATGTGATCATATAGCTTCTAACACTTCCCTTTTCTTGTATAGAGACTCCCAGTCAGCTTTGCAAATGCTCTGTTTTTGGTGAGAACAGGGGTTCTTCATCATGTATTTCCATTGTGCTAAAGACACCAGAAACCAGTAAAGCAGAGTTCTGCATGATACTCCCATCTGGACAAAGCCGGGGTAAAGTGAAATAGCAGCAAAAATTCAGTCTTTTGAGGTGAATATTCAGAAATCTTGGCATTTTGTTAAATTGGGGAAGACCACTGTTCTCGGCTAAGCATTCCTTTCTGTCTTTCCCTACTAATGACCACCGCTGTGGTAGTTTCTGTACCCATCTAAAACTCTTTTCCAATTTCACAGCTGTAATAATAAATTTAATATTAAACAAAGAGTTTCTTTACGTAATAACAGGAGAAGACACAACGAAGATGCAATACTGGACAGTTAAGATGAATCTTTCTTTAATTGCCTTGTGGACGTTCTGCTCGTACATTTAAGTCCTTTGAATACACTTAGACAAGCCTTTCCCTGGTTCTGACAGTCAGTCAGAACTCCTTCGTATAGCTGCTGTAAGAATGCAGTAGCTGGATGGAAATCATTAAACAAGTGAGGTCAGCATCTCAGGAGAGTACATCTGCAGAAGTTGATAGGTGAAAACTAGGTTAAGGAAAGTTCTTAGCTTTTGAGGAAAACCCGTTGTAAAGGATTCAGCAAATGTACGGAGTAGGATATAGGAACAGAAACGCATTTGTGGCTGCTTGAGAGCCCTCACAGAAACCAGCAAGATGTGCAAAAGGTGAAAGTCAGAGAATTTGAGGGAGAAATGTTTATGAAGCTGAGCAATTTTGTGAATTGCAGCTAACTTCACAAAATTCTTAGAGGAGGAACAAAAACTGCAAGGCAGTCTCTTGTGTGCTTATTTAATGTGATTAATTAATGCATTTTGAACCACTTTTTTGGTGCAAAGGGATCTTAATTATTGCATAAAATTCAGATGTAATTGATGTAAAAGCTCTTCATGTAAATGAAAATACGAGCTGCTATGTTTGAAACCAAAGGGAAGAGGAAATGCCCTGTTGTAAGGTCACAGCTTATGTGGGTCAGAGTCTCATCTGATCTGCATGAGCTAAAGGTCCAGCTCACACAGAAAGCAACACGCTCAGATACTTGTGTAGCATATAAACCAGCGCTACGTTGTCATGGGTGAGACCGTAATGCAGAGATAATGAGGATAATTTGCTTGTTTCTATGAGCTAAAAGCTCCATTCCAAAATGCACCTGAAAATACTACAAATACAGAGCTTTATAGAGTAAGTTCATTCATTGAGCTGTGCTGAAGCAGAGCTCCTGTGTCTGAGACCTTCCTGCAGTAAGTACCAGGCTGATCTTCCTGAAAAAGATCAAATTCTTCGGGCTTTCCTCAGGTATCCATATGTAAGTGGAGGCAAGAACACCTCTTTCTTAGTTAACATCTGAGTGCAACCAATAATTCTTGTTTACTGGGGTGAAATTTCCTACAGTTTTGTACAAGTCACAGGCAAGGATTCGAAAGCGACGCTTTCAGTCTCATTTTGTTCAGGCTTGAAGGCATCATTTCTAGTGGTGCACTTTGACCTAATATGATCTGATTCATGTATAAAATCCCCCTAGGACCTCTTGGGCTAGTTCATCTTCTGTGTTTTAGCTAGCTCCTCTCCCTTCCCAAGTACGGCTTTCCGCAGGTTCCAGTCTGCTCTAAGTTACCACCAGCATAGCCAAACTGAAAGGACCATTATGAAGCAGGAATCCCTGCACTTTGGTGGGATGGGGGGCACATCTCCCCTTTCAGCTGTCCTCCAAACACACCATCTGTTCCAGATTGTGGAGAAGCACATGAAGTGAACGATTTTTGTCAAATGAACCTTGTGTCTTTTTTAAAACTTCTTTTGCGCTTCCATGATTAAGTTAAGAGATGGAAGGGTGGTACATAGCAGCTTTCTCAGAATAAATAGCTTGCCTTCTGAGGTTTTAAAACCAAAATTAAAATGATGAATGCAAAGCCCACCTCTACAAAGGCAGACTGACTTTGGTATTATATTTTCTCAGGCTTATAGTAATGGTCTATGAAACAGTATTATATGGTATTTCTTTTAAAAAAAAATACATTCCCTGCATTTGTATATCCATATTTTGTTATTTTCTCAGGAAAAATGCTGATTAATTCCTACAGGGTTTTATAATTTTTTTTAGCATTATAACCTCCCCACCTTTTTGCTAAAATAACACTTCTTTTCCTGCTCTTATTCTCAGCCATTGCTCCAAAGGAGAAAACAAGGATTTCCCTTGCTGCTGGGTTTTAGGAACAGGCTTGCAAATCTTGCACCGCTTCTTACTCAGTTCTGCATTTTTCACCGTATCAGCCACCTCTCGTGGAAAGGGATAGGCTTCTCATCTTTCTAGCATTTTTCGTCTGAGCATGTTCTCTTATCATCAAATCAGCTGGTATTACTGATGATCTTATGAATACACCAACTCTACCAGATGCTGATGGTCATGGTTGCTACCAGCTTAGGGTGGTTCTAAACCATGAACAGGTAAGAGATGGAAGGCTTTTTATTTCTTTGCAGATATGCCAATATCCTAGTTGTACAGTTGTTTTAATAATAATAATTTCAAACATTACAAAGCTGGCACTTCCCCTCCACCCACTGGTGTAGTCACAGCAGAATGAATGGTTCATTGTTCTAAGAGTCATTTTGCTGCACAAGTCAACCTCTATTCACAATTAGAAGGTTAGAAATGTTCAGCCAGTCGTGACAACTAAATAAAATGATTGTCTGAGCATCCCTTGGGGTTATAAATCAGTCTGTCTTCACACAGTTGGTGTTACCTGTTTTTTATTATAAATCCACAGAATCTTTTAGAGTGACAACAACCCCAGTGGAAACAGTGTCATGAAATGTAGTTTCTGTTTCCATGTTCAGAAGCAAAAAGCAGTTGGCTGCACCCAGGACTACAAACATTGGAGGGAGCTTAGAACAAAGGTACAAAATGACAGTGGAGGCTTTTGAGAAACTGAGCTATGGGAACATTGAAAAATCTTGTTTAGTGACATAGAGCAGTTGATGTTTTAGGGATAGCTGATGTCTGAGGAAGCTCATGATAAAATTTAAAGCTATTTAGAATACAAAAGCAAAGGGAAGGTAGAATATATCTAAGCGTAGTGGGCCTAAGAGAAACAAAGTTTTACAAGGAAGAACTTCCTGACAGTGAAATTATTCCGGATAGTATAAGGTTGTTTTTTAAACAAAAATCTGGAAACAGTCTAGTGAGGAACGTTCCTTTATTGGTCTTTTCTTACCTCTATTTATTTATGTTCTCCAGAAGAGCAAAGCTTTCTTACTAGCCAGTTAGAAACCTCAGCATTCAGCAAACATTTGAAAAAGGCCATATTCCTATGAAAACCTTTATTTTTTGAATGTAAACTCTCCAGGAGTACTTTCTAATGAGTGGTATGCTTGGAAAGCAGTCAGTTGACCGTAATATCTAAATTCCTGACTACACCATGCCAGTCAGTGGCAAACAATCGGTATGAGTTGTTTAGAAAAAAACCTGTGAAATAGGAAATTGGCTACGAGACGGTTCTGTTCTGTCTGAGGCTGGAAGGAGCAGGAGAAAATCCATCACTGTTTATGTGGCTGTATTTGTGAAACATGGGAGCTGAACTAACAGAGGAAGTCGAGAATAAATACTCGGCAGAGAGAGTGATTATTGTTGAGATACAGATCCCTAGTCCTAGAAGCGTGACTTAGGGCCAATTACAAGGAATTCCTTCTCATTGATTTTATAGAGTATATCTTAATTTTGAAATTGTTGCTAAGTAGTTATAGTAATAATAATGGCATGTGTTAGTGTTGTAATCTCTTAAGAGCTCATTTCTTCACGTCTTTTTATAGAAACATTAATTCATTTGGCAAACATTTTTGTGATGTTCTTTCTAAAATACTGAAGAAGAATATTTTTGCAACTGCTGCTTTGTATATTTTGGGTCTCATACATGATTTATCACTTACTAAATTTGAAATCCAAATTATGGAGCTGGCTATAGCTCTTGCCAGAAAGCAAAATCTGCAGTGCTGGAAAGGACTAAAGAGGTTATCATCATCTTACTAAGCTTCTACCTTTATTGGAACAATATTTGTATGGTAAGTTAATTCCAGCTTTGCAGTCCACAGGTGCTCACTCACAATAGCAAAAGTGTTGTCATTCATCTATAATCGGGACATTATTTTTACTGCAAGTTATTCCAATTTGCAGTCTGTGGAAACTAACCAGCTATAGTAAAAGTGTTGTCATTCATCTATAACTGGGACAGTACTTTCATCGTAAGTTATTCCAACTTTGCAGTGAATGGAAACTAACCAGCAATAGTAAGCGTGTTGTCAGTCATCTAAAATAGAAGGGAGGAGAAAGGAGAAGGATGGTCAAAAGACACAACATATTTGCACTGGAGTCAGAGCAGAATATTCTCAGGGCTTCCCAATAAGTTTTGCAATTGTTTGGGTTACTTTTTTTTTTTTTTGACGGTTAAAGATAAATTGCAAAGTGCAAGGGAGCTTTAAATTGGTGAAATTTGGTACAGGCTTCCAACTGAACGGCTACACCACCTCCTTTGGCGTCTGCCTAAACTCGAACAGAATGAAGGGGTATGGTGCAGTGAATGTGCTCTGGTAAAGTCAAATCTCTGCTGGTGTTGGGGCCAAGAAGCGAGATGAGCAGCTGCTTGCAGAGCTCAATGCAGTTTCAGCTAGAACGTACCAGCTAACTAATACCAGCTAACTGAGCTAAGTATTTTAAAGCTGGCTCACATATGGGAGACTGCAATGTAGACATCCCCTTAGAGTAACAGCTCTTTTAGGCAAGAAGCCTGCCCCTTTTTTATGCTACAAGTGCACTGTCGGCACTTAACAATTATTAATAATAACTAATTAATAATGGCCCAAATCCTTGGCTGTGGTTGAGGAACTTAAAACATAACTCATCTGGAGTTGTAAGAAAAGATGGCTCAAAACAATCTTAACCAAATCCTGGGCCAGCTTTGTGCCTGGACTTTCCTCCAGCATAAGATAAAACAGCAGAGTACAATTTGTTCTAAGATATTAGCAAGGGAGAGCAAAGAACATAATGAATAAATTTTATTGGTAATGCATAAGAAGAATGCAGACTGGTGGCAAATAAGACCATTAGGGTACAAGAGTATAAAATTAGATGGCAAGTAAGAGATGAGATTGGTCTATCGCAGTGGTCCTAAATCAACATGTCATCTCAGAAACCACAAAAGTCAGCAACTGAGTGGAGGTGAATGAAAGACAAGGGTCAAAACAACAATCATAATTTATCTGAGTGTCAGAAAAGCATTTTTACACTTAGTACACAACGCATCGATTTACACTTGATAGACAGTACATACACAAAAAGAGACTTCAGCCCTCACTGAATAGCCTGCAGCACAATACAAATTCTTTTCATGATAAACCTCGGGGGAAAAAACAAGCCCTTTCTATTCAAGGAATTTTCACTTAAATATTTGAGTCTACTGAGAACAGTCTGAAAGACACATGCCATACTCCAGACTCAGGTCTGCAGAGGCCAGTGGTTAGATTTGCTGATGCTGTTTGACAGTACGCGGGGCACTATTAGGAACCTTGGTGGAAAGGCGCACAGTGCAAAGCTTCAGCTGTTGTTTTCATTCCTCTTCAGAGGTGCTCGATGGAAGATCTATGAATTGTTTACTTGTGTAACAAGGAGCAGGGTATGCTGGTAGGAAGACTGAGCGTCACGTTCAGGAGTCAAAGGTCTGTGATAGCAAAAGATATGCTTCCTTTTCTGGTGATGTTGCTTTGCCTTTTTTACAACAAAACAAAAATATTATTCCATTAAGAAAAGATCTTGCTGGCTATTGTTGTCGTTCTCTGCTGAGTCATGCCAATAATTGTTTATTTTAGCATTCTTAAAGAATTTTAGAGATCGTTTAGTCCCCCTCCCCCAGAAGATGGTTGAGAAATACTGCATAATTTCATAAATAAAATAAAGCTAAAGAGTTTTTGGTTGAAAGCATTTCCTTTAATGGTCTGCTATGCAACACTTCAGCAGTCGGCTGACTCATGGCAACCTGAAATTGAAAATGACTCGGGGGTGAGGGAAAGAAAGAAGAGGACAGGAAGAATTATACTAGCCAGTGTATTTTAACTATCTATATAGTAGACTGATCCTCATCTTGTTCAGCTAACCATGACCTCACGGAATTGGTTCAGGCGTCAGCTCTGTGTCTGGTCCAGAGCAAAAGATGTATTTATAAATTAGATTAACATAATCAGTGATGAGAATAATATATTAAATTACTTAATTCACTTCTGTTTTGATAATCTTAGATGCTAACAGGAGCACACTGTCAGAGCCATTTTCTTTTAGTCCACCATTTTTGGAAAGCCCTTCGCTATCGCCAGAGAGAAAGCTCATGGTTTGTTGTTGCAATTCTCTCACTTCTATTATACAGTAAATTGCATTTCCTTTCTATACTAGTTCTATGGAAAATAATCCGAACAAGTAAAATAAAAAAATCTTTTCCTACATATTAGAAAACCAAACTCTAGACACATTAAGCAAAAAGAACAATAACCTTCAAAAAACCAAAACCACCAGAAAAAAACCACTTCCCCTCACTCCAGAAACCTCTCTGACTGCGTATCCTGCATTAAGCTATTTACAGATCATCAAAGAAGGCCAAAGTGATCTTGCATAAGGGCTGCTGTCCTAGGACACTGACTGTAGTAAGACATATGAAGATCTCAGCTACTTTTTCCTCTTAACTACAAACAGACTTTCCAAAGAAACAAAGACTGCAAAGCGGGAGATTGTTTCAGAGAAGATGGGGGAAACCTCACTGTGAGAGGAAGGATTACTCCGCTTTTTGAAGCTTTTGGATTCCCTGAATGTCTCCAGAACATTAGTCATGCATCCCCCTCACGATGCTGTATTAAGGGTGATCCACGTTGATGAGATGCGACGGACTCGGCTGGGTTTGCTCAAGAGCAGCCTGCCAAGCCTCTTGCATCTGGCTGATACTAAACAGAAACACATTCTCTTCTGGTTTATGCCTGGGTGAGACATTTCTGTAACATTCAAAAAGCCTTCATTAGTCGGGTTGTTCGGAGAGGAGGCACACCATACCGCTCAACCTGAGCTGGCTTAGCCTTTGGAAACATCTGAATTCCAGTCCTCGGTTGCAGCTGAGCAGCTGAAAATGCAAGAGGGAGGGACGTGAAGTGGCTTTGGGGTATTCTGAACTGCTTGGATCCGGAGGAAGTAGGGCACAAACTGTCCTTGGACACAGATTAGAAGAGCCATTACGTGGCTCTGCCTCGTAAGTTGTCAGGGGCCTCAGGTTGTTAGCGTGACACCACCAGCTACAACGTGGCTTTGTGCCACATTGTGTTTGTCATTGCCAGAAGAAGGGAGAGCAGTGGGAGGCAATGCGGAGGGCATTAACGCCCATGCTGTGCCGCTGGAGGATCCCATCAACGAGAAAGATAACGGCAGAGTCGCACAAAGTGACTTGGACACATCGAATGATTACAGCTTGAGAACATGCGGGCCCACTACAAGAGATTACAGATTTCTCAATGCATAATTCAGTATCATAAACATGTACATGACACTAACTCATTCTTCTGCTAGACTAATTTCTTGACTATAACATCGCTAAATTGACCTGGAAAGAAAAATGCACTCAACATTTATAATTGATGTCTGCCCTACATCATTTTGGCTCTCCTCCTTCTCATATAACTGCTAATACGAGTTACTGCCCATTTAGTATTTTGTTACAGATTAATTCAATGGGATTTTTGACTAAGTTAGCGTCCAGAATGACTTTGCACTTGGTGACATCTGCGATGCCAGCATGCAAAATGATTCGTCTGGCATTTTTACAGATTCTATTATACCACAGAGTATGTCTTGAGAAATCCAGCTATGACCATATCTGATTTGGCTAAGAACACCAAGTAATATAACACAAATAACAATAATAGTTATTTTGCGGGAGTAACTGCTTCTGGCTATTTTCATTCCCTCTCAGGCAGACTTGTAGCCCAGGCATACTTTCAGTGGTTTTTCTATATCTGTCACAGTCAAACTTCTTTTAGATTTGACTAATATGACGAGTCGTATCAGAACAGTCACATTATGATCCTGATTTTTTCTGGTATAGAACAACTGGGATCTTAGAAAAAAATCCTTTTTCTTCCAACTGTCTCTGCCATTCCTTCTACCGATGTATCTGCTGAAGCCCATTAGATAGATATATATATATATAGATACATAGATATATCAGTTAAATACAGATCTTAACATTTATATTTGGCTGCTTTCAAGATACTTTTCACTGTCAGAATGGCTTTCTTTTCAAACCTTTTATTTGGAGGATGTTCTGCTGATAGGAAGCCCAGATCTTGGAAAATTCATGATTTCTTAAGAACTGAGGTCCACTGTTAGTCATTAGAGTCCTCAGTATTTGCTGGAAGCAATTAAGGTAAATTTATTTACCAGATTCAATTGCGTCCCCTTTTTCAGACTGTGTTTACATTGTTGTCAAAGGTATCCACTTAATTTTTAAGATTATGGTGCTGCTTTTCTTCTGATTACTCATCTGGATTTTGTGATTCACCTCTACTGCAACATTTTCATTGACATCATCCCTATGCCAGTAAAAACATGCTGATTTTCTTACTAAACTGTTATTCATTAGCTTCAGTTTCAGAGCCTGTCCTTTTTCCTGAATTAGTATTTTCTAGCAATTGACCATTTTTTTCATTGACTAGCTCCTCTCTTACTGTGTTACTGACACCATCGATTGACAGTGGATGACCCTGCCTCAGATACCATGCTGATCGAGGAAGAGGTTGCATGCATAGCGTCAAATAACTGGGATTCATGGTAAAAAAACTTAAATGTGTGAAACCTAGATCAGAAATATATAAAGAAGATTTTTTTTTTTTCTAAAATTCTTTACCTTTTTATATCTGAAAGTCTAGAAATCTATAAAGAAGATATATATACATTTATTTCTCACGTGCAATACATTTTTAATAACTAAACGCTAGGAAACACTGGTATTTATTAGGGGGAAAGTGAAATCAGAGATGCAAAAGCACTAGGATGCCCTAACGTCATTGGAAATTGCGAAGATACTTGCTCATCGCTTCTGCTAACGGAGACGAAAGAGAATGGGGTTTCGGTGCTCGACAGAAACGAGCAGAACACGAGCTGGGTGAAAGTTACGCGTTCCGTGTGCTGGATCCGCTGGCAGGACAGAAAACAACACGTAAATCTGTATTTAGCACAGAAATAACATTCCCGTGTTGCTGAAAACGTGTCTTAGGCCACAGGCACCCCAGGGCGCAGGGCGGCGATGGGAAGAGCCTCACAAACCCAGGGTCATTTACCTGCCGCGGGCTGCGAGGGTTCTGCCTGCGCTGTCCCGCGGTGGGACGGACTCCGGTGTCACCGCCACACCGAGCGCCGGTGATTCGGGCGGGCAGACCCCGCCGCGGGGAGCGGAGGGGCCGGGGTGAGGGAGGGGAAGGGTCTGCTTGATGGAGGTGTTCGCAACCGGCCTCGGCCAGCCCGGAGCCCCGAGAGGCGCCGAGCTCCGCCGGCCGGGACGCGGCTCTCCGGCAGCCCCAGCC
>VYXH01005885.1:0-48287 GCA_013397275.1 Burhinus bistriatus | reverse complement strand
CCCCCCCCATGTGTTTACACCTTCAATTGAAAGGGCAGCATTGCAGCAGGAAGCATGGGAACAATCTCCCTGCTGTTTTGTTTAGAATTGTGTTCTGTATTTCCCTCTAGTTTTCTTTGTTAACTGTAGGTATTTATGTCCTATGTTATTTTAAGCTTTGCTTTGTCTTGTGATAATTTATTTTCACTTATTCATGTTGCTTATGTAGAAGTCAGATGCCCTGCAAATAAAAGTTACGACTTACAAAACTTATGGTTTTTTACATATCCAGATCCTTTAAACAGAGGGGTTTTTTTATTACCTTGACAGTCTTTAACACAATGAGTGCTGTTAATCTAGCAAAAGTTGGCATAAATATTTTGAGAAGCCCCACGTAAATTTAGTTTGCGTATTGGCAAAAAGCGCTTTAGTTGTGCGGGTGATGCTAAGTGAAGTAAGCTATACCAGCAAGACTGCTCTTTCGCTGATGTAACTGTATGTGTGCTAGGACTTCTGCCAGCTTGGAGGGAGCACAAATATTTCTCTTAACCAGCGTAACAGGAGAGTGTCTAGGTTGAACCTACCCTTAGGTTGCTTATTTAGATGTTTGAATAGTTGACTTGAAGCAGTTAGTAAATGTAGGCAAATGAATATATTATAGATCTGAAACTTTCTACCTGCTCTCCTGAGTGCAGAGTGTTAAGCTGGAAAGAGCGAAACATATTTGCAAGTTGGATGGGCACTGAGTGGTCATTGGGTGTTTCAAAGAAATCTGACTTTTGAGAACTCTCGGCTCTAAGCCTTTTGAAAAAAGAAGCGAACTGTACCAATTAAACTACACGGGCTAAGAAAATGATGTGGTTAAAGAAGTATTTTTCTCGCTATAGAAGCACTATTAAATTGACTCAATTTTGTTTAATTGGTCCAGCTCCAGTACAATGGAAAGCTTTCACTGCAAGCTCTCTCTTTGGACTTGTTTAGGCTAGGATTGACGGTATATTTCTGAGACATGTTTAAACAATATCTGCACGCTGCATTTTGTTTGGGCAACGTCTTCTAATGTGTATTTGCTGGTCAAGGCACATTGTGATGGGGGAGGAGTGACAAGGTGGATGGGACAAATGACCAGCATTTCGTATATAGCTCCTCTACTTGCAGGTGGTGTTAAATCTTAGCAGTTAATACTAAAAACATACTTTTGACATGATATTGGTGGTCTCCTGGAATGCGTAAACTGCATTCTGCTACTGCTGTTCAGCAGGTAAGTATGCAGTTGGTGCTCCAAACAATACAAAAAGCAAGAAATACTAGAAGTCATTCTGAGATGAGCTGTGGAAAAAAACCCAAACAAAAAACCAAACAAAAAACAACAACAACAACAAAACCTCCAAACAACCAAAAAAAACAACCAACAAGCCCTCAGTTTCTGCTCCGTCCTTTGGCACCTACATGTGTGAGAGCCTATTCTTCAGCCATCGCGAGCCTGAAATAATTCTGTTGATTTCCTGTTAAGATCTCACAACTTGTCTGGGTGGTTAGCTGGTCAGTTACTGAAGAGCGAACTGGTTTTCCTTGATGTCAAGTAAAACTAAACATCGTTGTAAAGAGCATCTTCATATTATAAAGTAATCAGCAATTCAGTAAGACGCAAATGTCAGCGGTACACAAGAATTAATTCTTGCAGAAGTCTGTTTTGTATTCGAATTAAAATTATATGCTATTTGAGTAGCATCTGTTAGGAGTTTTAGGTTGCTGATAAACTTTGAATATTAAATATCCCAGTTAAATGGTCTAGTCCAAGTATGAAGTTACTTGGTTCAGGAGCCAGCTTGAATAGGGCTTGTGTGTATCTCTCTCCCCCACTTTAGGTAAACAGTTGATTCCCATGAACACCTGTTGCTCTTATTGTATTGTGGTTAGCTGACTAAGTACTGCTCTTAATATAGTTTCCTGGGTGCGCTTATCTCCTAATAGGTATCCAGGAATAGGCATATTCAGTGAGGTTTCCATTTACTAGTCGACTGGAATGTGGTGGTGGGGGGAAAGTAGGTAACAGCACAACTTGGTGCCCCGGTTCTAGTAGTAGCATAACTTCCCATCGTATTTGTACAAGAAGAACATGTGTGAACAGACTTTTATTGAAGCATATGTTGAAATCTGTATTACGGAAGCTGGTAAACATAACTCTACTGCTAGAGTTGGGATTCTACAGTGAAGGTTAACTGACTTTTCTTAAGTTTTATTTTTTTTTTCTATCTAGCTCATTTTGTATGCTAACTCCAATAAAAATAAATGAGCTTTCCAAGAGACTTTTTTTTAATCAAACTGTACAGCCTTCTCTTGGGATTACTACATCCATTTCTTTGTGTGGGAAAGAATTGTTTTTCATTAGTGTGCTAGTCAGAAAGCAGACTGCTTAGTCTGGTTTCATTACCCAAGTTGCAGGAACTGGGAAAGAAACAGTATTTTTTTAGAATTTTAAAATCTGATATTTCCAGAGCCCAGTCTATTTATTTGTGTTTATGATGGGCTACTATGCATATCATATGTGTTGAATGTTCATTCTGTGGTTTAGATAGGGCAAGCAGCTAAATTATTATAGATTTTGCTTTTTTAGAAAATCATGTCATATCCTCACTTGTGTTTTCAAGGTAAAGAGATAGCTAAATTTGTGGTCTCTAAACCATATTAAAATTTCTACTTTCTTTCATTCAGCAGCTTCTCTGCTCAAGTATACTGCTTTAGACTGTAATTCATGTTATCATTTAAAAGTCAGTGTACTTTGTCCCTGGGTTAGTAAGTCTTCATTATATTTTAAATGTTGTGCTAAGATATCCAATACCATACTCGCTTTTTTTTTTTTTACATCTTTAATACATGAGTGGAAGCCCACAGCAGAAGTAACAAAGCATGTACCATCATTAGGACTAGGAATTCTTGAAGGAACCCACACACGTTTCCTAGGGTTTCCAGCGAAGTGCGTATACAAGAGCATTGTATTATTAGTGACAGTAGTATAGTTCAGTCTACTGCAATAACCACAGTCATTGAAGGTAGTAGAATACCAGAGTAGCAAAGCCATTAATTTCAATGGTGGCATTAAGTTATTGTGTACATCAGTACGTAGGGTAACGCTTTGGAATTGTGCCTTTACTTTAGTTTTAATACTTGAACGAATAGCGTATTAGAAATAGAAAGCTTAATTTAGTTGAGAAATATTTGACAAAATGTTGGAAGTGCAAGCAGGCAGTTAAATTAGACTGGGTACGCATAACTGCAACCAATACAGTTCCTAAAATTGCTCATATCTCAGGAGTAAAATTGGTGGTGTAGGCAGGGTTGTTTTTTTTTTTTTTCAGGTGGATACAAGAATTCAGGTTACTTTCCTTGTTCTTAAGTAAACTAACAGATGGACTGAGTCATCTGTCTGATAGAAGTGCAGTCTTTAGCTAGTGCTTTATTTGTGACAGTTGCAAGTAATTTTTGGACGAGTTGTTTCTGCCCACCTGGTATGGAATCTGACAACTGTTTTGCCCTCAAGGTCTCTGGATAGTTTAGTGAATTATTGTGATAGTAAAAGTATAAGTCTTTAAAAGATTACTGTGTGAATGGAGGTGCGGGAATTGGAATACAAATTTCTTAGAAAAAGCTATTTATGACCCTGTTAGCAATTATGTTGTCAGCCTCTAAAAATTAGAAACAGTCTGGGAGTGTGTATAATTCAGGAATGCTCTCTGGAAGGGTATGTACAAGTTTTTTCTTGACTTCGTGTTGTTTGTTGTTGGAGGTCAGAAAACACGACCAAGTTAGTTAGCGTCCTGCTTCAGACCACTATAGCGTGAAAGCCTTTTTTCTACACTTTCATAAAAAGGAGAGGAATTATTCTTCCTGCACCTGTTTCAGTGGATGCTTTGCTAGCACCATTATGCCCTAAGTGACATATCTCGGCTCTGCCTTAGGCATGTGATTGGAAATACTTTGTAATGAGGACTGCTTCTTGCCATGCCAGTGCATTTCATGCAGAACTTTTATAGAAGTAGGTTATTGAACTACTGGATAGAGTCGTTTGCTTTCATTACTAGAGAGCAAATGTATTTTGTGAAACAGATATTATTCCCTTCTTTACGTTGACCTTTCATCTAGAATTGCTCTTGACAGTTCATACCTGCTTCCACTCAGCAGTGTAGAAATACATGTGCCAGCTCTCTAAACATCCAGGCGTGTTTAGGTCTTAAGAGTGCTGTGGTGTTGAGAGAAAGCAGAAGATACGTGCTTTTTGTGTTTCATTCAAAAAATTTGACTTTTAATAGTAGCTAAAAGTAAATGTAGCAGAGACAGAAGTCACACAAGCCTTGTTGAACAGCTTCAATATATTTAAGTAATTTTTGGTGGTGCCTACCTCACTCCCCCACGCCACCCCACCCCTGCCTTTCCCTGCCAGTCCTTGTGAATTGTATAAAACTACCTTGTGTTCTTGGGCTGTTGGCACCTCTCTTGGGATTAATATGGGAGCAAAGCCACTTCTGTATCTGTCAGTATTTAAACCTGCCAGATGAAAAGTCAGTGTTGTGTCCCTACTGTCCCTCCCCTAACTTCCCATGTGTTGTGTCAAACATGGAAAAGAATGAGGTTTGTATATAGCTTTTTTGTTTAATAACATACAGAATCTTTTTTCCCTTTTACAAATGGCTGCACTGCCTTATTTTAACTTTCGAATTTTCCAATGTAAGAAATAAAAACATATCTAAGTAACAGAGTTGGAAGTAGTTTTGCCTCGTTTTAAAATGCTCTGTGCAATACAGATTTTAGAGGAAAATGTTGAGCTTTATTTCAGATATTCAAAATTAATTGTTCTAATAATTGATAAGCCTCTCCCCTACTATTACTGTATTACACGTCCCCTTCACTGTAGCTGTTTCATGACTAATGTTCAAAAAGTTCCCAAAAACGTGAATCATGTTTACCACCTTTTGACAGTGTTGTGCATGTGCTGCTCCTAATGTTAGAGTTTTGTAGACACTTATGGGCAGCTTATGGAACTGTTCCTTGGGAGGTGATGTGGCATTTTTCTGTGTTTACTGCCCAAATGCTAGTGAGAGCCCGGTGGAAAACGCGGGACTGTTTAATGTAATGTGAGATGAATTGTCAACCTACTTTGGATTAGTATTTCCAGTTAAACTGCTAGTAATAAGCGCATGTTTTGGAAATCAATGCACAAGTTAATACGAGGAGTTGAAGTAAGATTGTCTTGCTTTCCATGAGTAATCTTTAGGCAGCGCTCATTAAGAAAAAACATGATCAATATTCAAGCAAAAAAAAAAAAAAAATCTGTTCTTAGTTTCACATATTAAAAATTCTCCAGGCAAAGCTGGCTTGTATGAAGGAAGAATAGTAAAAAGTGTTTCACTTCAGTCCAAAACTAGTATGCTTCTCTACTAGGTGTTNTTCTTTTTTGTTTTTTTAAATTATGGTAAAGAAAGGTGCTGACACCCAGTGAAGTATGGAGCAGAGAAGTGGAAACTGATTGCACTCCAGAGGGTGGTACAAAAATGCTACTTTGCTGGACTGGTGTGTTGCCAGAAATAACTCTCTGAACTCCTAGTTTGCAGCACAAACAAGATTGGAAGGATTCTGTTTCAAATGTTCTCGCATTCTTTTGTTATTCTTCACAAATTTGAAACTTCTTTTCAGGTTCTTGAATCAGGTTACAAAGTAATCTATACTTACTGAGAATTCCGTAAAGAAGGTGAGGTTGTTGTGTGTTCGCAGCATATTAGCCTCCTAGTTTAAAAAAAGAGAAAGTTTTAAAACTTGGAATTTAGCAGAATAGTAAAAGAAAAAGAGCTAAAGCCTCTATTGTGACTTAGTTGCAGTTTTATGGCAACTAGAGAAATATTTTAATTTTCTTTTTAGAGGAAATCAATTTCTGTGTGTGCCATTCTCCTTAAAGCAACTTCCTAAAATATAGTTTAATACTTAAATTTTTTTAGCCACTAACTGCTGTGACTTTATTGCAGGTTACCGTACAGTGATACCAGATTTTTAACTTGAAACACTTTGAAGAGCATGTAGTTAAGGGAACGTTTTGTTGTGGTCTTGTCTGGCCGCTGGCAAATGCTTTTATATTCCAGTTGTATAGACCAGTATACATCTTCATATGTGACCATATCTGCTAGAATTGTATATTTTGTGGAGACATCCATTAAGTTGCATTTTTTCTTATTGTATGGGATTGAAAATACAAATACTAAATGGGAGGATGATTGGGATTCTGTTGTAGTTCATATATTTCCAACAAAACTTTCAATGCTGCTGTATTAGTGGTATTTTTACTGGCATTGGTGGAAAGAGGCGGTTGGTATTTTTAGGTTCCATTCAGATTTCTCGTTGGCTTTGCAAATCTGACTTAAGTATATACTCTGAGTAAATCTGGGCCTTGAACCTGGTAGTGTTGCTGCTTAAAATCACTAGCTCTTGAAATAGCTTTTGTTAAAAGTGTTTTTCAGGTACAAAGCTTCCAACTCTAGGCTAGCAAGAATTTTGCTTTTCTAGCTGCTGTAGATGTTCATGTCAATAATGTGTTACAATGAACAATATACACTGCTGCTTGTTTTGAAAACTTGTTTTCTCTGTATATTTTCCTGTTCTATAAAAATCTTTTCCCTTTTTTGCTTTCTTTTAGAAGCTTGGAGTCTTTTATAAACAGTGCGGAGTTTCCTCTCCTGTGTTGAACTCCTGTTGATATTCGAGGAAAGTATATGATCCTTTTGGCAAACCTTAGTCCGTTAAACAATGCTGGCTCTTCTATAAAAGTACCCAGTCTAAGTTAATGGAACAGATTTTTTTTTTGTTTTAAAACTTGTTGGATTTGTTCTTAAAATTGAACGCAGTGAAGCTTTACTAGAAAACTTGTACTGTGTTCTTGAATGCATTTACAAAGCCCATTTTTAGAAAACTGCAATGGGCTACTGTGGATTAAGTTAAATGGATTTTATAAGTTCAGAATAAACATTGTTATCTATTGTCTGAAATAGATGGTGTGGTCAGGCTGACAAACCAGTGAAATCTAGTCCAAATGAACCTAATTACAGCAGAGATAATAAATCAAAGTAGTGAATGACAGCACTGTTACGGAAATGATCAGGGCTGAAGCTTAGCCTTTGTATGCGTAAGTCTAATCACTGAACTTAAGAGCAGGCATGGTTTGCTTGTCATTATGTACTACTCTAGCAAAAATACTGACTTTTTTTCCAAAAATTAGATTTAGAGGTACTTTTTCTCTAGTTCAGAATATTCCTACTTTGATAGGAGTCTGAATGTAATCAGAACTCAAGAAGCTACTATTGTATTTTAATTTATTGTCATACGCTAACGTATTTAGTTCAATCACTTCGGTGGAGGATGGCGCAGGAAGTAGCTGATACTTTGTATCTCCTCCCTTCAGTGTGTGTATGTGCATATGAAATAAACATGTTTTAAAACACAGAAGTGCCTTACTAGTCAGATATGAACCATCTGGTCTGAAACGGAGTATGGAGACAGTAGTCACCGTATATATTAGTCACTACTCTTCTCTTGGTTAGACCCTGCGGTTTGAGGGGTGAGCAAAGATGTGAAATGCCTGTCCAGTTCAGTGTTCTGACAAAGAGAAGGCTGAGGAGATAGGTTAATTTTGGAAAGCTAGCAGGGAGTCCATGTGTAATCGAGAGTAGGAGGAAGAGCAGATGAATGGCTAGAGCACTTGAGTAGTAAGTTGTTGCTAATAAACTTAAGCAGAAGTTGAATCCAGTACTTCAGCTGCTTCTTCAACGTAACATGTTGTGGAGAGCAATTGAGGATGAGGTTTCGTAGCATTTCAGTGGTATCGTTGGGTTTTTAGCTACTAAGTGGAAATGTAGTAGTGGCTCAGATGAAAATTTTGACGTGAGATTGAGAGAGAAGACCAATGCATCAAATGCTTTGGAAGTGAATTAAACAAATTTTGCACTCTAAAGATCTTGTGCTGTAATCTTAAGAACCATTGTTCTAGTTTCCACGGTACGGTGTGATGAGTCTAGTAGCTTTTAGTTTAGTGATCAGCTCAGTTAACTGCATCATATATTAATTATTCTCAAAATTATTATTGCTGAACTTTACATCTGACCTTACAGCTAAGTTGTGAGGTGAAGAGATCTGGACTCCTGGGTACAGGGACTTCGTTTTGTATTTTGGCAGTATGTTAAGAGTGGTCTTTTCATAAAGTTTGGAAGAATAGTGCATCTTAGCCTTCTTGGTTTGGCATACTCTGAAGGCAACTTTAAAACCAGTGGGTATTGCTGTATATTTTTTTATTTGCTGTATATGTCTTATTCACTCATAGAACAGTTCTATGTTCCTGTAATTGCCACTGTTTCCAACAGTAGCTGAATCCATGAGCGGATGGCAGTAAGGTAAACACAAAGGTTGTCTTGCAGGTTATGAATACTGTAGCTGTAGCTGTGTTGCTCTAAGGATATAAACAAGACAAAGGTTTTATAAGGAGAGGCAATATCTTTTATTAGATCAACTGCTGCAGTGGTGGGGAACAGGACACAGGCAAGCTTTCAGACATTCCAATGCTGAGTTCCTGAGAAAGTTATTCAATTCTTTGGAGACACCATGTGGAGATTTTGTACTGCGTGGTTTGTTGCAGGCACGTTGCAGATACAGGTAAATGTTGTTGTGTGTTTTATTTTTTATAGGTAGCTCATAGTTTTGATGTCTGACCCAGTAGTAATATTTGGTATAATTCAAAGAATAAGGAATTAGGTGCTTGGAAACAGGTAATCAGCTGCAGGATACTATTTACATTGCTCTTTGGTTTTGCATTCCTCTGCAAACATGATGTCTGCATAAAAGAAGTGGAGATTGCATTGCAGAAAAAAATGTTGAAAAGTAAAACTGTGAAAATGCTTCTCAAATGTTACTGTTCCTGTGTAAAGTGTGAAGGTGTATTTTCCTTTGAAGTATCTGACTACTGGGAATCACTGGAAAAAAATGCTTGAAGCGCCTTGTTTGAGGAGCCCATCTGTTATTTTTGTGGAGAGGTGGTCTTGGTCACTAGTGTGACTTGTGTACAGTAAATCTGTAAGATACAGATAAAAGTGGATTGCATTGCAAGGGTTGCATCTTTAGACGTGACTAATGCTTAATAATACTTAATAGTAGGATTTTATTTTTTTCCCTGTTGAAGCTCCTAGTTAGTCATCACAGGACAGAAGAGTGTACAGTTAAGCCAGTTGTGAATACTCTGAATATCTTGCCTTCAATTCATGTGTATCTTTTTCTTAGGGCAGATGGATGCAAAAGAAGCAACCTCTCCTCTTGCACTCCTCCCTGCCCCAACAATAAAAAGAAAACACTGTTCCTGATATGTACTGTTAACCTCTGTGTGCTGCCTGTGTATGAAGGTGTTCACTTGTTCAGGATTCTCAGTATTTGACGCACAATCTTCACCTACGATCAGGCCTCTGATTTCTGTCTGGTCTGTTCTGCGGCTCCCCAGTTGTGAGCAAAGAGGGAGAAATTTGGCTGTATGGTATGAGAAATCCTTAGCTGTTATGAATTGCGAAGTGTTTCTAAGCTTGCTTGTTAATGGTATGTTTTACGTTATCTAGGCCTTGTATAGTAAGGCATTCATAACTTTTTTCCTTAACTTGTTCTTTCGAGTAAATTGCACATATTCCATAAGTGATGTTAGGATGAAGACTGAGCTGTTAGTGTTACTCTTAGGAATGCTTTCAGGTTTGGAGATTTATATAGTGGCAGTCTCTGTATTCAACATCTGTATTTTGAAACGTTGCTTTTTTTCCTTCTGAATTGAACTGAGCTCCCTGTATTCAAGTGTGTCTGCGGTTGGGGTGGGTGTAGGGAGCGAACTCACCCCAAAGCCCCATCCTCGGGTATTTTGGTTGTAACTCTCGAGGAGCTTACCATGGTCTTGTCTGGGACTGGGGAGGGTGTTTTTTTTTAAAAAAAAAACAAAAACACAAACAACAACAACAACAACAAAAAAAACCCACAAAAAAACCAAACAAACAAACAACCCCCCCAAAAAAAAAAAAAAAAAAAAAAAAAAAACAAAAACCTAAAAATGCACCATTTATTTAAAAATAACTGCAATACACTGTCNAAAAAAAAAACAAAAAACCCACAAACAAACAAAAACAAAAAACCAAAATAAAACAAACCCCCAAAACAAAAAAACCCCAAACAACCAACCAAACAAAGAAACAAAAATCTGAGAGAGGAATCTCCCCAATTTGGTGTTGCGTACTTTCATATACCTTATGATGTATCAATGAATCAATTTCCCAGCCAGTTGAGTGATCATAATTTTCCTGTTCTTTGGGAAAGGGGGAGAGATTTTATGCAATTCATACTGTCTTACAAAAAAACTCTCTCTCCTGTGAAAAGGAACACAGTTTAGATGTCCACACATAGTTTAGCTTCAAAATTCACAACAGATCTTAAATTCAAAGTAGTTTGGGTTGATGCTTATTTTTATTTTTTTATAAAACAAAACCATCCCCCCCAAACAAACACACACAAAACAAAAAGCAAAACTATTTAGAAATAAAGCCATAGGCTTTTCTTCTAGAATTTGAGAGCTTTATTTTTTTATATAGTATGACAAAAGCCTTCCACACTTAAGAGCAGAAACTTTATGCATGTAAGAACTTTTTCTTGGACATTACTATAGAATTAAAATGTTGCTGGCCACATGCACTGTAGAAATGAATTTTCTCTCAGCAGCACCATACCCTACAACCATTTAAATGTACACAGTCGTTTTAATGTAAAACAGTGTGAGTGTTGAACGTAGCGTCTTTGATTAGATTGGTGACGAGGGCAATCTTTATGCTGTGGATGTTCTGTGTCTCAGGGAGACTGGGGTTAATTGTAGCTTGGCAAGTAAAAAAAAAAAAAAGTTCCATATTGTTTTTCTGCAGTAGATTCCTGTTGCTATGCAACAAACAGAATGTCACTTAGTACAGGATATATTAAATTTGTATTCCCGGCACATATCTCTGCACGTTCATTTTATACTGTAACAGGAGGGTATGTTTCTGACTTCCTGTAGGACTGTAGTGTGAAGTATATATTTGAGTTTCTATTCTGGTGCTTGCTGTAGCTGTGGTGACGTCAGTGTACTTGCAGAGCCTTTCTTTGTTTTCGGATGGATGGGACACCTGTGCAACGCAGTCAGGCTTCCGACCAGACAAAAAGGGGTGGTGGTTATCTTCCCCGAGGTGGGATGGTATTGCCAAGCAACATGTTAAGACTTCAAGAGGGGGAAATTTCTTGTGTGGAAAAAAACCTTAGGCAGTGAATTCTGAAAACCTTTAAATGTGATGCGGAGAAAGTTAATGCAGATGGCACTATATGAATCTTTAAACAAGATGATGCAGTTAATTTTTAATGATTAAAATTAACTTTGACATTTGAATATGTTGACACTTCACCTCCCTACCTCCCCACTCCCCCCAGTGCTAAAACCGACCAGTCTCAGCATCCAAACTATTTAAATTTGCCCTAGATGGATTCTGGAATAACCGTTTAGGGCATGTTTGGGAAAATTACCTTCTATGGCTCTGGAACTGATAATTAAGGAACGGACAAATAACATCTGGTAAGGCATTAATTTATAATCTAGTTAGACTTCCGTAGTGGAAAAGAAAGCAAAAATACTATTTGAAAGCTAAAAGGATGTTAATTTGATCTTTGCTTCAAAGGCTGTCATGCCATATAGATGACTGAAATACAGAAACTTGAAAGCTGCAGATTTTTAGTACTGTGCTTTTAAGAATAAAATGCATGCATTGTGTCTTATGTGCTATGACGTTGATCCTATATAATAATCCGTCTTATTTTAAGCAGTTCTCTGAATTTTGTTGTGGGTTTTGAAAGCCAACTTACAAAATCTAAGCTGAAATTAAGTTAGATACTAAAATTAGCAGGTCAAGTACTGTCACTTTTTCTTCTCTTAGAATTTAAATATGCCATTGTCTAACATATCTTTAAATTGTCAGTCTGAAGCAGATTTGCAAGTAGCCGCTTTTCAAATATTACTGTACATTTACTTACATGTGTGGCTTCTTAATAAAGCAGAAGTCAAAATGAAGTTAGGAAAGATTTGAAACATCTCTCAGTTCTGTTTTCCTCGTTTTGCCAAGGGGATGTCTCTAATATATAAAGCATCGTTAAAGGAGCAAGCAACCTTTAATAATACCATTTTCTTTCTTGTAGTCTGCTGCTTAATTCAGAGCTCAATGCTTGAGTGTTACATGCCTGTTCCCAAGCAGATCCAATAAAAACTGTTTCTCTGTGTACACAAAGAGAACCTGATGCAACCTAAAAAAATTTTTATGGCATTCTGTATTCGGTGAGACCAAACCTGAGCTCTGTTGCAGAGAAATGATTTAAAGACATGGAAGGGGATGCTTGGGAGCTTTTTGCTTTCTGTTTTGGGAAACTGAATCTTTGCTTCTGTTGCAGAACTGTTTGGCGAGAATGCGAATAGTGCCTGTAGCTTTCAGTGCTATGATGAGTTGTTTTAATGGTATCTTTTGGCACAGGAAACAGTAGGAATTTGTGAAACTGCCTCTTCTTGAGGAGGGGGGCAGAACATAATTTAGTGGTGGAGCTAACAGTTTTATCTATAACTTTAATGAAATTAACTTATTTTAATATGTAGAATGGAGATATTCTAGACTATGCACAGGAAATTGGGAAATTTCAGATGTAAGTTACAAGTAGTGTGGTAGGCTACTTAGGTAAATCTTAAAGGAACTTAAAGTAGAAATTAGATGTTCTAAAAACACTCTGGTTGTAGGACAAAGAGCATTTAAAAGTTAAACGCTTTAAAATACTAACCAGTTTACTCTTGTATTCAGATGTCTAAACTAACCCTTCACTGTTATCTAATTGGACCCTAATTCCAATTGTAATGTTGCAGGAGTAATCTCTTTCTGTTATCATGTAGCCCTTTTTCCTCCAAGTTTGGTAACAGCTATGATTTTGGTGACAGCATTCAGGGCTAAAGAAAATTTCCACAGAAATTTTCCAAGTATAACTTCGGGATGGAGAGGCAGGCGATTGAGAGCAAAAATTAACAGCTAGGAGCAAACACTGTTTAAAATATTTTCTTCCTTTTGTTTCCTTCAATCTTTTCTTTACTTTTATTTTTTTTCTTTGAGGAGTTTATACTGTTGTGCTTCATAGTATAATAGATTAGCAATGGAAAATGAGCAAAAAGATGCAGCAGGTAAAGCAACAATCCATTTCCATGTTAATGGTTGCCAGATGAAAGTAATCAGTGTACGCTGTTAATTTCAGCAGTTAGAAGAGGCCTAGCTAAAAAGTAAAGTTACTGAACAAAATTGGTCCTGTTTTACCTCAAACCAGGACATTACTGCATACTGGTTTGATTTTTTTTTTTTCTTGAAGCTCAGGTGCTATGCTGCTTTACATAGGGCTATTACAAAGCAGTCAGCTTTTCATATCCATCATCTTCCCCCCAAATTGAAATTAAATTGAGGCAAATCCTGTAGATTTGATACAAGTAGTACGAAGTTCTGTTTGGCTGTTGAAAAGAAGTGAATACATTCTTTATGTATGTGTGCTCAGTCACACTAGCCTGCCAGCTCTTGGTCATTAATTAATACCTGTATGCATACATTATATGCAGAATTAAGTAAAAAGGATGTGGAAGCATGCGAACGATTATATGCTATTTTTCCTCCCCTACAATAGAGGCTGGATTCTGGTTTGCAGAAAGAATTAGATTGTGGTTTGAAAGCTGCTTTTTTGTTGTTTTAGGTTGTCTTTCTCTTGCAGAGGTTGGAAAGTCTCGAATGAGGTAGGGAACTACGTGAAGAGAAGATGGTTTCATAGTCTCAGCTCAGTGTTTTCCGCAAGAACTGACTGCTTTTTATTTTTCAAAGAGTTTCTGTCCTTCTGTGCTGCTTCAGTTGTTCAGAGTTGTCAGGGATGTTCATTAGCTATGTCCTGACTTGTATTCTTATTGACTAACTTAAGACTCTGGGCCTGATCTGTCAAAATATTAAATTATTCAACATATACCTTAATCCTTCAAAGCACAGGGAACATTATATGGCCACTGAAGACAAAGAGCCCTAGATCATCTTGGATTAAATGATCAACAACAGAAGACTTGGTACACCAGTTATGGTGCTGCAGCTCTCCAGTGGAGGAGACAACTTCCTATCTGTTTCTCCTTTAATTTCTAACTTCTGCCAATTTCTTAAAAATAAGCGTGTTCAAGTTTGAAGTTCTCAAATGCTGTATTTCATGACACTGTGCTTAAACTGTGAATAACTTCTGAATTTGGTATTCAGAACAAGTTTTGATTAATGTGCAAAAAACATCGCTACATGTTGAATAATGAAGAAACTTACTAGCCGTTCATTTACTCCTCAGTCCATCTATCCTAAGTCAGAGGTAGTCTGAGGAAAAAAGGTGGGAGGGGCGAGAGGAGTAAGTATATAACTAAGACTTTTTAATGGTTTTACAACCGTAAGTCACTCCTTCCTCTCATATATAAGCAACTATAACTTTTAGTTGTTCTTAACTCTTGTACTTTTTTTTTAACTCTGAAGTTTATTTTTTTTAACCATATTACAATGTAATTTCTCAGTTTCTTTAAAAAGAGAAATAATAAGACAAACACGATGTGGCATGATATTTGAAATACACATAGGTTTGAACAGCTAGATTCTCAACCGCATGTGCAACCTAAAATCAGTGTAACTCTTAGTAGTTCTTGTCTTGCGGGTATAGCATGCGTGTGAAGGAAACTGATTACAACAGTGTGTGCTAACCAGAGGAAGACTGTAACTCCAGGAATCTATGTTCTGCTCATACTGTGCTTAATCAGAGTTGCTAACTTCAACCAAACTAAGATCTATCAATGTTTATCCATCAGTTTTTATGATAGGACTGGGAAGAATCTTGACACTTAGCTCATTGTTCCAATGTTTTGCGTGGACTAGACCATGTGGCTTTTTCTGAAGATGCTTTGGTCTATGTTGATCTCTCCTTTACCATATAACTAAAAGATAGGTAATGTTCACCTGTCTTACATAATGATACAGTCCCCTTAGGTGACCCCTTTTAGATACTCAGAGGTGCAACTGCTCTATAACGAATGATGGAGTGGCTTACTTTTATGTGTTTTGGCTACATGGCAGATGCAGGCCTCGTTATTAAGGAGGGAGGTGTTGTGGTACCCTCAGAACAGCAAGGAACAGGTTTTCAAAATAACTGTACACGCTCTCTGGCTATATCTTGGGAGGCTCTGGGGAAAAACGATACCAGGGAGCAGTCTGGGCAGACAGATTTTTTCCTGCGGAGTCTGGTCTGTAGACTGCAGTTTGGGCACCTCAGTTAAATGTATCTTTAATCTGAGATGGTATCCACCTCTGTTGGGAAACTTACTCCCGTTCTGAATTAACTTTGGAGTTTTTGTCTCACTATGTGATTTAAATCTTTCCTTCTGTGTATTAAGGCTTCCATACTCACCAGCTGTGGACAGTAGAGAACAGTTCATTCTCCTCTTTGAAGCTACCTCTGGTGTACATGAGGGTTTATGTTTCTCCTAAGTCTTTTCCAGATTAAAATCACCAATTTCATTAATCTTTCATTGTGGGCTGTTTTTTAGATCATCTGCCAGTTGTTACTCTCCTCTTGGTCTACTTTATGGTTGGACTGGATGATCTTAAAGGTCTTTTCCAACCTAAACGATTCTACGATCGCTTGGAAGCCAAGGCTGATTATTGTCTCGTCTGTCATGTACTGATCTGTTCACTGGAAAATATCTAAATGTAGACCTGAACTTGTTTGTCCAGTCACTTTTCCAGTATGCTGGTATCGTTCAGAATTCTTACCCTGTCCTCCTTTCTGCTTGCATCTTCTTCTGGGCTTCTGCCTTCCCTGGTAATAGCAAACATACTCTTCCATCTCTTTGTGGTTCTGCTGCAGCACAGGCATAGCAAAACTGCGCTTGATATATTTTCTCTGAGTGTAGCATCGATAGCTGAATATGGTTTTCAAAACTCCTTTCTGCTCTCCTTACGGTAACTTTGGTGTGTATCTTTCTTATGAAAATGCCCTGTAAATTCTGTCAAGAACCAGGTCATACTACAGCATCTGCTGCTTCTCTATGCTGATTAGCATAGGGCTCCGGAAGACCTAGAGGAAATTAAACTTTCTTGACATTAATTCTTAAGTAACATTGAAGCTGTACTTGTTATCTATTAGCAGGTTTTTACTAATAGTTTGTGCTGCTGTTTTTCTTAGGATTCAAGTTAAACATAGGATCTTTATAAACCTGACAGCTTGCTTCCTTCCCCATTCAGAACCTTGCATCTGCTGTGAGAGGTAACCACTGGGGCCACAGGCCTCTGCGAATCTGATCGACATCCCTCTGTGGTCTAACATTCTGCGTACTAGCTGAAAATACAGCTTGGAATGGAATCTCTTCAGTCTAAGCCCAACAACTGCAGTCTTCTGAAAACTGAGGCTGGTAGCTATGACATTCAGGTTTTTCTCATGGGGGAAAAAACCCATAGTAAATGCAGATACAAAGTATGTGTGTATATATATATATATATATATATAAAGTCATCTGTCGTGGCTGAAGCATGGAAATCTTTACACAGTTGGAAACATGCACTTTGTGAAAAGCAGCGTGGAGCAATCTGTTGCTACAGCACTAATAGTATCGCAGAGAAGAGACTAAAGCATAAAGAGTGAGAATAGTATGAGATTCCCTGGTGATGTTTGAGGCATCGCATTGAGAAGGATTACCCTCTTGGGATCCAAGTAGGGCGTAACATTTTGTGGGGTAAGATGTTGGGCTACAACCTACGGTTAATAACCTAAAAGAGGAAAGGAGGTTGGTTTTGCAGGAATAACCCCCTTTTTATCATAAACTCTTGTCTTGCTATAGTTATGCAACTGCAGTACACTTCAGATTTCATTCCCTTACCCACGGTACCCGTGTGTCACACGCGCCTGATTAAAATCCTTTCAGTTTGACCCAGGCTGTTGTTTGCTGCAGTGGATTGTAGCCGAGTTCTGTACTGAATCTAAAATGCTTGAACTTGCTCTGACTTTCAGTAGAAACTCCAGGTTTTCATCAGAATGAGGAATATTGTAACGGCAATCTACATAGTTTAAAAACCTACAAGAAAATCTAGTGCATTAGAGAGTATTTTGTGACTTAGAGTCAGTATATTCTTCTCCTACAGTATAAGCTAATTGTTTAGAACAAAATGTTTTACTTGAAAATAAATCTCTAATTGAAGCTGTTTTGTTTTTCTACCATGAGAGTTAATTTTGCTGAGATGTAATTAGCAGTAGTTGTGGCTTCTGCACCTAGCAAAAATACTACCTGAAAAGATATGCGCAGTTTACCACCTTTGTACATGGCTTATTTGTGTTTCATAGCAGCCTGAAAGTGCTGGAAATGCTGGTACACAGTGTTATCATATACTAATTTTCAGTGTAGCTAGTTGGTACGCTTAGGGGACAAACTCTTAAACTGGTAATCATGGATTACTGACTTCTAGAAACTAGTTGAATTTTCATTAAAAATTGCCAGTATGACAACTTTTGTCTGCAAAATAGCTCAAAAATGTGGGAACCTTTTCATTTTGCTTTCCTTTTGTGTTGCAACAAGCTACTATTTGTAGTTACGGTCTTTTCATGGAGTTCCTTTAATCTACTGTACACTGCTGAGTAGGTTTAAGTATGTAACTTCATGCTGCTTTTCTCCCTATTGGATGTTAGGCTTAAAATGCTTCATAGGTAATAGGGAAGGACAGATCAAAAAGGGAATGGGAGTGGGGAGAGTGTCCAGTCTTTTTTCCAGCTCTAGCGAATGCATGTACAGAAACAATTTAACTTACTGTACTAAGTAAAATCCGGAGGTGCGAGGTAAGTGACCATTTTAGCAGTGGCATCATGTTCCTTTCAAAAAAATGAGTTCTGCTTTTCACTCCCACCTGTACATCGTAACTAGTGGGGCCAGCAAAGGCACAGGTGAAAATCTGAAATAGATACTTGCATTTTAAACCTCTGTCAGTGGAGTTCTTAACAAAACGCTTTCTCTGTTCACTTGGCAATCAATGTCTTTCTATTAGCTCAACTTGCCAAGTGCACTTTCCAGATGGTTACTGTAGGGTTACAGATACCTGTAGATGGGATGATCAGGAGAACATCCACAAGGCAGTCTTTACAGCTTGGATTTGTAGCCTGGAGGTCATGGAGCTGCTACCAGAAAATTTAATAGGGTAAAGAGGACTTGGTTTGTAGTGGAGTTTTCAAACTTGTGTTAATGCATATAACTGTTCTCCTTGTTTTCTGTTGTTTTTTTTGTTTTGTTTTGTTTTTGTTTTGTTTTTTTTTTTTTTTTAACCTCAATAACTTAATTTAGCTCAGCTCAGGGTCTTGGAACTTAATTATGCTCAGTCAAAATAAGTGTTTTTTATGAAGCTTATCTGATCTGTGCTTTGTCTAAACTTCAGTAAATGCTGATTAGTGATGTCTAGCACTTGCTAAAATTGTAGTTCATTGAGAGCTTTGTGGAAATTAGAAGCAGAATCATATTTTTGGTCTAAAACTGCTTTTTTGCTGTTCTTGTCTTAAAAGTTTTGAAGTTAATTGAACATTATTATTATTGAACATTATTTTTTGTAATGCCAATTAACTATTTTTAAAAATGCTTTTTTTCCTTAGAGAAAGCTTTAATTTTTTTTTTTCCTGTGATTGGGTTTAACTGGACAAACTACATCTGAACTTTCAATCCTAAATTTAGTTTACGTTTTAAAAATTTTTTGGTATGTCTTGTTTGCAAAACAGGTTCTTGTTTAAAATGGGAGCTTTTGTTTCCTAGCATTAGAATTTCTTGATCTACAGTTTAGGCAAGGCTTGGGAAGCTCAATCCACTTTAGCATCTGTTTGCTTACACTCGTCTTCAGAGATGATAATTTAAAAAGTGGCTGCAGGCTACAGAAGCTCCAAGACTTCCTCCTGTTTGAGGAGAACTTCAGTGACATAGCCCGTGGTACTCCGTGTGACCATGGTGAAAAATGCTGGGATTATTTGCAGCTCTGTTTGATCCGTGGAATGCACTGCATCTATTGTTAGCTCTCCAGCTGGAGCAAGAGCAGGAGTTGTTTTTCTCTTTTGACATTGTCTAGCCAGACCTGCTGCACTGCTGTATCGGTCTTGAGTAGTTAAAGGTGATAGTATTGGCAGACTTCCCATCCTTTTAGTAGCTGTGGGGGACCTGAGGTGTAGGAGACCATAACTTATGTGGTTGGTTTTGCTTTTAAATTCTTAAGACGACTGCAGGCAGTATATCTCTAGAAGCCTATAAAGTTTACTGTGTTCAGCTTTCCTATTCGATTTAGTCTTTGGAAGTACAAATGCTCTTCCTGGATAATTCCTTGTCACAGAGATTAAACACTGTGTGTTTGTGTGCGTGATAGTAAGGAGGACAAGATTGTTCACATCTAGCTTGTAAATACAACAGTCACTAACCCACATATGCGTGCTTCTTTGCTGTTGCCTGCTGCAGAAGAGCTCATCATCCTCTTTTTTTTTTTTTTTCCTTTCCCTTCAGCGTAAAATTTGGATACTGAATGCTTCACAGTTTCATCATGGAGCGCACACAGATCTGTTCATTGTCTCTAATTCAGTCTTAGCCTGCATTGTAGTTCAGCATGTTGTCTTTTTAAATTTCTTATATCTGATAATATGCTATTAGAGGGGCATGTAGCAATGCTTTTCTCACATTGCCTGATAACTAGAGAATGGACTTTTAGGGACTTGATTTAGGTTGATTAGTTTGTTATGAAATATTAGATAAGAATGTATCAAAAGTAGTGTAACAATAGATTACCAATGAAATCATGCAAATAGGTTTGGAAGCTGTTATAGCTAAAATTAATGTCGGAATAAAAAAAGAAAGCTTGCCAAGATTTCCCCAGTGTTGATATCTGGGCAGTGTGGCTGTTTATTTAAACTGGGACTTCCTTCTGACTTAAAACAATAGAAAATGGCTCTTAATCTAAAAGACTTTGCTTCCTATCTTAGATATAATTCCCTTGATAACAAAACAAAGAAAACGGGATGTATAATTCAAACAAGGCAAATTTCAGCATCCTAGGATTCCCTGCCTGTGGAAAGAAGTAAGGTTTTGTGTGAACTAGAGAGTTCAGTGTAAGAGTAGTGTTAAAAACGAGAGAAGTGTCCTGTTGGGGCAGACCAATGGTTGGTCTAGTCCCATACTCTGTCCTGGAGAGTGGCAATAGGAGAAGCTGCTTCGAAAAAGCTACGTGCAGCTACTTAGTGATCCCTTTTCCTCCCCTCTGCCAGCACCCTAGAATCCATTGTCTGATTTGAGATGTTTTGGAACATGCTTGTTGATTCCTTTTATTTATTTTTTTTCTTAAGAACGTGTTATCCATGAATTCTTCTAATCCCTTTTTAGCTTGCTGATGTTATCTGCCTCCATAACTTCCCGTAGCAACAAAGTCCAGAAATTTACTGTCTTTGTAACTTTTTAACCTTTAGGGTAGTAGGTATTGATGTTAAGTCAAATCTGGCAACTGGCTTCACTTTCCCCCCTCATTGTGAGTTCTGCTTCTGTTAAGCAGCCTGTTTTATGGTATGTAGTGAAGTATAGTGAATATATTTCTTTGCAGGTGAAATGAAAAGGAGGAGCAATCGTGTTGCTTATGCTACTGTAAGGCCAAAAGGGCACTGTTAATTTCCCTCAGTGTGGATTAAGTGGATATGCAGATGAAATAGTTTTGACTATCCAAATAGCACCTTCCAATTTATTCCTCTTAGCAAATAAAGGTCTGCAGTAGTAAGGAAAGATCTTTCTAAACATTTTGACAACTTTTTGACAGGTTACTTTAGTGATTGCTCTAGCAGTTTGTAATATTTTTATGAAAACATTTCTATAAAAGTATTCTTTGTGTGTGTAGCAGAGAGGCAGTACATGTTGCATAATTTTTATTGCTGGAGGGAAGAGCTTGAAACTTGTACAACTTCTGTGTGTGATTTACAGTATGCAAGAGCAGGGCTTCCTTGCAGCTATTGCTTCAGGTCACTGTCCTGCTGTACCTCTTCATTACTCATCCTACAGGGCAGTGTAGTTTTGCTTGTTTTTCTACTTTTTTTTTTTTAAAAAAAAAACCAAACCACCAACTCTCCCTGGGTAGCTGTGTATACAGCAAAACACAGAAAACTGAAGTAGAAATCCTATGATATAGAGGAATATTAAATTTGCAAGTTTAGACCTGCAATCCAGAAATGTTAGTACTAAGTCTTTTTAAACTTTAAGTTCAGAGATCCCTTGTAGGTCAGGAGAAAAGTCAGCAGATTTTTATGGTGTAGTAGTATCATTTGACTCTTCCACATTCCTTTCCTCTCTCTCCTCGTTATGAGAGTTGTAAAACCAAACTGGAGGAAACATGGTGACTTCAGAAGATAGTTATGGTGGCAGCACTCTATATAGCGTGACTTTGATAAAAGTGTTTTACTTGACACTTGAGGTTTTCAGTGTAAGTATTTATTGCCTGGAAAAAAACCCCCACCATCTATAATACCACAGTTAAAACCTAGTGAAATGCTTGAAATTACTCCTCTTTTAAGTTGTATGCTGGCTGTTACATTCTTGTTGCTTATATTTGTGGGTTGGCGTAGTTTGTATATGATGAATGTTAGGATTACTCTGGGAATTTTAGCATAAATTTCTAGATGTTTTCAGTCTTAATCTGACTCTAATGAAGGTTTTGGGCTTGATTTCTGTCATATCCTCCATTACCATGAACAGGAGTAGTACTTCAGTGATGGAAAGTGCTAGTTTTGTGGGCTTTGAGTATTGAAGAGGTTAACAGTCTAATGTTGAAGTACAGGCAAGAAACTGATGAGTAACTCTTCCTGTTTTGTTCTGGGGAATCTGAAATGCTGTTTAAAAAGTTTGCATCTAGTGTACATAGGGAAGGTGAATTTACAGCAAAATTCTTATTCTTTGTGTCTGACAGTTGCTAGCTGTAAAGAATGAACGTAGCTGTATGTAAGAAAATGTAGTTGTGTTCTAGTTCATTCAAAATTCAATTATGTTTCCATGTCGGGACCAAAAGCTGTCTTTATTTACACTTGTAGAGCTCCTGTTGAAAGAAGAGTGGTTATATAATTTAAATTTAGGCCAAACTACGTTCTTTTGGATGTTTTGGAACAGTGAATGATGCAGAAAAGGCCTTGTCTTGTATGTTAAAATAACGAAGAGGTAGCACCTAGTGAGAATATATGCTGACCACAGTGAGATGCCTTTATGAATAACTTGTGTAGAACTCCATTTTGAGGTGGATAACTTTTTTAATACATAAAAGCTCTGCCTTTTCCTTCCTTTAAAAACTGTTATGAACGTAATGAATTATCTCTTTGATCTAATTAAGATGCTAAACTTTACATTTAACTATTTTGTTTCTCTGCAGTATTTTTGCAGATTAGCTAGCTGCAAAAATTAGAGTATACTTAGGTGTTTTGAATGTATCATCTTTTTCATGTGCTTTTTTGTCCCGGGAAATCAAGCTTCTTGACTGAAAAGGTGTTCAAGGTTTGCTTGGTTTGTTTTTTTGGTAAATGAATGTGTTTGTTCTGATAGTTGTTTTCACAGACATATGCCATAACCTAGATTAAAATACAAAAAATAATGCAATAAATCAGAATTCCTACTAAAATTGTAGTGACAACAGATAGGTAATTAAATTCTATTTATAGCAACTTGCTATTATAATTGAATCATTTGGTTTTGGTTTTATCACTGGAGTACCCAAAATTGAATATTGATGAAGGATGGACATGATTCTAGCTGGCGTCACCCCATAAATCTTGCAGATGTCAGCATTTCTTGGCTGTTGTGATTCTACATTGGTGTAGAGAAAACAAACTAACAAAAAGCGTTAAGAAGAAATATTTTTCCAATAAAAATAAAAATTATGGGACTGTTAGCTTAAGCATAGAGATTTTGGGTGAGTTAAATCTAGGCTATGTCAGGTAAGCTTAAGTCTAGGCTACAGTACTAATTATTACAGTATATATTAATTTTGTGCTATGGCTTTCTCTGTAGAGAAAGTGCTGGTGTATTGAAATTCTTCTTTGTAAGTGTTCCTAGGTGTTAGCAGGCTTGTTACCAACTGGAGAAGGGGTCTGGAAGGAGTTTTCAATCACAAGCGCTGCCCCACCCAGGCTGCTTAACCTAGCTGTTAGGAAGAGTTTAAGTGGATTCTGCAATAACTCACTATTTAATTAGACACCCCTTAAAACTATGTGAAATGTGGTACAATGATAGAAGTCAGTGCTTTGGCTTCTGATCATAAAGAAGCTTCAGAGACATCAGAAACTGAATGCAACTCTTTAAAATATAGGACTTTGTGGAAAACTATTTTAAATGGCCTCAGAATCAAGAACGTGGGGCTTTGTAAGGCAGTTTTTTTTCTTGCCAAAGTTGTATAGTTTTTAAGACTGGAGGCTGCTTTAGAATAACAAGTGATGTTATGAAATCAAAAGTATTTGAAGAATGTCTAAAAGTTTGTGGAGAGAGACTTCTCTTTATTTCTTTAAAGATTTATTTTTGCATTACAGCTATGGTCATGCAAACTCAGTGTATTCACTGAGTAAAGCTAAAAATTGATATGTGAAAAACAAGGACTTGTCTTTCAGATTGCACTTTGAGTCAAATGATGTGCACAGATCAGGAATTTGAGCGGGCATTCCGCAAACAGACCTTATGTACCTTATGACAGGTTTTTAAAATTTAGTTTGTTAAAAATGTAACCTCTCCATATATGCCAGAGTCAAAACTTTCAAAAACTTAAAGTTGCTCTATGTATCTTGATGACTGCAAATATTGCTGATACATGCAAGTTTTAAGTCTGTCTAAGCTTCCCTTAGCCATTATTTCTAAAAAAGTGACTTTGTATACAAAAGGGGAGCATGGATAGCACCAACCAGATTCTGGGACAAAGAATGTCTATGCAAACTTTCCTACACAGTTTTCTTTTCTGTTCTCTTGCAGACAGATTCAGACCAATCTATTACAAAAAGCAGAAGAGAAGGTTCTGCATTTCCTTTTCATCCTTTGTACGTGTTTTTCCACCTAGCATGAAAGGTCATTCACAGTGGCTGGAGCTTTGCAGAGCAAACAGTAGACTTCAGAACCAACACTAAATACCACAGACTTTTTTTTAGGAAGAGCGAGTTAATGGTTATTCAACCTTCAGCAGTCAGGTGTTTGAATCTAATTATCAGAGTTGTCCCAAGGTGTTAGAATTTATCCAAATACTGTAGGATTTCAGGGGCGAACTGGTGCCTGGTTTCTCAGGGACATTGGTAAGCTGGATTGCTCGAGCATTTGTTGTTACTCATTGCTATGGCAGTAGTAGCAGCTGGAGGATAAACATCTGAAGTGATTGATAACTGAAGTTAAATTAGACTTAAATATGGACTGCCGCATCTGAGAAGCTAATGCACGTATGCTTCTGCAGCTCTGCTGTGGAGACGGCGTAACCTCTGGTAAGGTGGTGAACAGATACTAAATTGTCACAGTTGCAATTTCCAGGCACCTGCAGATGTTTGTGCTGGCTAACATCCTTGGGTTTTTAGAACAACTCAGGTACAGCAGAGTGTTTTGAGCATTTTGGTAGCAAAGTTGACAGTGTGTTACACGTGAAGAGAAGCTGTATGTGCTCAGGAGCTTTGGAACCATCTATACTCCGGAACTTTTAAAAGAAGCAGTTAAAGAGGGGAAAAACTTGAATTTTCTTACCAGCTGGAACAATTTGAGTAACCACAGTGGAATGAATTTCACCAGGCATCTTCATAATCTGAAACAACTGAAACTTAAGTAGAATGATACTAAAACCAAAATGATCATGTTTACTATATTAAAAATCATTGGGAACTGCAGCTAAGAGTCTGTTCCTAGACTACTTAGGGATTGGTTGTTTCATTTGAAGGAAAATTATTGCTAAAGGCTAATGAGTTCTAAAAATTATATATAGAGACAGGTAACACTTGATGTTGATTATTCATCCCCACTCTTCTCCTTTTCCCAATCTCCCATCATTTGTGAGGGCCATCCATAAGGATATATTATAGAGCTATGTGGAGTATCTCCTGGTTCTCAGAATGGTAATGTGAATGCCTCCTTTGAAAGTAAAAGAAGGATTTCTGTTTTGTTTCTTCCCCCCAAGGAAGTTGTCTCTACATGTTCTACCATATGTAATGTTTGAGACTTGGAATGAGAACATTTGTCTCTAACTTTTCTGAAATCTTTAGGACTAATGCTGCTTTTTGACCTTGAAAACATACAATTTAGTCTCTCTATCAGCATATGGGAAACACTTAATTAGGACCATTATTATGCAAGTACTGCCCTCTTTTTGGGGGGAAAGGTTGGTGGTTTGTCAGCAGCCCTGAAAGTTTCTGGTGTAACTTGTGGAAGGCATATCTAAGGAGGCAGAACATTCTGCTTTAACCATAAAGAGATCGTTCTGTAAATTTGTTATCTTGGGACTCAGAATTAATCAGGTGCCACCTTATAATTTACCAAGAACATTTCTAGACATGATTGCATTTGAGGGACTGTTTACCCTGGGCAGATAAGCCAAATACAAATCAATTGGAGAAGGGTGATAAAAACCAGTAAGAACACTTCTAAGGATCTAAAGGTGTGTCTCACTTGTGTTGATGAGGTATTCCGAATTCAGTGTGTGGTTTTTTTGAGAAGACTTTTCCATTTCCAAAACTACTGCCATAAGTGTTAGTGTTTAGATCCTTACTCAGTTTGTTTCTTACATTTAACTTTGTCTCTCAAATGTTAAAGGAAGTTGGGATATTCTGGGCATCTGCATTTGTTACTGCCACAGATATGAAGGTCTGTGGTGCAGAGGCCTAAATGACACAGCGCAGTGTTTTGGGCCACCAGCTGGTGCTGTAATTGCAAATTAGTTGAGCTGTAGCTTCAGATCCTAATAAAGTTATGCATGCTCCTCGGGTGTTTCTCAGACATGGGACCGGAGCCATGGTCTGGGAACACCTGAGCCAGATTAATTTGGCTGATTGATTCTTACTCCATACCTTCTGAAAGAGCAGCCTGCTGATCTGAAAACAGTAAAACCAGCACTTACTAAGTGCTGCAATACATGTAGTAACTCTGCTGGATCTTGACCTGACTTTACATAGAGCCAGCGTCCATCTCTTCCATAGCAGGGTCCATCCGCAGCAGATACCTGTGAGCCGAGTGCGCTGGGGTGGCAAAGTCACTGACTTGTACGGATCCCTGCAGGCAGCGATGCAAAGGGGTTCTGTCCCTCCCTGCGGAGGTGTCAGAAAGGGGTGCTTGCAACTTCTGCCTGGAAGTGTGCTCTGGCGGTTGCAAGGCTCAAGGGCTGCCTATGCACATGGATGCTCCAAAAATACTGAGCTGAGAAGCAAGAATCAATAAACTTTATCTTGACGTCTAAGGGTTTTTTTCAGAATCTTTAAGGTTTTGCAATATTTCTAAATAGTCTCTCCTAGTATTTCATTGCTGTTACCGTTAGGGGAATTTTCCTGTTACTTGTTCTTGTTTATGGACAAGATTTTTTCATGTGCATTGCATGGTTTGCTCTTTTATTTTGTAAGCCCCATGTCTTTTTTGATGCCCTTCTGCCTTCGCAAGTCTTTCCCCAATTTGTATATCTGCTGTAGTCAAAAGTGTACTCCTTTGTGTTCATGTTTTTAGAAAGTTAATTGAAGTTAATTTTTCCTTATCCTTTAGATTTTACGTCTACCTCCATTTTACTAGTTATTTTTATGGTAATGTTTTAGATCGCAAAACCATATAAAAGCGTATACTTAGTGTGCAGTGGTTTTTTGGTGTCCTGTCTCCCCTCTCCCCCCCACCCCGGAGTAAGTTGGGTAGTGATGAAAGGTAGTGCCTATCTTTTCTATGCGATCTCTTGTCCTTTGTGGTAGCAAGGTGGTACTTTGCATATAGTCTTGTATGTGCCTGAGCCAGATTATTACCAAGGGTTCCCACATGACCACTAGCAGTTACAACTTTTTTTTTTTCTGCATATACTGTTTCATGACAAGCTACTCGTCAATAGATTTGTCACAGAAAAGGTTGTAAAGTGCTTAAATCTTACATTGCACAGATAACTGGGAATCTAGGTTTTTATGAGCATGTTTTTCATACTTTGGGGTAGATTTGCCTATCAATAGGAAGTTCTTGCTCTTGGCAGTAATGATTCTATTTGAATTGTTTTGGCTAAGCCAGTGTTAACATCTCTAGCTCTTACAGTATGAATGCTAGTTACTTAATGGAGGTGAAGAAACTGTTTTATGCATCTGTTTTATATACAATTCTTTTTTTAAAAAAAAAAACAAAACAGAAAACAACCCAACTTTATATAAAGATATTACCTGTTGGCTCGTGCTGCTATATGAAAGACTTCATTTGTATTTCCATGAGTCTGCTGCATAAACTGAACGTCTTTAGCTGATGCAGTAGTAGTTCTGGGTAGTTCAGGATTCTGCTTCACCCATGAAGGCTTTTCTAACCGTTTCTTTAGCTTTTGAGGTGAAGGAAACACTGGTGCTCATAGTGGGTCCCACTGTATGCTGTGTTTGGTGAGGAATCATGAATAGTATTTGGTCCGCGCCCAAACTTTTCCAGTTGCTTTGAATGCTTACTTAAAATGTGTTGGCTACTTTTCTTTGCTGACCATTGTTAGGCAGGAAGAGGTAAGACTGCTTGCTGGTGCTTGTTGTTGATTTTTTTCATTTGGATATTTTCTTTAAAGTGACTATGAAAGTTTTGGGGGTTTTGTTTTGGTTTTGGGTGTTTCTGGTTTTGTTCTGTTGAGAATTCTTGCTCCTGTGAACATCAGTGTCTGTGTGTCTACTTAATTTAACAGATATTAAAGAACGCTGCCTGATGTCCCTGCTAGTGGAGGGAGCTGTGTTGCCGTATCTAGATTTAAATAAACTTATGTCCTGCTTTGAATGCAGATGATGCTGTTAATGTGACCGAGTACCATAAGGAAAACAGCTACTGACATTCAAACTACTGTTTTTAACAAGGCCTGGATTTGATTAGGCTGCCTGGGTCACTGGCAGCCTTTGATCGCTGGAATAAAAGCTGAAGTAACTGGTTTCTAAACCAAACCAGAACTTTGGATTATTCAGAGGATTGTGCTGACGGGGTAGCTAGCCAGCTTGCTGGGGCTTCTTTTCTCCTATGGTCTGAAACGGCCTTTCTGTAGCTTTCTGCTTTGTTCGCGCACTGCTGGCAATCAGATCCTTGAGTCCCCCCTGCTTGTTTTTGCTTTGTATGAGTCCATTTGTCTTAATTTTAATTTTGTAAAAAGCCATGAAGTGCTTCTGAAGCAACTTGTGTGAAGATGCAGAAGCAGAAGAGCTGCATGGAGTAGCATGTGCTTCTAATAGTTTATGCTTACATTATCCTTACTGGCATGCTGGTAGATGGATTCAGAAGTAGTGTGCAGTCTGACAAAATATGATTAGTCTGAACTTATTGGTACACGTAGTGTCTGGAAAACCCTGATGTAAGTCTTGAAAGGCTTTATCTCAACAGTCTTGCTTGATAGCCTTTGGGAGCTTTTTTTCCAAAACAAATGACTCACAGCCCTTCGGTACTTCGTAGATGCAGTGAATGCTGTTCTTTGTACATAGGAGGAAGAACAAGCAGTTTACCTTTTTGCTTTTAAAGATAATAATAAACTTTAAAAACAAAACAAAACCCACTCAACTAACATGCTGATGATGTAGGGGAGAAAAAAAGGTCATAATAGAAAAAAGTTTATATAATTTTCTAAAGTCTATAATAAACTTCTAGTGTTTTCTGGAACATTACCTTTTCATCTTATACATGCAGATGTGTAGACTAAGTTTTGTCGACTTTGTTTCATGTTATATTTACCAAATTTTACTATGTTACTTCATCACATGCTTCGTAAAAAGTGAATTTGGACAACTGAATATGCATAAATGGAAAATGGATTATACTATATCGGGGACTAACTGTTGTAGCATATGCCCACGTATGGCGTAAAACTGATAATAAAACTTGTTTTTTCTTTGTATCTGCCTACAAAATACATACTTATGGTTGGTACTGTACTCTGCCTGTTTTTGTTTGCTTACTTTCAGTTTGCAGCTGATCACACAGTACATTCCAGAGTACGAATGCTTAGCTAGTCTGAAAATGCAATATCGTGTTAAGCTCCTTGTCTTGTGCATTGTTTACCTAAAAGAGTGCTTTTGCGGGGCAGGTAAGAACTGAAGATAACCAAGTCTTGTTAAGTGTGCAGCTGGTGTTATCAAACTGATGTGTGTGCAATAGCATAGTGGTATATGACTATAGTTTGAGTTAAAAGCAAAACAAAAAACCACCAACCCAAACCAAACAAACTAAAAAAAGCAGATGAAAACCATGAAACTGCCTCAAAACTCTTCTGTTTGCAAGCAGAACCTGAAGGCCCTGGTTAGAGAGTAGGATTCCCGAAGCTTCGGTTAAGAGGAAAGATGCAAGACACTCCCTGTGTGGTGTAAAGATTAAACCTGAATGTACTTGTTGTAAGGGCGTCACAACACTGGAAAAACCCAGCCTAGTAGTAAATAATGTAAATAGCAGAACTTTGTCCTGTGGCATGGAGCTTAAGATATCTTAGCACTTAAATGACTGTTGCAGAGAGTAACATAATAAATTAGAATGCTGATTAAAATAATACAAGATTGCCTGGAAAAGATCATTTCTAAAATGAAGCTATAGCTGGAGAGGAAAGATAATACAATGGTTGGACTGTTGATCATTGATCTAGAGTAGTGAAACCCACATTAAATTTCTAGCTCCGTAACAGCCATCTTGTACAATGAAAGAGGCCCATGGGATGCCAGCTGGATTACGCTGCTTTTATACTTCAAAATAGCATTTTCCAATAATTACTACTTGATTAGATGAACTAGTGAAAATCCTTGTTCAGATAAAGCTTTCTGGCACTTGCAGTTAGCACAAACCTAAACAATGGGTATGCTGATAAGAAGTCTTTAATTTTCTAGTGTGAGCAAAATCATTCTTCAGCTCACCTTTGCATTATAGTTACTCCCCTAAATACTTTATTACCACAAATAATCAGTGAATACATAATTATGCTTTTACATATTCTTTTTCCAGTTGGAGCTTACAATTTATTATTATTTTTTTCAATTGGAAAGTAGTGATTAGTATAGGTCTCTAGCTTTTTATTCCTCTGCTTTATTTTTAATACTTTTAATATTAAAACAGCAGAATAAAAGCCTTAATTCGCTAGAGCTGCTGTTCTGTTTGGGCTGTTTGTATTGGTACTTTCTGGACTGAATTTATACTTTCAATTTAATGAGAAGTATTTGTTTATGTAATGATTCACTGAAGAAACTTGGATAAGAAAAGGTTAGCAGAAAAATTGAGTACAAAGTAGTAGTAACCTGTGCACTACTTTCAGTTTAAATACTGAGCTTTCAATGTGAAATAAGGTATAGTGAGTTACACTCCTTAAAGAGGAGGAGATAGATTAACTGACATCTGATTATAACTGAAATTAGAAAAGAGTATCTAAACATCTCTTCCAGTTTTGATAGTAATGTAATAAATGCACTCTTATTAGATCAGGGTTTTTGATCTTATTGATGTTTTGAAAACTTCATTTTCCTGTTTGTCTAGTAAAGGAAGCCAGTATACTTTTCTCCTTGCCCTAAAAGGAAAAAATATTTTTGTTGAACTTTAAGGGACTTCCCGAGTAGTGTTGATAATACCATTGTGTATAAAATACTTTTTTTTTTTAACAATGGAATTTTTTAATATGTGTTACGTATACAATATAACATATGAAAATATAAAAATCCATAGGCTTTTTTCTTTTAAGTAATGTTGTCTGCAGATTTAGCCCACCTGGAGTCAAATCTTGTGCCCAAATACAAATTAACATGCAGAGGTTTGGATTTGTTGAATAATTATTTGTGCTTGTTCATGCAGATATAATTAAGAAAGGTATGAATTGTCACATCTGGAAAAGTTTGAAAATGAAAGGACTCTTGGGAAATAAGATCTCCTATTGTTGCTATCACCAGTAGATGTGAGAGAGTTTGTTCTAAAACTTGGGAGTAGAGGTAGGTGTTACTGTAATGGAATAGAAGTTCTTCAGGTGGACGTGGATATGTCCTTGTTACTATAGATCTTAGCGTTTCATAGATTAGCATATTTAAGATTAAACTTATTGTGAAAGGCAGTTGAGTTTCCAGTCTTAAAATTCAGGTTTTGTCTCAAAACATGAGCACTTGCAAAGCAGAGGGAACAACTGGGGAGGCAGCTGAATTGCCTAGGAGTTGAGACCAGGAAACCAAGGCAAACAGTTTCTCACTGTTTCACACCAGAAAAACAGTTACCAAGTTAAGGTAGATCTCAATGACAATATTTAAGAAGGTAATAAACAAAACATCCTAAAATGGGGGAAATAAAGTATTGCAACCTTAGACAATAATTACATTGCCAAGAGGTTTGAAATATTAGAAGAGCTGCTCTCTGGAAAAGCAGTGTGTAATGCCCTGACAAAGGTGTTGATTAATTTTATAACTCACATCATATTTCAGTATTTTCATGTATGTTTTCTGCTCTGGAATAAGGCTGCTCTTTGGGGTTGGTTTTTTTTTGTTTTTTTTTTATGGCATAACCATTTTTGTAGAGTTTTGATAATAGACCTGTTTGAGAGGCAAGATATGCTGAAAAATAGTTTTTGTTTTACTTATTGAGGTGACAATTTAAATACTTGTTTATACTAGCTACTCTGCCTGGATAAAACCCCTTCAAACAAGTGTTTAGAGTACACATCTGCATTGATACGCTTCCGTTCAGTGGCTGTGTGCTTACTGCCCCTTCACTCTAGCTGCTTCATTTTTATTGGAAGAGATGCGTGAGATAACTGACATGGTGAGAAATCAGCCAGCTTCTACTCGATGGTTTGTGGTGCATCTAGATCATCCCCTTTTCTAGGACGGAACATCAGGTATAATGAATGCACAAATGTTAATGTTAATTATTAACTAGATTGAATTAGTTACTGCAATCGTCTGTTGGTGTTCAAAGTGGGTCACCAAGACTCAAAGTACTTCCTGCAATGAATTCTAGCATTGATTTTCATATTTGTGCTTGTGCTGTTCTTTGGCTACTAGTTTGGAGAGGAAGAGTAGAAGCCTTTTGCTTATAGCCTCATTCATGTAAAAGTAACCTGTCCCTTCTGTTGGAATTGCAGTAGCACATACATTACAGGACAGAATCCCTCCATCAGGTACTGAAAAAAGATTTCCTTTTTAAATCAAGCATAGCTACCATGAAACAGTGGTAGAATTTTTATGTTAAAGCACCTTTGCTACCTTGTAATCGAAATCATTAACTGAAGCAGCTGAATTTCAGACTTTGGGAAATGCAGAATTTTTTACTGTTTGTTGTTAAATAGCACTACATGAAGGATATTTAGAGGAAAAATGATCACAGGCCTGAATTATTATAGGTTTATTTAAGCTGCATTTAATAGAAGAGTGTATAAAAGTGGGTTTATACGTAGGGGACTAGATTTTGAAAAGAAATCCTTAGTACCTCGAGGGAAGCATATTAGTAAAAATTGCTTGAAGAAGTGAGGAATTAGGGCATATGTAAGGTGGAATCAGGACTTTGTTCAAGTTACAGGCTAAAATCTTGACTGACAAAGTCAAACGTGGAAGAAGGGCTTCTGAAATAGCTGTGTAAGTAATCACTTCAAGAAGGGTATTGCTAATAAGTAGGATATAGGAGAAGTGAAAAAAAAATCACTGGTTTTAAGTGATATTTAGAGATTAAATCGTGTGGGAAAGAAATCAGAGTTATTCAAAATAAGGTGAATTAGACTTTACAAAAAGTAATTTGCATCAAAGTAGAGAAGAGTGAAAGAATATACTGTTCAGTGAATAAATGCAGTAGTTTGGCATGAAAGTTGAATTCACACTTTAATATAGGTGATAACTTTGTGTTCAAAAGCAAATGTAAATAAAGCATAACTGAAGTGGAAGCAGAATGCTTCCAGATTGAGTCAACTTGATGATGATAACCTCTCCTTGAGTTGTGGTGGAATTTGTACATGGAAACCTGTGCTCAAAACGGGAGTAGAGCTCTACTGTAGATAGGTGTGTAAGTGGAAATGTAGTATTTCTTTGTCTTACAGATTATCGTAAATGTCTATATTGAATACACAACATGAAAATGCTCATTAGATCTTCCTGTACAAGGAAGCAGTTGTAGCTAGGCTGATTTTTACAGATATATGTTTGCTTATTACACCATGACTGGTCTTGGGTTGTTTAAGAATTCCCATGTTTAGAGTTGCTTGAGTAAGGCCCGTAACTTTACCATGTCCTGGAGCCCTTGGAAATAACAAGAAGATCGTCAAGGCACGTGTTTATATGTGAAGTATTTTGTAGTACAAACTTGTTAAGACATTTCAGAAATTCATGAGTCAATCTTACATGCTTTGTTGGGACAAGAGTATGCAAGAACCAAGGCTTATTCCACTAAAGCCTACATCTTTTTGTCTTGTTGACTGACCATAGGTAGTTTTACCACGATGTTTTTCACTTTTTATTGTCTCAGAAATAATTATTGAAAATGGTAAGATACTGTTTGACGTGAATTTAGCCTAATTTTTTCTATTTAAGAGATTTCTACAACTTGTTAATTTAATATTATCAGTTATTCTTATTTCTAATATGTCCTGGTTTTTTTTAAAGGTGACTTTTGTGTATCATTGATATCAAATCTAAAAATGTGAAGTGCGTGTGTTGAAAATGTGTGTGATATAAGGAACTGGCATGAATATTAGAACGGTTTACTAAGCTGCTACCGTAAAGTGCCTTTGTCTTAAGTCTCTCAAGTAGAGAAAATTGTTGCCTCTTGCATATACTTTAGAATACATGTGTTGCTTTCTAAAGAAGGATAAAATGGAGTAGAATAAATATGGCACAAGACTAAGCTTTTAGCAGTATGTTTATTTTAGGGAACAAAGTATTTCAAGGTTGACTTGAGAAAATGGAGGTGTTGCTTTGTCTTTGCTGCTTTTTCTGAAGAATAGAACATAGCTTTGTGCTAGTTATGGTATACCTTCTGAGAATATTAGGATTGCTGACATGATGGATACTTCTCTGGTTTTGCAGTTGCTTATAAAAATCTTAGTAAACTTTTTGTTTCGGTAACTTGAAACTACCCTAGACTTTTTTATTCTAATTTTATAATGGCTTTAGAAAATACTAATAGTCTTTAAGAATCTTTGTCATAGTCATAAGCACATCTGTAATGTTTAGTAAGTGTCAACTAGCATCATTGCTTGGAAATTAAATAATTTGTGTAGGATACTCTCTGCTTTTGAGGTATTCACTGGGCTGGTTGGAGATACTTTTTTAAAACCACATTTTACTTTTTCTGCCTTACTCCAGTGAGAGTATTGATTTTTACTCACACCTGTGCATCTGCTGGGTGCTTTAAAAAGGGGAGGTAAGGGGGCCACATTTGGATTATGTAAGTATTGCATGCGAGATGTTTGAAGTAATCCTTCCACTTTACGCTGAGCAGTGTCATGATTGAAGTAGTGCGCTCAAATTTCTCTGCCTCACTTCACTATACCTCTAATAGTTTCACGGGGTATTTTGGTTTTCTTAATAGTAGAGATAATTATGAGAAGTTTAGGACGAGGTACAAAGTGGCGAAGACTGAAAACTTCGTTGGTTTGATCTAGACAGGAAGATACCGAGGGATCTGCTTTCTCTTGGATCTTTACCTACCAAATCCTTGAGTTCAATGGTTTTTGTTTTGCTCTTGCTTGTTCCGGGCATAGTTGAGAACTGTAGTATTTTGCTTCCCTTTCACAATCAAATTCAGTGAGTTACTTTGCTAATTGTGACAACCTAAAATAGTGTAGTAAAATAATATTTTACATATTCAGACATTTATTTTGTAGTACAGATCAGTGATATAAATACTACGTAGTTTATTTAAACCTCTTTTAGAAATTGAGCGTTAGAACTACTAGCGTTTCAGATCTTCATTTATAGGCTATAGAAAAAGAGGCTGGTTGAAACTTCAAGTGTGAAGTGCACGGTGGTATTTTTGGGAAGAACATTCCAATAAAATGAGGTGCCAAGGAAGTTATTGTCATAAATAAGGTACTTATTATGTGTCTGCAATTCAGTGGGACCTTTTCAAAGGAATCTTATTTCTTCTAGACGATAGAATGACTTAGTCAAAGTGGGAATTCTTGGAGTTCATCTGCTCCTGTCCCCTGCTCGGAAGGGGCTGCCATCTAAGTTAGATTGGGTTACTCGGGACCTTGTCCAGCTGAATTTTGAACTCTCCAGGGATGGAGATTCCACAGCTCCTCTGGGCAGCCTGTCCCAGTGTTTTAACTGCTCTCTTGGTGCAACTTTTTCTTATCTGGTTGAAAAGCTCCTTTCATGTAACTTTTGACCATTACCTCTCAGCCTCTGTTGTGCACTTTAAGAAGATTCTGACTCTCTGTTTTCTGTAGTGACTTACTGAGTAGTTGCGAATGGCATTTACCTTCTGGCCTTAGCTTAAGACTGAACAAACACAGCTGTTTCAGCCTCTCCTCATGCATCTTTTTTTTTTTTTTTTAGCCCCCTTTGATTTGCTCCAGTTTGTCAAAGTCTTCCTTCTTCTGGGGGAGCCCAAAAATTGGCGCAATATGCCAGATATGGTCTGAATAGAGGGAATAATCACCTTCTACAGTGTGGTAGTTATTTTGTCCCAGGTGTCAGTTTTTGCTCTTGTCTTTGAATTTTTTGAGGTTTCTATCAGCTGGTTTCTCCAGCCTGCTGAGACGCCTCTAAACAGTAGCTCTACTGTCCAGCATACCAATCTATCCCAATTTAGGGAAAACCATCCACAGACTTGCTGAAGTTGCATTCCGTCCCACTCTCCTGGTCATTAACAAGGCCATTAAACAATATCAGAGCTGGTATTAACCCCTGAGAAATTCCCCAGTAACAGCTTACCAGTGAGACATCAAACTGCTTACTGCAACCCTTTGAGCCTCTTGCTCCCTGAACCTTGGTTCTTGCACTGCTGGAAGATGGTTGCAACATTTGCATTTTTCCAGCTGTCAGGAACTTGTCTTGATCACCTTGTAGAGATGTTAGAGCGGCCTCATGATGTCACCACCTAGCTACTTCCACCCTCATTGGGTGCATACTATTCAATTCAATAGACGTTCTGTATCCAATTTATCTAACTGGGGTCCTTAACTTAATTTTCCTCTACCGCAGGTAGTACTCCAGTACTCATGCACACCTGGGAAGTCTGAGAACAAAACTTACCAGCAGAGACCAAGGCAAATACATGTAAACTTTTCTGTGTCCTTTGCTGCTAGATAGCCTGTCTCATTTCTGCAGTGGACCAACATTTTCCTTGATTAATTCATATTAATGTCAACTCGATGTTTAAAAACAAGTGCTCAATTAACGAAATGTGGTTTTTACTTTTATATTTTTTAGGTGAAATTAAGTTTTAGACAGACACTTCGTACAAGAATCTTTCTTGTAATGAACTGTGAATTGTATATTCATATATTAACACTGGGGCTATAATGTCTCAATCAAAGATCAGCCACGTTCCCTTTACACAGCTCTGTACATCAGAGGCAGCCATTAGATTAAATAGGTAATGTAAAAATGCTACTATCTTGCTATTCCAGGAGGCGTTGGGCATTCTTTATCTGAAAGTAAAATGAGTTACATGATCTGCAGCGATGGTAATGTAATGATGGATTCTGTTGCAGTGTGTGTTCCGGAACTCACATTGCCTAGGGAATCTGGACTCTGAAAGCTGTGATTTGTACCATGTGTTGAAAGCCTAAGAAAACTAATAAGGTCACTTCTTGTTAAAATGTGTATAGAAGATAGAAAATGTATGTTAAGTGGTTTTTCACAGGAAATCATCAACTGTCCTGTCTAGTTGATGATGATGTTATTTTTCATGCCCACTTAAAAATGCTTTCCACAGTATGACTGGGCTCACATTCCTGGAATTGTAGCAAGGAAAGCAACAAACCATCAAAAATAGACAATTTTTAGGAAAGAAGTAATGTATCTGGCTAGCTTTTGGCCCTGGTCTTTAAGACCTTTGAATTGAAAGATTTGAACTTTGAAATCTGTCATGATTGTTCCTATTCAGTAAAGGTATTGATTTTGTGGCTGTTAGCTTTGTTCAGTTACAGCGTACTTACAAATTGGTTCATGCCCAGAGTGTGTTGTAGAGCTTGTTTTCCATTAGCTTTGTCAAAAAGTAGAAAAACCGAGAAACCGAGTTTTGACAAAAATCTGTCTTGAAATGGATGAAAAATCATGGTAGGAGTCTTCTGCTCCTGTTTTACTCTTGAGTGAAATTACTATCCAGGCAGTATTAGCCTTACCGTGGCAGAACCTTTGGCTTGCAATGTCACTGTATCGAATCTGCATTGAGGAAACGTAATCTGTTTAAATTACTGCATAGATTCTGCATAACCTTTTAGTATAAGTAAAGTAGTAAATGCCCTTGAGAAATGTGTTTGAAGAATCAGTGGAAAAATGGATTTGATTATAACAATGCAGTATTTTCAGGAAAAATGTCTGGATAAATTACCAAAAATGCCATGTCTAAGAGAACACCCTGTGTAAGAGGATAAAAGAAAACAAGAATATGGATGAGTGCATGGAGGAAGCATAAACTGAATTATCTAATTTCATGGTTCTATGGAGTCTAAATGTAAGACTTTATTTTACCTGTATAAAAACAATGGCTAGGAAGATATCCCCCTCCTGCCCTGCCCCCAGTGCAAATGCATTATAATGAAATAGTCAGCCACTGTGTAGTTCTGATTTCCCCCCCCCACCCAAGCATCTGTTGGAAAGATTTATTGAGGAAAAAAAAAATCTTTGTGATTCTTTATAGGATGAAAAAATCTAGAAAATCCTAGAAGAAAATGGAAAAATATTGCTTTTGTCACTTGCAGGTTACTTCATTGAAAATGTTGTCTCAAAACTAAATAATGAAGGCTTTTAATAAAGTATTTCCATGAAATTATCACCAGGTTTGCATACAAGGCAAGGACCAGATCTTATGTATAAAATGCAGTATGTCCAAGCTCTTACTTCCCCATCTCATAACTTGCAATTTTAAGTAAACCTGGTATTTTTTTTGACAGTAAAGTTTCAACAAACTTTATAAAGTCTGATTGTTCAAAGTAAATTCTTCACTGAGTTTTAAAACCTCACATTTTGTTTTAAGCATCCAAAGTATTGTCTGTGCTGAGGCTGAGCATGCGTTTTGGACACGTGTAATGTTCTAGTGCTGTGTTTTTTCCAATCCAAATTAGTTATAAGGAAAACCTTGAAGTGCAAGCAGTGAAAAACTGTTCCTCTTAACAGATGCAAGAATAGGTAAATATCTGGATAGTATGGTAATACAAACAAGTAAAGGAAAAAAAATCAAGGTTAGCAAGTAACCTATGGGAAACTAAGTGATGGAGATGAAGTCCTGAGTTGGATCATGTTTTTTAGATAATAGTTTTGAGCATCTCTGGTTTTATAGAAGAAAGTCAATGTGTACTATGGGTGATAAAAGTTAAGAATATTATTCTTCCTTTTAAAAAAGCAAGACAGCAATTGGTCATTCCTTTTGTCTGCTGAAGTTTTTGCTTAAAAAACCACCCCTTTGCTTATTAAATGATTTTAATTTCTGTTTCTGTTTGAAAACTGATACCTGATTTTGAGTAACCATACAATCTCTTTAGTTTAAGATTTAAGAAGTGACTTCTTGTACTGGTTAAATAGTTCCTTGCCTGAAACATTTCAGTGATATAACCAACTTAGGTCACTTTAGAAACCTTTTTCTGTTTTTAAATTTTGCTTAATCTGTCCATAGTGGATACAGTAGTCATTTTTGAAATGTATACATGCTAGGTATCTTAATGTAATTTTCAGTTTGAGATGAGAATTGGCAGATTGACTTCAGAAAGTATTTATGAATTTTAAGTTTGGGATGGAGGTTGTAACTAAATATAATTAGTCACATACGTATAAGAATATAGTATATATTCATATTATAGCATATTATATTATTGCATATCATATATATGGTTAGCCATCATTAGTATATGTAGTTTCATGCTATTAAATATCCATGGTTTTTAGTCTGCTATTATGAATTCCCATAAATCCTTTGTTTTTATTAAGGTTTGTCTCTGTATCATGGCTATTTCTTGGTTTGACTGCCATCATATTCTCTTTTAGATATCCCTGATTCCCTTTGAGTTTGAATAGATTTAAGGATTAGCACTTATTGACATCAAATTACTCTGAAGTTCACCTATTACTTTTACAGTGGACCACTGATACTACACCACTTGATATGTTGAGATAGTTCAAAACTTTACAGTACTCTTCCTCTGTTGAAATGTTCGTCTAACTTCAGTGGCTTTTGCCAGCTTTTGCCATTCTTTGCACTGTCTGTGGCTAGAACATGTTCTGTCTTCCAGTTTCTTAGGTGTCTGTTCCAGATTGTTTCAGATTGTGTGCTTTCTCTAAGTATTATTGTCCATTTAAAAAAACAGTTTATACATAAATTTTAAGATGAGTATTTCTAGGATACTGTTCTAGATTGTGTTTCAGTCTGACTCCAGCATGTGTTTTCAAATTGAAATAACATTTCCTAATGAAAAGAATAGGTGAATTGTTATGTGAATCAGCTTATGATAAATCTAGAGACAATATTGGCTTGCCAGCTTAAAATGACTTTGTCCATTGCATTAGATACTCTTACATTAAATGTGGCATGCGAAACAATGTTGAAAAAATCATTCCTGGGGTCATAAATTGATAATTCTGTGTGAAAAGTAGACTTTCATTTGACATCAAGATGTTGTTCCAAATAATATTTCTTTTTCTGCCTGAGTGTCCTGCAATGATTTCCTTCACCTGTTTGATATTCACCTGCTGCTATGGAACAAGCTACAACTGCAAAATTGTGAAGGAACAGATTTATAGCAACAAGAGAAATTTATTCTGTAAATTGCGCTTGTTCCAAGGCCAGACTGCTCTTAAATTAATGTTAAATGCTTTTATACGTGAGATAAAAAGCAATTTTCTTTCAGTGAGCACCTGCCACACTGAGCAAAGAAAGTTTAGCTTCAATAAACTGTATACCGACTGAAGCTCTGGGATGCAGTGTTGCAGAATTCTGTGTCAAAAGCAAAGCACCTTTCTTTTGCCAGCTATTAATCCCCGTGTTCAGATTCAGTTTTCCCTGCTCCTCAGCAGCAGTAGTTTTATTTCTAGTTGGGACTTTCCCATACAGGATTTCCCTCTGGTTTCTGACGTTGCAGCAAGTCTGTATTCTGAGTAATTCATGAGAAGAAAAAGTGGGAGATATGAATGAATCTCGGTTATCGGAGACAAAAAAGTGGGAGAGATGAATGAATCTCTCAGTTATCAATCAAAAGTTTTCTAGCTATAGGCAAGTACGAACTCATTAGCAGGAGAGCTGTTAGTGAAGCAATCTGGAACTACTCCCTCTGCATTCACCTTCCATTTGAACAGCAACTCTTGTTTCAGTTTGACCTGTTGGAAGAAATCAACAACCACTATTGTCCTCAGGGGGGTTATAGTGTCAGAAGAAGAATCTGCATGAAAACCAGTCAGATAAATTAGCTGGTCTCAATTTAGTCTTATTCTAAAACCTGACTAAATTCTGTACTAGCTGAAGTGTTGGAGTGGTCAAGCCACATCACTTGAAGTTGGATAGCACCACGTAGTTCCTTCTGCTGTACCAAGCACGTAGTGTTCCCCTGCAGCAGCTAGGGTTTAGTAATGGAGAAAAAACGTGAGCTTCTTACCTTTCAACTGAGGATGAGTTACAGGAAAAATGAATTTATTGTAAGAACTACTATGTTAACCCTTGCTGAACCCAAGTGGATTATATTTTTTCATGATACCCTGTTGGTGGCGTTGATGCCAGTCTAGTTGGCAGAAGGAGACGGTAATTGTTATACTCAGCTTCCTCTGAGATTTGCCTTTGGCTAAAGTGCCAAAGTTCAAAAAATGAGTAACATTAAACCAGTGGATTATAAGTTAAAAACTTAAGTGACTCAAAGCCCGAAGTTCTTCCCTTCTACCCACTCACATTCCCCCACCCCTCAACAAATCCAAACCCCTTCCTGTACTCCCAAGGATAAATATTAATCTATACAGTTGAGTTCAGTCTGGTTCTCAGCAGACCATAATGTGAGGAGCATATTTGAGGGCATTGGAAACAATTTTATGTCAACTTTAAGATACCAACAAGTAGCTTAACTATTGAGTTAAGCCAAATGAGCAAAGTGTCTGTTTTAGTTAATAGAAGGCAGTGGCACAGTAATGGTACCGTACACAGTATGTTGTGGGGTTTGTTGTTGTTTGTTTGTGTTTATTTTTTTAATAATGAGGTGGAGAACACGCATTTTCACTGTGGTGTGCCAGTCACGGTTCAGGAACAGGCAGGGAAAAACATCTTATAAAACACCACCGCCAAAATATAAAACTTGATATCTGGACCAGCATTTAGCTGCTTTTTGAAAATGGGTATTTTAAGATGTTAGTATTGCAAATGTTTGGAGTTTCTTTCTAGCTTTGTGCCACATGGTTTGAAAATCCTAAACAGACGTTTGATGAATCAGCGTCTCTTTCCGTTCCTTCTGTCCCGCAAAGACTGCACACTTACAGAAACATAACAACATGTTCTTAAATTGAGAACATAGCAAAAAAACCCTGAATCGCCAGAAGAAGCGGTAGTGGGATGTGATTTTCAAAAAACCTCATTGTTACGTCACTGACAAAAATACTAAAGGTTGAGAATCGGAGCAATCGCAGCTTTTCCTTGCTTTTGTTAGTATATTTAAATGGTCTTTTCTGTGGCTGCAATTGTGCTGTTTTCCATATGAGTTTGATCATTTAAGTATGTTTATCCTTTTAGTTCTTGAGAGAGGAAAACAAAGCATACACTTTTGGGGGAGAGAAGGGGGGGGGGGAAAAAGGCTTAGGTCAGCAGTCTGTGCATTGGTGTCACTGTGCATTGAGCTTAAGAACTTGGGATGTGAAAGAATGAACACATTCCATCTGGGCAAAAGACTGATGTCTGTTAGGGTTCAGTTTGCTATGATTTTTGAGCTTTCTGTATGATCTCATCACTGGAGGAGGAAAGTATATTCTCCCTTAAGAATAATCTTATGATTCATTACTACTGTGTTTTTTGTGTGAGGCTTTTGAGTGCCAGACCTCCCCCCGCTCTTCCACCCCAAATAAAAAACAACCACTCTGTCTTTGGCTTTATATGGTATTGCTGTAGGTGGACTTATCCAGAATAATGGTTGGCTTTAACAATCAGAGCCTAACATCTTTGTCTAGAGAAGAACTCCTCCGAACATATATTTATCCAGCTATTTGTCAAGCTTTACATTCTGGGAAGAGAGCTTGTACACTTTGTTTCCTAAGGTTTGGTAAGCACTGTTTTGCATGAATCTTTCCTTTTCTGAATTTTCCTTTTTCTACATATAATTCCATATACTTGGTTTGGTAGGTTTACTTGGGAACAGACAATTTCTTAATTTTTCTTAGTTAATACTTACACTGTCACTTTAGTTCCCCAACCCACTGCCCTAATAAGTTAGTAATCAGTTCTTTGAGCAGCTGTGCGTTTTGGCAGTTGCATTTGAAGCTGGAGATGGATCCCTGCACTCGTTCTCCCACATTCCCTAATGAGCTCTCATTTTGGGAAGGTGCAGGCTAATCCGAGTGTAATGGTTTCTGGAACCATTACACCAGTACAGCATACCAGAAAAAGGAAAATTTGTAGATAGGCAACTAAACCCTGTAGGATGCTTTTGAAGGCCTAATGACGTGGCAAATAGATGAAGACCCTTTTCCTTTACTGCATGACTGTAGACACTCTGTTTATTTCCCACTAATGCTAAAGTAATCTGTCTGTTTTAAAAAAAAAAAAAAAGGCATTTGTGATCAGACCAAAGTGATTCTGGTGCAGTGAATGAAATAAGTCATCTAGCATCTTACAGTTAGTTCCTGCAGTCTAAGGGACATGTATATTGCAGAAAACCCTGTGGACTGTGAAGAGCTCCGGTATAAATACTGAGATCGTTGGAGACCTGTCTCCTGTTAGAAGTACAGCAGGAAAGTGTAATAAGCTTGAAGAGCAATAAATATGATAAATGACCCTGTTCTGATTCACTTGGCTCCTGCCCCTTTGAACTGAAGTTTAAGTTCATGTATAGTAGAGGAATACAAAGGGCACTGGCTGAGGTTCTAGTAACAGTCTGTATGTTAAACTCTGCATTTTTGCTAGGAACAGGTGGATCATGGAAAGAAAACTAAACCTTGTTTTTCATTAGACCTGTCAAAGATAGTCATGAGCTGACAGCATGGATTTTCCATTTGGTGTAGCCCTTTGAGGATAGCGGAGTTCTTGTATGCATCTTATTTTTAGAAAGGGAGATTTTTTTGAGACTTATGGTGTCTAATTGCTGTAATGTACTATATTCAAATATTGAACTATCAAGTGGTCATTAAAGAGCAGACCTAAAGATTCTTCTTTGCTGAAGCTCCTGCCTCCATGCTTTTCTTCAAGGCAAAAAGTAATCACTTTAGAGTGCAGAACTTCTTACTAAGAGAAAGAAATTGAATTATCTCCCCTACATATAGTAATGTACAATTATTGAAGCCTGGAAAAAGGCTAGCACACTGTGGTCGTTTAATTTGTTTCTGATAGCGATAGCTTCATTTTTCCATCTTACTGCTGCAGCCTGATAAACAAAGTGATGGGTGGTGGGAACTGTTGGCAGGAGGGGAGTATGTCACCTTCAAATTGGTACCTGGATATGAAAATTATAGACCTGGAACATTAAAATTTTAGTTATAGGATTTGTGTGAAATGAAGGCAGAAGGCTTATTGTGTAATGATTGAATAGGTCAACTGGAAATTGTTTGTATTTGTCATTTTTTAAAGTATGTGAATCACCTTGTATCTTTATATGGTTAAGAATAATCCCCTGCTATTAAGAAAATTCTTTTATTTTAAATGAAGCATGAAATATTTGAGATCTAGACTTGTATAATATTTCCAGTTATAAGGCATAGCCTGAGAAGTGGAACTAAAAATAGTTTAACAGTTGTTAAAGAAAAGCTAGAAATTCTACTCGAGGTCATCCTATTTGCACTTATGAATTGTGCCACTTGAATACCAAATAGTTCTAAAACAAGTAGGTGTTTGTTCTTGTAATGTTAAATAAAAGCATGTAAAACCAGAGCTTTTATAAAAACTTAGGCCTGTGGAAGGACCGTGGCAGGGCAAAGAGTGAGAGCGCTCTGAATAAGAACATCTGAACTTGATGGTCTGTCCTATTAATTCAGTCTTCTGATCACCGTACTTGTTAATCACTCTTTGGTTCTACCTTTGTTGTAATTGGAACATATTAGCTTATAGTCACAGTCTCAATTTTTAATAGGATCTAAATGATTTTTTTTATCTGTCTGACACATGATTGAGCTGAAGTTATTTTTTGGCAAGAACCCTGCAAACCACATGGCTCTGCTTCCAAATCAGTATCTAGCTCCTGTCACCTATGGTTTACCATGCCTGTGAGTGATCCCAATTCAAAGGTAGCAAAAATTTGTTTCAGGTTCAGAAATTTTACAGTTGTTTTCTGTACTACTGTTACACATTGTAGAAAAAACACTGTTTGCGCTGTACTCTGTGAACAGTACAGAATGTTTCTAGGTTTCAACTTTAAGATAGTTCTGTGCCAAAATACTCTAGAAGTAAAGAAATCCAGTAGGTTCTTGCATTGTCCTCTTCTCAAACGAGGGAACTTTCTTATTTACCTGTGGCATGTTTTCAGTGTGATTGTGAAACACCTGAAATTTGTAACTAATTTTACTTTCTTTGCAGCTAATCTTTCTTCTTGGATCAGAGGTGGTCCTTTCGGTCTAAATTGTAAACTGTAAGAGGAACTGTGCTTAGAGAAGAAGCACTGTATATATGTCTATGTTATAATTTTACTAGCCCTATATTGAATTAATTTCTGGTTAGAAAAAGTGTGGTCTAATTAGAAATTGTTATCCAATTCTGATCTAGTTGTTGACTAGGTGATGAGACAAGCATGTTTCAAAAATTAAGAATATATTTCCTCATCTGATCTTGAATCTCTTGCACGCATAAGAGATGTGATCTCAGTATTCTGTCTTCTCCCCTAGCCTTGAAAAGCATTCCAGTGTTCAGCGCTTTTAATTGTTGGAGTGCCATGGAAAGTGTGACAGAAGTTGATGCTTTGTTTTCTCAAAAATGTCAGTATTGAAAATTAACAAAACAGCTGGACACTGAATTTTCTTGTGCCGAGAGGTGGAAATAAGATATTGGGAAATTCAGCATGATCTTTTAGAAAAACTCCAACAAACAAGAGCCCCTCCCAACCAACCAACCCCCAAAACCCCCGAGAAGGACTGGAGGTACTCGTCTTCTCCCTCCTTCATAAAATATGAAGAAATATTTCATTAGTTTCCTTTTGTAATTGATGAAGAATGTGTGTCCCTTCAGCCTTCTCAGTTTTCCAAATGGCAGGCTACATTCCTTGCAAGCCAGGCATCATGTGCTTTCTATAATATTGGATGTGCTGGAGTGGTATGTTCAGAGAATTCAACTTACTGATAAGAAATCATTCCTTTCTATTTTTATTTCCTGTCTGCATCTGGACATTTTCCGTAAAGACAACTTGTGTAGTATCACCCACTCCTCTCCTAATAAATAGTGTGTTTATGGTATATTCTACTTTCTTGTCTTTCTAATATGATGACATTCATGATATGCTCCCTTTTACCTTTAGGCTGTACCTTAGCTTCCAGATGACTGCCACAATCAGGATTAGCTACAGATGAAATTGTGCTTTTCAGTAATCAATAGACCCTTTTCTCAGGGAGAAAATGTTACATCTAGGTGTCAAATGTTGTAAAATATATCAAAACCAAAAGCATTTCATTTATGAGCAAGTGGATTTTTTTGTGCTGAACTTTATCCCCTGTGTGTGTGTGGTGTTCTATATAAGTTAAAAAGAGCAAGGTCCTTCCAGTCATCATTTCTTGTAGAAGTAATTGCCACTGGAAAATGTAAACTGTATGAAGCTAGTGCAACTCCAGATTCTTTGTTCTCCAGTCCTTGCAGAAAACGTTGTATATGGTTATGACATTTAATTAAACTTCATGGTTGGTGGTGAGGAGAAGGGGGGGTGGGCAGGAAATCTGCAAGGGGAAAAAGTGCAAAGTAAGGAAAAGTAAATCTTGATCTCTTTCATTAGTGGTTAGGCCTGTTTGTCTTGATCACAACTTCTCAGAATTAACACCTTTAAGCAAAAATTAAAGTGCTAGTGGTTTTGTATTTAGAAAGTTGGATGTTTCAGTAAGTTGCAAGGAGTATTAATGTTTTGAGTTTTTTTAAAAAAAAAAAACACACAAAACCTTAAAAATAGTGATTTGCCATAAGTAATTTTGTGTTCTGCTCTAAAATACTTGTATTTTAACAGTGAACAGAGTATCTGCCAAGCACGAGCTGCTGTAATGGTCTACGATGATGCCAATAAAAAATGGGTACCAGCTGGTGGATCGACTGGATTCAGCAGAGTTCATATATATCATCACACAGGCAACAACACATTCAGAGTAGTGGGCAGGAAGATTCAGGATCATCAGGTAAGCAAATATCTGGAAATTTGGAATAGGAATCTTAAGCTATTTTTGTGATTGTTTGTAACATTAAGAAATAGGTCTTCAGTAAAATTATGGGAACTGTAAATAATAAATTTACTTTTATTTTGAACTGAAGTAGCAAAACTGTATTACGGCTTTTCCCCATAAACTAAGCACTTTACATACGTCCAAGGTGACAGTGCTTGTGCACTCTTTACGATTCCTTCCTACAGACAGATATAAAGGCTACTGGTATTACAGAAGTCATCTGATTCTCTTTAAAGGAAAGTGTCAACCTAAGAACTTTTCTTCTTCCCTACTCTCTGTTCTTAGCTGCAGTCTGTGTAGGTACCAGCAGTTCTCTTGTAGCTCTTCCCATATTATGAAAAGTTGGATGCATGATTTCTCATTTCCCCATATCAGTTTGTTCAATAAAAACCTTCTGATACTTGGTAATGCTGATCATCTACCACTTTGAGAAGTTGAGAAGGGAGCAACAAGGATTACATCTTAATTTCCTTGATGAGGAAGTTATTAGATCTTGATTAAATGGCAAACTTAGCACTCTGTCTTGAAATGTGCTCTGCCTTGTGATATTTGGGGTGGGGTTAAAGATCTAATCTTTTTGTTTGAGGAAAGCTTCTATATCTGTTTCCCTCTCTCCCAGCATTTCATAAAATTCTTCTGGTTTGTTCTTGGTCATTTATCACACACCTGAAGCGTGGACTGATAAAGTCCTGTGTGATTTGTCGGTAAACACTTATTCCAAGAATAAATTATCTCTATGCATTCATCTGAGAACAAACCTGGTTTTTTTCCTCCCATTATTCAGTTGGAAAAGGTGAGAGGATATAGTTATCCAAGTGCAACGGGATCCTTTTAGTGGATGGCTTGTAATAAATGGTTGTCCTACTAGCTAGAATTTATCACCTTTAGTGTAAGCCATAATGATCTTGCAAAATGATACTTTGTGATGCATAGTAGAAGTCCACATAACTGCTGCTGACAGCACGTCAAGCTAAGGGGTGCAGCAGCCACCGTGAGAAGGTGATAACTTGGTTAAAAAACATAATTCTAACAAAGTACTCAGTGACATTAATGGAAAATTGAGTGTCTGAATTCCAAATGCATATTCGCATCGCTTACTCTGCCACTAAAACAAGTGCCGCAGGCGTGTCTGCCCAGTGACTACCTCACCTCCTTCCCAGGTGCCATTGCAGAACAGGTACAGTGCTCTGCGAGGGGAACTGGACAAGGGTGAGGAAGACAGTCCTTCCAGCTTGGAGGTGTTGTCGAGGCCTAGTTGGACCACCCCCTACATCAAAGCCACCTCAATAAAAAATAAAAGA
>VYXH01005884.1:12369-25377 GCA_013397275.1 Burhinus bistriatus | reverse complement strand
GTAAAAGGAGGGAAGATTTGCCCTTTCCTTTTTTTTTTTTTTTTTTTTTTTAGCAAAAATCTGTTTGTCGCAAAAGCGAGAAGAAAAAGGCAGCTGAATCCCACTGGAAAGCTGGGAAGAGGGCCGGGGATGTGATCAGTCCTTGGAAAGGACCCTCGGCCGTCTTGAGAGGTTTTTTTGTGGAGGTACTTGAGGATGACAAAGGTACCTCCGCAGGGATTGCTGGCGAGGGCTCAGGGCGTTATCACCGCCCGGGGGAACCGCCGAAGGGCCCGGACTAAACACACGCCGTTAAGGGGGGTGGGGTGGGGGCTTTCCTCGCTTTTACTCTGGGCCAAACCCTTGACAATTGCTCCTCGACTTGATTTCAGCCGGGGGGCTCCGTCCCCTCCCCACCCGGACGAGCTTTACTAAATTTGCTTCGCTTTTGGGTTTTCATGCTGAAGCCCCGCGGTGCTACAATCGTGCGGGGCCTCGGGGCGGCGGGTACCGAGGACGGGGGTCACGCACTGAATTTTGCCCTATGACACAAATCACACGAGAATCAATCCCAAACTGCTGCGTCCCCAAGTTCGTGCTCCACTGCCGGTGCTGGAGGTGACCAGCCCCAGGCTGAGCATCCCAGTCCCAGTCTGGTCCAGTGGAGCATGGGGCACCCCCGGTAAGAGCCCTTGTACCCCCGGTTCATAAAGAAACCTTCCTTGTAAAGTCATTTTACATTGCCCGAGCCTGAAAACTACCACGTAACAACTTTTTACGACCCGACTCCCAGGACACGGTTTAATTTAATTCCTTAACTCAACTCTCCATCCCTTTCTCTCCTGGCTGTGTTTCCCAGCAAGAGATCCCTCCGGGTTTAGCATGAATTTAAACACTCAAACCTTGCAAGAAGAGCTGATTCACGACTTGGCCTTAAACTGCAGGATTTTCAGACCATCTGGAGTTGAACGCTGATTCCAGCCAGGAGGATTTTCAGCTTTTTGAAAGTCCTTGGGATCCCCATGATGGGGAGGAGAGCCCCTCTGCGAGCTCCAGTAGCTCCAGTCTCTGCAGGAAGGTGTTGGGGCTGGTTTGTCCCAAGAGTTTCCTGGCCTCAGGACATCCCAAGGGCCACTCTGCTCCCTTGTAGGCCCAGCCGTCCACACAGAAAAATCCCAACCCAATCCCAGCCTGAAGCAGCTGGAGAAGCTCCTCAGATGTGTTGCTTTGCTGTTCTTGATGGTTTTCCTTCTAATTACTTGTGCATTTTGGAGTTCGAAGCAGGAGCTTGGAGGGGAGAGAAGGAGGTGAAAGAATGGGAAAGTGGCACTGGAAATCCAGTCAGGTAAAAAGCACAAGAGCAAATCCACAGCTTAACTCCCCTTGAAAGTGGATGAATGTGAGCCCTTTGCCCCCCCAGCCCTTGTCCGGGGACCTTCGCCTCTCCGGTTTATGGTTCTCCTCTGTGTAGTGTCAGCGTTTAATGCGCTTGACGACACAGCCTCCTCTTCTCCAGTCCCTCTGACGATTTGGATCCCAAATAGAGTGAAAAAAAAAAAAAAGACTTCTCCAGCTCTGTGATTGTTCCTGGTGCTTGGGAGCTGGTGTGGGTCTGCCCATTAGCCCACCAGTTATTCTTTAGATAAAGAAATAAAATAAAATCAAAAGGCTCCCAAATCAAGAGGTGAGTCACGAGAGCAAAAGGAGACTGTGGATCCCAGCAGCAGAGCTCGGCGTCTCTCCCCTCCGACAGAGCGAAGGCAAGTTGTGGCACCATCCTGAAACTATTTAATTCACATCCATGGGAGATGGGGGCCTTTTAAGGTCTCTTCTCCCTACCCCACCCCCAGAGCCACTACCCCTCATATATTATTTTTACTAATGTGGTGGGATTTTTTTTTTTCCTTTCTCGGAGGAGGAGGGATTTGTGCAGCCAGATCCGAGGAATTTGGAGAGAGAGAGAGAGAGAGAGATCCCCCTGTTGACTAGAGAGATGTTGTTCTTGGGATTAGAGATGTCTGACCTTGAAGGTCGCAGGTCACGGTCTTGAATAAGGAGCAGGAGTGCGAGGTTGGGATTGAAACTTGAGGTGTGTCTGCTGGAAATCACAGGGAAAAGTCTTCCAAACAAAGAGGAATGCCTCCATCGGGGTGAGAAAGGACAACTTCCCCAAGAATTATGGGCTCCTTCCGGATGGTTGCATACCTGCAGACCCCCCAAAGGATGCGCTGTGGCTGAGGGAGGAGAGAAAGGAGGGGAGAAAGGCGGGGCAGGATGGCTGGAGCCAGAAGGTCCCGTTATTTATTACTATTTGCATTCTGGGTAGGCCCAGTGGCCCCAGTGCTGGCGGCTTTATGGAGATAGGTGCTGTGGAGAGCAATAGAAAGAGCATCCCACTGGTGGGGCATGGCTGGCTGCCCAGAAGCATCTTTGCAGAAAGGGAGGAGAGGAAGAGATTCCCAGAAGGGCAGGGAAGTAACACAGAGGCACAGCAAGAGTCTGAGTCTCGAATCTGTCCCCAACGCAACAACTATGAAAGTGTCCCCTCTGGGAGATCCTGCAGAGCTCTGGGGAGTTGCTGTATGCCTCAGTTTCCCCCCGGGAATACCAGTCACAGGAGCAAAGAGCACTTCAAGCCTTGTTTAAGGGCAGCAGGGGTAGAATAGACTACACAAACCTTATTCTTCTGCTGCGATCTCCATCCAAATAAGAAAAGTAACATATTTGGTTGTCCAGAGCCATCTGGCTCATGCCCGTGGACCCTGCAGATGGAGGTTTGTACATGTCTGCTTCTGCGTACCTGTCCACGGGCTGGGCCCCTGCTCTGTCCAGGGGATGAGGTTATGTGGGTGGTGTGAGCAGGATCATGGCATGATCCTGTTGATGTCCCCTGCTAAAGGCCTGCACGTCCTGCCAAAACCATGCACCATGCACCGCTGGCAACGGATCCCTGTGGCTGTTCAACATGGCATTAAAGTCCGTGTTCAAATATATGCAGGTCAGTCCCATAGATAAAGCGGAACATCCAGGACTTTCAACACAACCTCAGCCCACATCCCTGAAGCTCCAACACTTGAACAGACTCAGCTCCAGACCTTCTGCCAATGTCAATATGGTCTAAATAACCTCAAGGACGAAAAGCCCCATTTCTATTTCAACATTTTTTGAAAAGAACAATGAGGACCTCATCGCATCACCCATGCAAACCGTGCACAGAAGGATCTGCAGTAAAACTCCACAGGCCAGGTCTTGCTGCGATGCTTAAGCCCATCCTTAGGGCCTTTTCCTTTCCCTTTTTGGGCCCGGGGGTCGGGAGGGGAAGGGAGAGGGTCGGGGCGAAAGCAGCCCCCTGCCCCGGGAGCGGCCCCGAGCGACGCTAGAGGGAGCCCCGGGCTCAATTAATTAACGAGCGAGAATTAACCAAGTGGGAAAAACACTGGAGTTGGGAGTGAAAGTGAGAATTTATTTATCTGTGCTGCTACTGGCATTTCAAGCTGCATTTATACCCATTTATATAAAAAAAAACCCTACATGCACAGCAGCAATATGGCTCTAACCTGAAATGCAGCAAAGGAAATGGCTTTGTGCACTTGTGATTTGATTCGGAGCAATTTGGGCTGTAATTGATTTAAACGGCTGTCAAACCTGCTTTCCCCTCTGCCTAGGTATTTATTCTTCACTTTGAAGCATTTGAAGGAAAGCAGAAGGCATCAATCTGTCTCCAAAATGCCTTTTTTTGTGCAGGTATTGATTTTTGAAGTGCTTCTGGAGGAAGAGGAAACGTAAGGAATAAATGTTAAAGAGTTCAACGTTTCCCAGCCTGGCCCAACCGTAAGCTCACACCCAGGGAGACCAGAGCAGAGCTGCTCGAGGGAGGTCCCCAGGTCTCATCCAGAGCCTGTCAAATGCAGTGGGACCACAGCCAAGAGGCCACCGGAGAGGGTTGCAGAGGCCAGGGGCACCCTTGGGTACCAGCCGAGCAGCTGCAGCAGCGTCCCCTGTTTTTGGGGATGCTTGTAGGGTGCTGCCTTCATGTAGAAGGGTCTGCAGACCCATCCTGAGCCCCAGACACCCTCATCTTCCTCCCTCTGCAGCCTTTCCTGCACGGCGCAGAGCTCTGCTGCAGGTCTGAAGCCTCCTGAAATGCGGGGTTTTCAGGGGTTGCAGCAGACTTAAGCAGAGCTCCTGCAGGTAAGGAAAGGGAAAAACAGCCCCAAAACAGGTCTCCATGGCGTGGTGGATGGGCTGGAGCTGTGTGGTGGATGAGCTCAGGCTTGAGTCTAAGCAAAACTGAACTAAAAGGGAGCTCAGCAGAAACAAGGTCATAAAAGCTGCTGTTGGCCTTATTTATTATAATTTTAATCTTATTAGCATCCCATTCAGTGGCTCTTTGGAGAATAAAACACTGATATTGTGTATTTATCTTGACAGAAACCAACCAACCTTAATAGAAATGAATCACTCAATAAAGAAAAAAGGGGAATCAAACCTTTCTGAAGTTTTATATTGCCTTTTTAATTAACTACTCTAATATTGCCTAAGTAAGTAGGAGGGGGAAAACTAGAAAGTAGCAGATATTATGTAAAGGGTTTCCTGTATCCCTTGTCCTAGGTGTAAATAACGCTCCTGTTAATTTAAAACCAAGGCTGCCTGTCTTTATGACTTCACTGCACTCCCATTAGCTCTATCTTTATACAATGTCATGGGTGCAAATACATTGGGTTGAAAACTTCCCCCAGAGCCACTTTAAAGTGACTTCTAATCTTTCCCTTTAGTGGTGTTAATTTAACTTCACAAGAGTGTTTGAAGCACCATTAGGCAGCGAAATGGACCTTCTCTCCTGCTGGTGCCCTTATCCAAATAGCAACGTTACAAAAAAAAAAATCTGTTTCATATCAGGCCAAGTCTCTGGGGCTCCAGAGAGCAGCTGAAGGAGACGTGGGCTTCCTTTTTATGAGACTTAAATACATAAAGGATTTATGCTTTGCATTTCTGTATCACTGCCCCGTGGAGGTCTCCAAGCACCTTGGAAACCTCCTGCCTCGCAGCACGCAGGACGAGTGGCAGCAGCTGCTGGAAATGGGGACAGCAAAAGAGCTGGGGACACGGCCAGGGAAAAAAAAGAGTCCACGTAACCCGGGCTGGCTACATGGTGGCATGTTGCTGGGGTGGTTCTTTTACAGCAGGACACCAAGAAAGGGTGGAAAGCGAGGTGCTGAGAAGTCCTACGTGTTTTGTGGTAGGCCATGGTGATGTCAATACGCCTGTCTGGCATCCTACAAGTGGGTGATGGGCGTGAGCGAAAGCCACGGTGTTATCTGTCATTAGTGGGAATGTGGCTGGGCGTTAGCAAGAAGGTAGCGTTACAAAAGCTGCGAGACACCGAAGCTTCCTTGCTGCTGGGTGCGGTAAGGTTTGTCACATGCATCACCCTCAATCACCTTCCAGCCCTGCTTCCAGCACCAACCCCAGCTTCCAGCACGGCCCAGGAGCAGATATATGGGGGAAAAGGGGCATGCACAGAGGCTTTGCTGAGGATAATGTCCCAGCCTCTGGCAAGCAGCAGAGTAAGAAACTTTCTGACCTGGTGGCTCTGCCTGGACCGTCATGACTGACAGCCAAAGTTGAATTGTCCCTTGATAATCTGTTGGATCCCTTTTTGACCCTCATTTACAGTTTTGGCTTCTACAACCTCCAGTAGCAGTGAGTTCCACAATGCTAGTGCACATTTTGTGAGAAACAGCCTGTCCATGCTCTGAAACAGAGAATAAATATTCCCCTGGACCCTTTCCTTTGCCTTCCAGGCTGGGACAGACCTCTGTCATCCTCCACCTCAACCATCCCTCTGTTCCTGGCAGCTTAGACAGCAATGGATGGCGTGGTTCCCCCAAGTTTTGGTGGAGAAAATATTTGATTACAGGACAGTCTGCCCCAGGAGAGCCAGATTGTCCCTGAGGTGGGGCAGGTGCAGGGATTACAGCCCAAAAGGAAGGATTGCAAGGTCGTGGGATGCGACTTTCTCCTGTCTTCCAGGAGAGGGCAATCCCTGGCTGGAACTGAACTGAGAAAGGCTGCTTAAACAGAGATGCTTGGGAGGATTTTCCTCTTTCGCTGCTCCTTCCAAGCAAGAGCTCAAATTACTGAGATGGAGGAAGGCTGTAAAATGGAAAACACAGATGGGGGAACTTGCAGGAGGTGTGGGTTTGGGGTAGCCTGTGTTGCTTTACACAGTGACATTCATTAATACAAACTAGCTCTACAAAAAGGAAAAAGCAGAGTGAAAAATAAACCAAAGTTCCTTTTAAATCAGTCAGAAGTTTATGCTGGGTGATCCAAGCATAAACATATCTAGTAATTTATTTTCATTAGGCTTTTGTTGAATTTATCTTCTTTAATCTTCTTGCTTTTTAAAACCCAGACAGAAGATGCAGGTGTATGTTGGGTAAAACCAGCAGATCTATACGTAACCTCTCTCTCAAACTCCTCCAAATACTTGATTTCCACCTCACGCACTGTTTTGTTTGTGCAATACACTCTCACACCAGCAAATACACTCTTCACCTACCCTGTGGAAACACGCTGGTGAGCAAGACCCTGGCAAAAGTTTCTTCCAAGTTTTATTCTGTATCATCGGGTAACAGATCAAATAGCTCAGCCTCTTCTGTCCCAGTTTCCCCATCTGCGAAATAAGGAGCATCAAACTGTCACATTTTGCAAGATGCCACATTGCAGAAGCCATGAATTAAATGTAATTTTCTTCAGATGTCCTCTTTCCTAAGCGGGCGGTGAAGGTCTGAGCCAGTACTTCAAAAATGTTTTCTTCTAAGTGTGAGGGGTGTCCCGCGCGTTTCAGTGAAGCTGCTTTTGAGCATGGCCTTAACTTTGCACTTGAATGTGGCCAGGAGCCGGCGGGAGGGGAAGGTGGGGAGAGGAAAGGGGGTCAAAATGCTTCTGAGTAATGAAACCACCCATGGAGGAGGGCTGCTCAACACCTCAGTGATTTCCCGACTACTTCCAGGGAGAAGGTTTGGAAAACCTAATGTAGAAGTATCAGAAGGGAAGTGGGCATCCCACCGGGCCACTTCATCCTGGTGAGAGTGTGTGGCTCAGAGAAAGAACGCCTGGAAAATAAATGAAAAAAACCTCGTTACAACAGTCCTTGGACCATCCTGTCTCTTGCTAACTGTTAACTACAGAAAGAAAGCAGGGATGAGGAAAAAGGACTCAAGCCTGGGAGAACTGGAATGTGGAGCTTTTGGGCACAAACTGAGCAGGAGAAGTTTCCAGAAGAAACAACATGAGTGAGAGGATTATTACGAAAGGCCAGAGTGTCAAATCTGTGCTGGGAGTTAAAAGGAGCCCATAAAATCCACTCACCAGAAATTGAGCCAGAGCAAGGTCTGGAGTTAACTCCTTAAAGTCTACAAAACAGTGATAACCATCAGGAGTGACTTTCCTTCTGTGAGGTGCAGAGTCTGGGCAAAGTCCCATCTTAGCCATCACCCAGAAAGCTATAAAGAGGAAAAAGGCAGATCAAGCAGGTTGATGAGTGTTTTATGCAATGCCATAAATCCAATGTCCAGAGCAGCTCCCTAATTTAAACTCCCCTTTCATAGCCATTTATAACGATTCTTTCAAAAATAAGAGAGAATCGTAACAATATAATCCAGTTATATTATAACAATATAATCCATATGCATCTAATTTCACCATCATTATTAATGAAAATTATTGCACTGCGGTAGCTGTGTGAGGCCAAACCCTCCTGGGGACTTGCAAACTGATTTCAAAGTAGGAAAAAAAGAAATTCCAATGGCTTTTGATTTTTTTTTCTTTATTCGAAACTTTTGCAAGCACTGGGCAGTGAATCCCTGCAAGTTATACAGAAATTTCTCCTCTGTCGTATAAATGCAACGAGCTCTTGCAGGTGTTTGAATACTTACTAGTCTAAAGGAGTAGAATCTGGAGAAATTTCAGAGCATTGCCTAAATAATATGTGAAAATGGGGACAAGACTGGAGTGTACCATGTTCTTCACTTTCATGGTGGACAGGACAAGAAACGATGGGTTTAGATTGCAGCTAAGAAGATTTGTATTACACGTTTTTTGAAGATTTTGTATTTGCAAGGAACAGAAAGGACGGATTTGGAGTCTGAAGGTGGGGGGGATCTCTGACGCTGGGTGGATACACGCCACAGTGACAACAAGATAAAACTGTCCGAGACCGTGAGCCAAGCTGAGACTGGCACTGCAATCTTTTGCGGTGGGTACGAGACTCGTTCTTACAGCTCTCACCTCCTGCTTTGCTCGTGGCGTGCCTCTGTTGGCCTCTGATCCCATAAGCCAGGAGCAGCTGATTAGCAGATTACAGACCAGCCCCGAGCTGTCCCCGCTTCCCCTTCTGCTTCTGGCCTTTGGATCCTGACCCTGCTCTCCAAACGGGCGAGACAAAACCTGTCTGGAGGGAGCGGGAGGCAGGACCCAGCTGTGTGAGTCCTGCTCTCCGTGCCCAGCTCTTCCCACAAATGCGGGAAAATGAGAGAAGCAGCAGGGTCTAGGAGACCATGAAAGGTTGACTTGCGAGCTACTAGTAATTCAGTGCTGTTCGGATCATTGGTGTTCAGAGACATTTGGGGAGAAAGAAAAAAACGTGTGGCCAACATTTTCAAAAGTTTTCGGGTGCTCCCCTCAAATGGCAGGTGCTCAGCCAGAAGAAATTACTCCGGCTTAACACACGCCAGAACAAATATCGTGTCTCCTGCTCAGAGGAGCAGAGCTTAAAGGGACAATCGAACTGAGATGCTTTGAAAAGAGAGAAACAAGTGTGATACGGAAGCAAAGGCAAACTAATGAAAGTCAGAATGAATTTATGAGGCACCTTAATGAAACACATGGACATGCAGAAGATGAATCCATGATGTTTAAGCTTTCGAGTCTGCAGACAGTATGGAACTCACATGATTGGAAAGGTAATAAATTTCGTAGCAAATGGACAAGATCATATTTGCACAAAGAAAACCTTTGCCCAAAGCAAGTGTGTGTGGTTAGTGAAAGATTCAATTAGGCTATTTAATGCCAGTTGCACAACTATCTTGTTCAAAGACTTGTACTATGTTCTGTCAAAGGTTGCATCCCTTAAATGGTAACATTTATGGTTTGAAGTCGAGCAGCTTTGCTCTGCCCGACAGATGGGTCTTGTGCCTTTGATGAGAGAGATCACAGAGAAAATTATAAACAAATCATGTCCAACTCCATACCCACAGTGACAGAACATATATAATAAATGTTACTTTTCACTTAATTACCCAGAAAATGCTCAGGCAACTCGCAGTCTCAACACGGGACATGGAAGCACCGAGCGATGATCAGAAGCTGTTAGCATTTGTTAGCCTTCCTGCAGCAACGCCCCGGCCCAGATGTGGATCAGAAACCCCACCGCACCGCTGGGCAAGCACGAAGCAAAACCCCGGTGGGGTGTCAGCGGGGACTGACAGCCCGGGGAGCCCTCCCCAACACGGACCGGGCTCGGGCGCTGCAGCCCCCCAACGCACCCCGGGGCTGCTCTTGAACCCGGGGCCGGCAGCACCGCGGAGAGCTCCGCACCCCGGACAGGGTGGGCTGAGGAACACCCGGGGTTCAACGTATATCCACACCTGTACACACGTATGTACACGTGTATACATGTACGGAAGCACCATTCCGTCTGGGCATTGACATCCAGAGGTTTTCTGACCCAGGGTTTGGACACGGCTGTGCTGGCGCATGGCAAAGCTCCACCTGTCCCATCAAGGGGTGTGTGGATTCTCCTTTCCCCAGGACATTTGGGGTTCTTCTTCTCCAAATCAATCCTCTGAAAGGAGTCCACAGTGAGGGTCTGCCTCTCCTCTCTGTGACAGGCAGCGAATGCTCACGATGGGTATGACCAGCAAGAGCTGTACTGGATGTGAGTCCTCATCAGTCCAGAATTGGGAAAGGTCCTTCCTTTCTCTGGGTACAGCCAGAGTCTCCAGAAGCAACACAGACGTTAAGTGAGCCCGGTTATTTGGGCTGGTCCTTTGCTTTCCTTCCCTGCATTTATTTATTTGCAGTTGTGCATGCAGCTGCATGAAAGCACTGTGCAACAAGACAGCGAGACCGCCACCTTAAATTACAAGAGTCAAATAACAACGCCAGCTTGAATTACAAAACTCTAACAGTAATAATAGTATTAATACTATTAATAGTAGTATAGTGGTAATGTATAGTAGTAATATAGAGCAGCAATTATAGTGTTATCACATATAATTATAGTAGTAATAGTATTAATAGCAATAGCAATAATAGCAATAATCATAACAATAGTAACAATAGTAACAGTAGTAAAATAGTGGTAGTAGCAATAGCAATAGCAATAGCAATAGCAATAGCAGCAATAATAGTAATAGTAATAGTAATAGTAATAGTAATAGTAATAGTAATAGTAATAGTAATAATAATAATAATAATAATAAAATCGTCATCATCCTCCCCCTCCTTAAGCGATATTTAACACCTAGGGACAGAAAGAATAACTTCTTCCCGCAGAGGGGGGAAATGCAGAAGCTAAGTGGTGAAACAAAGAGGGGAGAGCGCTGCGATGTGCTTGCGCGTTCCCCGAGCTGCTCAGGTGCGTCTCAACCGCGCAGGACGAGGGGACCGTGGCCTGGGAAGACCCTGCGAGTGCGGCGCAAGCGGCTGCGCGTCCCTGCGCGGTGTGGGGCGTAGCTTTCCCTGCAGCCAAGCTCTGAAAGCTCGCAAGGGTCTGTCTTTGCAAGCCAAACAGATGCGCAAGGGAAGTTACCAAACAAGCAGCGGGTTTGCGCAGGGAAGAAACGGCGGATTTTGTTTTAGTTTGTTTTCCATAGCTGTAATCGCAACTTTCTGCAAAACAGAAATTGGGGATGATGCAAAGCGGCAGCATGAGACGTTACAGCGTAAGGAGAATTTAGCTCTTCTTTCCCTTTCACTCATCACCTGCGAAAGTGATTTTTTTTTCTCCGCTTTTCTTTGAGAAACCTGGGGCGGCAGGACTCTTCTTATCTTCAGTGTTAATTTTCTGTTTTTATTTAACCGAATGTATCCGATTCGCTTTCCTCTCCTTCAGTCAGGCAACGAGCAAAGAAAAACCTCACACACACAGAGAAACCGGTACGGATTATTTAATTGACCCTGCGGGAAGTGTAACTGTAAATAGAGAAAAAGAATTCTTCGTGGCGTAAAAACTTGGTGTCTAGATCGACAGAGAGGTGCATTTCTGATTCTGGAAGAATAATAGTGGCTGTGGGTGTGAATTAGTGCAACATTTCCTACAGTATAACTGGTTAATATGAGCACAAATATTTTTACAGAAACAGTTTCAAGGTTGAAACTTGTATTTTGTGAAATCGTTAACCCCGCGGGAATGACGCGTCTCCGATACTATTTTAAAAATGCCTCCTCATTATTTGCTATGTGTGCACGTAAAAAAATTACCCAAAGAAAACAAAATAAAAAAAAACCCACCCAAAAAATGGAGAGGCTTTTAGGGAGCTTTTGCAAAGGTGGGGTGGCGGCAGGGCCACCAGAGCTGCGGTGTGCGGCTTCAGCCTGCAGGCAGCCCTGGGACACGGGTTGGGAGGGTTTGCCATCAAAATAGCAGGTGAAGCTTTGGATTACGGTTTTTTTGGGGGGGATGGGGTTTATATATTGTAAAGTTGCCGTTGTCCAAAATATTTTTAAGTCGGCTTAATCTGCGAGTTTCATTGTTGTAAAAAAAGAGAGGTGGGTTTTGTGTGTGTGTGCGGTTTTTTTCTTTTTCTTCTTTTTCTTTTTTTTTTTTCTCTGCCTTTATTAATTTCTTTTCTTCGAAAAGCACATTTAAACGGGTAATTTCTGCGCCTTCTAAACATCCACAACAACAATTCCCCGGTTGTTTCGGCGGTGGGAGAAGGCTCGCTGGCTCCTCCCCGGCTGCTGGGTGACCGTCCCGTGTGTCCCCCCCGCGACATCCGCCCCCAGTCCTGGTCCTTAGGGCAGGAAAACTGCCCGTCGCCCCGCTCCGGCTCCGGCCCCACACCCAGGGCCCTTTCCCCGTCCTTTCTGGCCGGAGGAGCCCCTCAGCCGCTTCCCTGGTGGTGTTTTCAGGTCGTTTTACCCCCACCGGGTGGGTGCGGAGCCCGGACGGGGCCCCCGCTGTCCCTCTTCCCGTCGGGACGGGGATGTGGTTTTGCCTCTCGGCCGGGGGACGAGACCCGGGGCCGGGATTTGCCGGGATTACCCGGGACATCAATCCCGGCCATGAGTTCCCCGAGGGGGAATCGGGGCACCCAGGGACAAGGTGGGCTGCACCCACGGCGCTCGGGGGCAGGGGGGTGGCATTATTTCATTTATTAACCCATCATCCCCAACCCCTTTCCCTGTGCCTGGCTCCTTTTACGGAAAAGGTCCCTCTCGGTTTTTCCGTTCCGCGTTTTCCCTGAGCGGNGGGTCGTTGCTCCAGCCCCTTATTTCTTGGCAGCTTTAATCCCTGTGGGTCAGATCCAGACACCTCCCCCCCTCCCAGACCACCTCTCCCAGCAATAGGGTTCCCCCACTGCTGTGAACCCCCCCAGTGCTGTCGGTCCCAGTACACCCAGGTTCTCTGATGGGGAAGGGATCCTGGTTTATACCCAAAGCGTTACTGGACTGAATTACGCTTCCCGAGAGGTGAAAAGGGCCAGACACACACAAGCACCCCCAGCCAGAGCCTGGGAGGGGGCACGGGCCTTTGGGGTGGGCTTGGGTGGACTCGGCCGTGCGCATCATCCTGGGGCTCCATTGTATGGAGGAGCCTGGAGCCTTCCGCTCCCAGCGGAGGGTTCGATGGTGAAGAGAGAAGCAAGGGTGGGAAATGTCCCAGTATGGCAGAGATTTGCAGGAGCATGAGGGGAGCGAACAGAGAAAGTGGTGTCCACAAATTCCCTTGAAGGATTTCGGTATCTTACTTCTCGTCCCACTTGCATTTGCAGCAAAAGGAAAAGTTTAAAAAAAAAA
>VYXH01005883.1:479867-526605 GCA_013397275.1 Burhinus bistriatus | reverse complement strand
ACCTAAACCATTCTATGAAATAAGAATATAAAATGTTAGCATAGGTTTCGCTATACCTTGAAATCTGACATCTAATCATGCCCAGATCCCTGACCTGATGTCTGTTTTGTATAGACTCCCCAGCTGCAACTATTAAAAAACTGTAATTATTAAAGACTGGTTGATTTTAGTTTTCTTCTTCTTAATACTTGTGACTGACCTACAAATCAGGCATGCACTTGTGAAACAATAGAGTTAAGGGCTTTTAGGCAAAATAAGCATCTTCTATATAGTCTGTTGTAGACAGATATCCTCAGGTTAAGGGTCGATGAAATTGCTAACTTGGGCTTCCAGTCACTTAATGTAGAAAAAAACCCCCACCACCAATCAAATCATTTCAAAAAGGAGAAATCAGAGCCACAGAAAGCCACACAAATAAAAATAGAGACTTTCTAATGATAAAAAAAATTAAAAATCCTGTTGTATAAATAAAGTTACAGGCCAGGCAACACTCTGAATTATGCCAAGGACATATTTATGCCCAGGTGGCAATACAGATGGAACATCTTTTTGTACGTCTTCAGTTGCAATAAGAAAATATTAGATTGCATGTCAAGAAACACACCAAATCTGTAGCTAAAGCAGATAATGAATCTGTATTGTAGAAATATTAGATTTTTTTTATATTCAACACATTCATCACTGTTACATAAAATTATATATTTAGCACATACAACATTTTTCTCCTTCTAAATATCTGCTGTAATTTCACAAAACATAGCCCTTAAACAGCCAGTAAGTGTTTTAAAAAGGTTAGAAGGGAAAATAGGGCACAGAAAGAGAAAATTGGTCACAGAATGTAACAAATATTAGAACTGGCTGAAAAACAACAAATATACTTTAAAAAATTTCTTCAGAATGTAGGCTGGCATGCCAATTTATTAATCAAATCCTAACATTAGGTTATAGAATTAATGAAAATAACATAACGTAAGTCATGATTTTTTCTGATCATAACGAAGTGAAAACACTACTTAATAGAATCTGAATTCTGTTACGGGAGACACATTGGATGAAAAAGAGTGGGAAAACACAGGTAATAAGCCCGACTACTACAAGCAAAAGACAATCAAATAACTCCATGATTTTTTGCTAATAAAAGAACCCACAGAACCATGTAACACTAGTGGAAATCAGCTCTATTTAATCAACTCTAGTTACATTCTGTTTTTCTTTGCACACAGACCTTTCACCATTGTTGTTTAAATTACATATCAATTACCCTATTAATTTGTGAGTTAAAACTCTTAAGAATGTAAACAGCTATCAGATTTAAAAAAGTGAAAGTGGTATTTGTATAAAGGAAGTTACCTACTCCTTCACTTAGTCTCCTAGAAACTTCCTTAGAAAGATCGTGTTTGAATTTCATTACGAAAATATTGTGTTGTAAAATTAATTTTTGCTAGCTATTGCAGGCAAACGTCTCATACCATTTTGGGTTAAAAACTGTCAATTCTGTTTTTTTTTTTTTTTTCCAGCTACACACCAATTTTTAAATATCCCAGTAAACATTAATTACTCAGGGGAATAAAACACAACATATTTCCAACCACATTTTCATGAAGCAAGCAAAATGTTAGACCTGAAAGCAAAGATCATGCACCTTTAAAAATATTAAAGTGCATTACTACACTATTACATACTCTTTACTATGATATAGCAATAGTAAAGTGAGTGCTTTTCCTCTGACATGTTCTCACCCTTATAGTGTGTCTGTGTGTGCAAGTATACAAGTACTGCAATTGTATTTAATATTCCAGCTTTATTTCTACAAAACAAAAGTGAAGTTCAAGTTCTGTCAGAGACAAATACTTCTACCCATGTCTACAGAATCCAAACACTGCCCACATAAAATCAGCAGCACTAGCAAAGTCCCTGATGACTTCCAAAGAGAAAGGCAGGAAGACGGGCCCTACTAAACATATGAAAAAGAAACCCTGGCAGAATATGTAGGTGACAAAAGACTATGAAAAAAATTTAGACCTCAAAAAATGCAAAACCAATCCCTTAGGAACAGTCAGTAAATTGGTACTCACAGGTATACAATATTCCACCATTGGGTAATGCAATTTATGCCCCTTTGCTGTACGGCCAGAAAAGAAACAGCTCTGACAGACGTCATAGTTGAAATGTTTTAAGCTCCGGTACCTATGGGGACATTAAACAAAGTGATTAGAGCTTCCTAAGTTTAGTTATAATATTTATTTGCTATTAAGCCTCATGAGGCCAATTATTCTCTGAAATGGTGTCACGTGCTTTTCAGCAGCAGCAACACAAGGACATAGTGAGTTTGTCGGGATTAGCTTAGGAAGTGCCCTGAAGTGCAGGGGTGTGGGCAACAGGGACATGGCACAGCCAACACTTGTCACAGCTGCAGACCCTGGGTCACCAGTGCCACTGTAGCAGCTGCACGGGACATTAGGAAACCCGCAGCCCTCTTAGTCCACTTCACACAACTTTCCTACACTATGTAAGAGACCTCATTGAGTGTTTAAAAGAAATTTCTGCCTCCTACAGCCATATAGAACCAGTGTCAATCATCCGTTGTCCAAGTTGCTTTGAAGCAGAAAAATCTTACAGGCATCAGCTTCATAGATGGAGTGTGAAGAGTTTATAATTTTAAAGTTCAAACTGATTTAAAACTATATTGCTTTAGTTTTTCTTTTCCTCTCTTTAGTATCTCAGAAGAAACATTTATAAACCAGACTGGTCTACTTTTATATGTTTTTACATTTAACAGTTTATACGTTTTTACATCATTTTGATGCTCAGAAATTCTACACACATTTCAGAAAATAAAAATCTTGATAATTCATTAATTATATAAAATTAAGTTTAAAATTTACATTGTTTTATTTATGTTTTTTTAAGAGCATGTATATGTATAAACAAGGTACCAAACTTATACACTATGGCTTGTATTTTACGTAGCCATCAGGAGCACGATTTTTTTTTTTAACTACAGCTGACTAAAGCAACAATTCAACTCCAGATTCCGCCCACCGTTTTTTATAGCATGATTGTTCTGACTGGATGAGGTTATATCACTTGTATGAAAATAAAATGAGCTAACTGAACCAAATTGAATAGCTACTGAACAGTTAAAGTTTAAATTAAATTGCTTCCTGAGAGCAGTTTTCAGTACCAATCCACATTTCTCCCCTGCTGAGTTTTATGTTTTGTTTTGCAAGACAATATGTGTCTATAAATGTAAAGGTTCACTTTTAAGGATGCTAATGCAACTGTTTATAATCTTTACTCAGTCTGTGTATTAAATGGCCACATCTACCTTCTGCTAAGATGCCGGATACTTTTGCTGTTGCAGATCTCTAACTTCATTGTAAAAATTATTTAGAATGAGCCATTCTTTTGCCTTCCTTTCTCTTATTTTCTATCTCTATGCCCTCCTTCTCCACGCAAAATATCTGCATACAGACAAGATTCATCAACCCCAACTTGGGCATCTAAAAGATATCCAAGCTGGAGCTTTGTCAGGCTATGCTCCCTCAAGTATTAATTAAGAAAAATAGGAACATTTAGAGGAATTTCATCTCCTCTTAAGAGAGTCAACAAAGTTTGATCAGATTAATTACTTTTGGAAGTACTCACATATCTATATTTATAGTAAAAGAAGAGGGTTGCTAGCTCAATCTTGTAAGACTGACTAGAGCCAGCATGCCTAAAGCTAGGTGAAATGAATCTGACCTCAGGATTCATATTATTATCCTTTAAAACAAAAGAAAGAAGGAGATACAGAAAGCACGGGGAACAAAAATAACTCATCTGCCTAGATACCTAAAGAAAAGTCTTCGAATCGCTTACAAGAAAGACTGCTTTATATAGTTCCTAAATAATACACTCAACTTCATGACCACAGCAGAGGAAAAAGCTAGTTATGTTTAGCTCTAGTCCCTACTTCCCCCCCCAGTCATTTTATACACTGGAGCAATCAATTCACAAATGCACGTTAATTGCATCAGTACTCACTAAGGGTACCAACTATCTCATGCCCCAGGATGATAATTCATGGTAAAATCATACAGTTTAGGAGGATAATACAGAGAATATCCCTAACGTCATTTTTCCTTTTAGAATTCAAAGCTTCCTTTGAACAGATGAAAGTTAGACTACCTTTGATACTTTAGATGGGAACTGTGCAAGTCTCATCACATTAACATATCAACGTTTGGTTTGTCCTAAGCAAGGAAAGATTGCTGTTGAAGGGTTTTTAATATTGTCTGGCATGAGTTAGTTTCCCAGGCATTATGCAGGAGAGCAGCCAGCCAGCCCACATTTTTTCTTACTAATCATTTCCTTTTGGTCTTGTGCTTACAGAACGCATGGGGTGCATTTATACTTCATTTGCTACCTATTGGATCCACCAATGCCAAAACACTGGATGACAGCCCTCCCTGCACTCCTGTCAGTCCAGTGGGTGTCAGAAACGCACTGGCTCAGGCCACACTGTGGCCTCACCATGGGCAGCAGATCCCATCTTAAAGCAGGAAAACAGTGGAAAAAACGAACAGAAAGAACTGTACTTGTTGCATGACATAAAAGCGTGGATATTTTCTGAAAAACCTTGCACCCAACTCCCCTCCTCTTACCTAAAGCCAACAATTGGACACTCTTTACAGATGTTGCACTTGGCCTGATGTTTTGCCGTTTCTGCAGCTGCCACGCGGTGTAGAACTGGTAGCCATACCATAGACTGTGGCTCTAAGCGCATCCAATCTATAAATTGCTTTACAGTTATTTCTGGCTTATTGTGGTTCTGTGGAGAGAAAAAAAACCCCACATCCAAATTAAAAAAAAAAACAAACAAAACCAACACCACCACCACACACAAGCAGATTTTCCTTAGGATTCAATTAAAAAAATCAGCAACCTATGTTAAAGCTTTCCATGCCAGGTTAATGTAAAACTAGTTACAGGAAACAAGAAACAACCTTGATTAAAATGCAACTATAGAAAACAAGTTACTAAGAATATAGAGTACTAAACAGCTATGATAGAGTAGAGAGATGGTAACAAAAATGGAGAACATAGTAAAGGGTAATGAAGTGCATAGTAAGGCCATCTTTGAACTGAAAGGACTTGAGAAAAAAGTAAGGGAGCATGAAAGAGAAGCACATTCTGCAGTTCTGACACGCTAAATACATGGTTGTCTTTTGAATTAAGATCGATGACAGACCCCTAAAAGTCGGTAGTGCTTCTATGTGTCTACTAATTGCCATGAGACTCATGCAATTCTTTGTATTGTATTCTAAGCCCATGGTATTCTTTCAAGTTAGCACATTAAACAAACACACAAATAAACAGGCAAATAAATAAATAATGAGAGAGAAAGAAATCTGCCCGTTATAGGCAATCACTGCAAGAATATAGCAGACCTAAGTATTAGTAGGATTGTTTTAAGAAGCAAACAAACAGGCTTCCACATTATCTTCAGTTGTAACCACCAGAGGAGCCTAGCTGTAAAGGTATTATACTCATTGACTTTGTCAGCAATAAGAACAAAGCTCATCTTTCTGAGCTCACTGGAAATAATAGAACACAACTCGAAATGAAAGTTATTCTTAAATAGTAACACATGACAAGAAGCAACACTAGGTTTCTTAACCTATTCATAGTCCAAGTTGATTTTTGGCAGTAAGAGGGAGCAGCATCAACAACAACAAAAAAGAGAATAATGTGCTTTCCTCACCAGCAAAATACTTGTTTTCACTAGGCTGAGATAACTGTCAAGCAGCTGCACACTTTCTCTATGCTCTCTTAATGACCAGGGATTGAACTTGAGCTACTTATGTGAGAGAAGGGATGCAACCTCATCACCAGTATAATCCTAATATCACATCACATATTTAAACACTATCTTGCTAGTACCCCTAGGAGATGGGGCAGATCCTTGAGGGACATAAAGATCATTCCTCTGTGACAGAAAAAGTCTGCCACTAACAAATGAATAATTTATTTCAGTATGACTTGAACCACTCAGGGCCAGTGATAGATACGTCAAGCAGCACCCCTTATTGTCTGAAGCAACGTTAAAACCTCTGGGGAATTTTTACATAGTTAACTGGTCAAACTAACTTCCATAAGTATCTACCAAATCATTCATGATCTGGACAAAAACTCTTCCAATTCCAATCATCTCAGGCTCCAGAAATGAATCTAATAGTTTTGGAAAAAAGCTAGCACAACTGAATTTGTCAAAGCACTGGATGAAAACATAGAAATGTCTATCAAAGAACGGCAAAAGAAAAATGCTCTATATGTTCACTATAACATTTAATGTTCAATTTAATAAAATCAGAAATATTAAAGTCAGTAGTTTTATATATGCCATAGTGAATTTTTAATCCATATATAATTTCTGACAATGCTCAAAGCAGCCACTTTCATGGAAATAATACACTCAAGCAGTATAGATATCGCTAGCAAACAGCCGGAGCCTTAGGCACCCTTGACAAAGTCTGAGTTAGGTTGTTTTCAATTATGGCATCCTCTTTTTAATTCTCATCTTCTTTAAACAGACAGACGGTCCTTGCAGCCTCATTAACCCCCTGCATGTAGTGTGGAGCTGAACATCAGGCTGTAAGACAGCTTTATTCCATGTTCTGATCTGACTATGCTTGAAGTTTCATGCAACTGCAAGCTCTTTTGTCAGTAAAATAATGCTAAATAATTTCCTGATGCACAAGGTCAAAAATTACTATCAACCTCATTCTCTTGTTCTGTTGAGATCATGTCTTGTTCCAGCAGGGAAAAGTACGTTGTTCTCACAGTATCAGGTTGCTTTGAACCATGCAAAGCAGGATAATTGGCTGCTACAAAAATTTTTTTAACAGCTTTCAGAGCAGCCAGTATTGTCAAAACCAAAGATTTATATATTCTTTTTGCTAAAAAGTAATTTGTTTGATCCTCTCCTAAACCATAAACCATCTTTTACAGCTGCATTTTCACAATAACTTCCCACATTGAATTCAGGAGCATATTTGTTTCTGTACAAAAACTCAATGGATGTTTTAAAATTCCTCTCTTTTCACACCATGTAAAAGTGAATCTTAAGACTTCTGACAGAAGGGGGTTTTTGCCACATGAAGGTCTTTGTTATCTTACCTGTTGGAAGCAGCTGCGCACGCTGGGTTCAATGTTGCTGCCGCCGAAGGCTGCCACTTCCCCAAGCTGCCGTGGGATCTGGATAGCGTCGTGAAGCAGCAGGCCCAGCTGCCTCTGGTCGCACATTTCTGTGGGACCTGCCACCTCCTTGAAGAGGTCTGCAACAGCGACAACAGGCACCAGCTCATTTATTTCTATGTACACCTCCTTTTATTCAGTAATACTGCAGCTCGAGCTTTATAATTTTTGTAATCCAGATGTGGTTACAGATGGCCACTATCCCATTTACAATAGTTTACCCTCATCTCATCATGATTGCTTTGACTATGTTTTCTTGACCCTTAACCATACAAATGAGAAAAGTAAGGCCAAATTAATGAAACTATACCGCTTCTTACAGCATCTCTTGATAAAACCGTACATTGCAGCTCCTGTTGTACCTAGGAGCAGCTGTGTGACAAAACAAGAGAGACATCACAAAACTAGAAGAGCTTTTTGTTCTACTCCATCATTACCACATTGCCTGCCTAATATTTACTAAGTTTTCTATGTTATCACTAGGGAAGAAGAAAATGTTTCAGAAATCCATATCTTATGCTAAAGTCTAAGCCATCCTTTGGTTGGCTGGGGACAGAAGCACATTTGCCCTGAACTGAGACTAGAAATTAGCACAAGTCACAGCTGGCCATGTGAAATAGCTTAAAGCAAGAGCAGCAGCCAGCAAGACAACTCAAGCTTAACATTAATCACATTTGCTTCCTGGATAACCGTGTCTGCTTCCACATACTTTCCCTTTACTGATTCGCTTTTCCTAAGGCAGGTGTCAAGCCCCGCAGTGGAAGTGGATGTTTTGGGATGACTGTAACAACAGAAAAAATTGAGGCTGAAAGGGATCAAGAAAATTGTTCCAGGTATAGACACTGGGAAGAAAGATATTGCTTGTACCTACTTAAGAGTCACAGTAAAGCACTAAATTAATAGGCCTGTCTGCAGGACAGATAATACTTCTTAAGTGCTTTTTTAACACATTTCTTTGATTGGACATTTTTAATCGTTAAAACTTTCAGCTAAAATTTTGAACGTTTCTGCCAACAAACCTTCATTTATGAACTTTGTAGCTGTGTACATTAATATTTAGTCACAAGACGAATCTCTCCTGAAAATATCTTAAACACTGAGTTCATCTCATATATTTTTAAATTCTGTGATTTGTATAGATTACAGAAGAAGTGGAAGTGAATTCTTTGTGTTCATCCCAGTTGGCTTTTACATTCTCCTTTTGCACTCAGTGCCTGACTTGGATTAAAGCTCCAAGTAATCTTAAAAAAAAAAAAAAAGGAGAGAGAATAAAAATCCATTTATACTATTCCCCTACTTTTCATGTTTCCCACCAGAACAACTGTTACTAGATTAGAAATAAATGAAATTTGAAAATTCAGTCTGACTGCACTTCTGATTGAGAAACAGACAAGCTTTGTTCAGAAACACTCAAGAGAAACTGTTTTATTTCACTCTGTAAATTGTTTTGCCCTTCATTTGGAGCAACTGTCAAGCTTTGTCAGCATGCTTCTGAAAGTCTGGTCGTACTTTTTTTCTTGGCAAAGGGAGTTGAGGCAGAAGAAAGGATTTTCACAAAATAGAAATCTAGATGACTGAAATTAATTTTTAGAGTGTCTGGTATTTTTTCACCCCCTTCTTGCCTAGTCAAACAAATGCTACCGCAGCTTCAGCGCTTTGTGGTCAGAAAAAACCTCATAGACAACAGTGGCGACAGAACTAGTACTGCACAGCTGCAGTCTCATCTTGGCAATCCCAGATCCTGGCTAGCTTCTTCAGCTGCAGTTGGAATAGTTTTCCAGTTTCTAAGAATCAGTTTAAAAAACCTGATAGGATTAAAAAAAACCAAAAAACCCTGTTTTATTCTGTTTGCATCAGTCTACAGTGGAAACAGGCACTAAAAGAAGAACAATTCATTAACTGCTGTAGCTGGGAGGAAGATGAAGCAATTTCTCATGCCCTAAACCTTCAGCTGGTTGGGGAGCTAGTAAATAGAGGAAAACCAATGTGGTAGAAGAAGGAAGAGGGAGAGTGATCAGCTAGCTAGGGTTGATCCGAGTAGCAAATCAGCAAATACCTTTGAAGAGCTCAAACTGATCCAAAACACTACTTAAAAAAACAAATGAAACTTAACACTGGCAGCTGTGCCATAACTGATGAGTGTCTAAGTGCCAGGGAGTTCATGGATGGTATCCTGTTTTCCCCAAAACTATCAATGCCTTCAGTGTGACACACGGGAGGAGAAGGTCCTCAACTGAAGGCATGGAAAGCCAAGATGTTCTTGCTACCTGGCCAGCCTCTTTAAAGTAACCCATGAGCTATTCCCTGGCAAAGGAGGCACAGCGAGAGCAGCTCTCAAGTGGCAGACATATGGGACGAGGCCTCATTTTAGGTCTGACAGGGTGCAGCCAGACACCATACTCGCCAGTAGGAAAAGGTATGTCACCTACCAGCAATGTCAGAAGCCACATACTCTTAAAAATGGAGTTTGTAAAGATGTACACACATATTATATGAGTTTATAGATAAAATACATTGATATAAAGGCTAAACTGCATAAGGGACTCTACCAAAAGGATAAGAAGAATGATTGGGGAAGTGGAAGAAAAGATTATTCAGATCCGAGCCACAGGAAAAAAAAACAGAAACAATGAGTTAATCTTAAATTCAATTCAGTCTCACACTAGTGTTTTGAGGATGACAGCCAGTGGGACTCAAAACGGCAACTTAGCTGGACAACCTGAAAAAATGTACTTACCGGCTGGTATAGAAGGGGATACTTGAAAATGTTGAAAAAATTATTAAATTCCTACCAAAATGGCATTAAGGTAGTCGGTAGTAACATGTCCACGACGCGCATTTTATGTCTTTTGCTGAAGTTGCCAAGACCTAGCACTGTCACAAACCTAGCACTGTCAAACCTGAACCATCCAAGCAATCTAGTGATAAAGCCTTCATAGTTACACCAAAATATAATTAAAAATATGCAAAACAGAAAATGTGCCATCACCTGTTCATGTGCATTGTTACAAACCGGATGCACATTCCTTTTTCTTCCCCCTCTTTGTTTTTTTTGGAAGTATCAGTGTTAGTTCCAAATGGTTTGAAAATTAACAACATAAACATAACATTAAACAAAAAAATAAAATCATATTCCAAGGATGTTGTACATCATTTGAAAATTGAACTGCTTCACCGCTGAGATTTTTCAGGTAGCCCTTTTTTTCACCTCAAATCCTACAGCTTTTATGCATTAAATGATATGACCCAAAATCTACAAATCTACACACTAAGTAATACTCCATGCATGTTTTCCTGTTTCTGCTGCCAAGCTGGGCTTTCTGTGCTAAAAATGAGCTCAGGTAAGAGCAAAATGCACACAAATGTACTCCCAGTTATTACACAGTGCTATGACTCTTCTCTGCCTCTAAAACTGAAGAAAAGAGAGGGAAGATAAATTTTCTGATGTCCCTCAAGAAATCCATACTCTCTGAGACATCATCTGTCTCCTGATTGCATAACCAGGCATAAAACCTGCTGTGAATAATCACAAATGCAAATTAAAATTACCAATATTTTGTGATATGATTGAAATTTACCTTCCAAGAACATTTTTCCACAGCATTCAGAAGTCCTGTAATAATGTATGAACAACCAGCGGTAGAAAGGAGCAATGTTTTATTCATTGTATACTGAGTATTTTGGAACTAAGACACTACTAATCTTTTGTCACGTGCACCATTTTTTTCTTTTCTTTTCCATTTTTTAAGTCTACTTTGATACCCATGAACTGAGCAGCACACCAGGACACTGGCACTGGAACGCTGTCATCAATAGCATTAAGCTGCTAAAAGTGTATCCGTCATGCTTTTGGATCAAGGTCGACTAACTCTCGTTCCCAGAAAAGACAGGAAGGATGTGAGAACAAAGGAGGGTCTGGGATCATTTCCAATAGGTAGCTGATATGTGCCCCACCCTGTTTTGGGGAGTAAGGAAAGCACAACATGGATACAGTCAGACCAGGTCATTAGCCTCACCAACAAAAAGAGGCCATAGACTATTTGCTCTGCAAGCATAGATGTAACCAGGTCACAGCAACTCAATTACGTTTGCAGGTCCATTTTTATTCACAGGAGCATCCAGGTGTGTGCTTGAAGTTAAGCATGTCTTTAAACATTTTCAAGATTCTTTAATTGAGGCTTCAATCTTTCTTCTAAAGTAATTTGGACTTTTTTTAACTAAAGATTCATTCTCACGGCAACCCTGAAGTCTAGCATCTTAAAAAGAAGCTTAATTTAAAAAAAAACAAAACAAACAAACATGACAGAAACTCTGTCAAAACATATTTAAAAATGTGTCAAGTGAAAAGATCATACCTATACTGGAAATAAACATACAGTTAACAAATGCATATCTCAGCTGGTGATGCCCTTCTTGATGCAACTCAGCACCCTGTTGGCTTTCTTTGCCATTGCAGCACACTGTTCCCTCATATTGAGATTTGAGTGACAGCGAGATAGACATGACAGAATTTCTCATGACAGTAGATTTTGTAACACCCTACTGATCATTAAAACAAGCAAGACAGTTCACACCAAAGATCAGTCTGTGACACAGCTGGTGCCAGAGGACCCCAAAACGCTGACTTTGTAACCACCACAAGCCAACAACCAATACCTGACACCATTATTTCCTTCCTTCTTCTGCAAAATTTCTTTCAGACTGAAGAGTTTTGTTTTGTGACAATTTTATGGCTCGTATGGACAATACAGCTGACAAAGATATCAAAGCCTGACCAGGAGTAACAACAACAACAACAAAAAAGGTTGTGTTTTCTGACTATTCATCCTTTGCTTTGAGAAGATGAGCAACTATTTCAGTTTCAGATATATTTCAGGTTGAATTTATGATCACTTGGTACAGAAGTCTTCGGAGACTTTATCTGCACTAATTTTTTAGGACTTTTCACAGCAATCTTCAGGAAAAAGCCCACCCTGTTAACTTGGGTTATGCAAACCTGCTGCCCTTTAAATTTTACTACTCGACACAAGGCAACAACACAAAAATTAATCCAGCCTAGTCATTTCCTCATTCTGCTTCACTGTCTGTATTTGGTAACTGTAAGTATGCTAATTAATTACTGATAGCAATTTAATGTGAGTTTATTCCCAGGTTTTGGGGTTTATTAAACCATCTTTTGGTAGGGTTATCATTTTGTTATCCATAGCCTAACTCCCATGCTTTATGAAAGCTTATTATTTCACACCAAATGGCAGATTTACCTCCTGAATTGTCATTACTGAATAAAGGTATGTCCACCAAGCTCTTAGTTATGGACTAATTCACAGATATGTCAAATGACATAAGGAAACTAAAAAAACCAAAGTCTTAACAGGGGCTCAAGTTTAGATGCCAAAATGTGCCCCAACGCATAACATACCCGTAACTTTTGCTCAATGTTTATAACCAAGATTACCTACAAATGCTTCTACAGAAAGCAGAAATTGCTGCAGAGCTCCAGTGGTACACGGCAAATAGTCTCTATACATTTTAAATGTGCTTCCAAAATGTATCAAAGAACTACTGCAAAGAATAATAATGTTAAGATGATGTGCATAATATATAACTATCCATCACCTAGGATGCTCTTATATAGTGCTTAATCTCTTCTGTATTTGTCAGAGGGTTTTGCCTTAAAGTTACTCAATTCTCTTCTGCTCCTGCAATTATTTTTGTGAAATATTTTTATACAACTTAGTATTTCTCGAGCTTGTGATATTACTTAAATCATCATAATTTATTCTGGCAGGAAGCACAGATACTGCAAAACTATTTTCAGAGTTCAGATCAACTTTCTCATAGACCGCAAAATACAGTTTCTGGGTTTTGATGTGTTTCCTTGCTTTATCAGACGTATCAATCTGTTCCAATCAACACTGACTTGCTTGATTTTTTCCCTAAACAAACCATACACACACACACAAAAAAAAAAAAAGATAACAGAATCAGTCAAATAGAATACTTCTCTAGCTTCCACACAGCTACATTCTCCTTTGCTTTTGGGGAGCGCAATACTGTGCATTATGACGATCCATAATTGACATTCATACCTTCTGGTCAGGATATAAATCCTACTTTCTCCATTGTCACTAATGATAATGAAAAACAACAATTCTCTTTTACTTAGAGAAAAACCGTCTTGCTACAGGCATGAGAAACATTTTACTACAAATTTTGCTACAACGTATATTGTTATTGTACATGACTATGATGCAAGCATTTTACAAAATACATTCTTCCTTACATCTGTACTTCTCTTCCAGAAGGCCCTTCGAAAGAGACATCAAGCCAATTTTCAGGGACTGCACTCGAATTTTTCCAGTTCGGCCACTGAAATTATAAAGATAAGACAATTTAATACAGTTTAATTTTATTTCATTCCAACTCAAGTCTATTCAAAATGCAAAGGCATTGGTGAGTTCTACTTCAAATCTCAAAACAAATTAACACTACAAATCACATTAAGAATACTTCCCTTACAAAAGCTCAACTCGCCTTTTAAGTGCTTTGCACATCAAAACAGTTCATATTACTCCAAAAGGGCAGACATATAGCTCTGTAAAGCTCTCAATATGATTTAATAATGTGATATACACAGAAAAAAAAATACAGGAGCACACAGCAGGAAAGCCTGTTACCCACTGTGAAACACAAGGACTGCAAAAGTTTTCGTATCACAGTAATTCAGTCTTTTTTTTTCCCACTTCATTTTTTCCTTTTATGTTCAAAATGCTCTGATATACATGCGTACCAGGACATAAACAGCCAACCACATGCAGTAATTAAATGATGTGGTGCTGCTGTTCTTTTTAAGCAATGTGACTTCAGGCTCATCTTGTCCTACGTGGAAAAAAATCAAAATGCTCAACCCCACAAAACCACACATCCAACCTTAAGCAACTTGAGAACAGATAAGTGGATACCAAAGCAAGTGATTTTAAACCTGCAAGACAAACACTGTTCAAAAAGATAAAACCAACAGCAATAACACCAGGGTACATGGAACAGAACAATTTTAAAGTTCAAAAGATCAGTGCAGAAACATATTCTTAAAAGATCTGATGATATCTTCTTTCAAAGACCAAAAAACACCACACAATTTGTCTTTAGATGAGACATAGCAAACAAATAATGAGAATAGTAGTTAAATTGTATATATTATATACAAATCCCTGCATTTAAGGCTAGCTGGGTTCTTCACCATCAAGGAATACAACACTAAAATTAGTATCACCCCAAACATTACTTTGGTCCCTTCTGTCATGCAGAAGTGGTATATCCTTTAATTACTTCTCAGGTGGTTATTAGATATCTCTTTCTGTCCTATCCATTCAACATATGGTCTGCCATCTGATTTATTTCACAAATGTTGTGCCGAATACAAAATTATTAATTTACTCCTGGGCTCCGACTAAATTAGCTAAGTGCAATACAAATATTAATGCATCTGTCTTCACAACCAACACCTAGTCTAGTGAGACCAGACAGTATTATCTTTTCTATTCCACAAGCTGGAACAGAGATACAGAGAAATTATTGCCAAATTAATCAAAACCACCCATTACTTTTACTGCCTACTTTGAAAATCAGGACCCAATTTTCCAGAATGTTATAAAAGTGCCACCTATTTTATACATTCAAGCTTCGCTTCAAATTACCGCTTTCAATCATAGACACTACATCATTCTGGCATACCTTAACTTGTAAATGGCTCATTTTGCAACCTTGATAAAATTCTTTCACCATTCCTTCCTGTGTAGGGTTGTCTGTGTTTTAACTTTGTATTCGATGGAAAAAACAAAGCAGAACATTCATTTGGGTTTAACTCAGAACTGGCTAGAGCATTTATTTATTAAAGGCAGAAATTCAGAAAAACTTTGCAGCTAAAAGGTCAGGGTATATATGCTGAGGCTTCAAACTTCTCCAGATTTCAGCAGATTGTTATAAGAACTGTGAAAAACTTCCTTCACACAAAAAGCGTTTCCTCAATAAATTATAAACAAGAATTAAAAAGCCTGAAATATTACATTTTTCCAAAGAGCAATATATTTTCCCCTAGCCTCGTCCTTTGGAAACAACTAAATATTAGGAGTGGAATTATACATATAAATAAAAAATCCCACACCAAAACCAAACAAAAAACCCTCACCAAACCTACAGACTCTGTAGTACTGACACTTCCAATTCAATGGTTTAAGTTTTCCCAGCTTAGACAGTAACAAAACCACTGAGGTTAGGAGGGCCCTCTGGAGATCATCTAGACCAATGCCCCTGCTCAGTCAGGTAAACCAGGTTGCCCTGGATTATATCCAGTCAAGTTTTGAACATCTTCAAGGATGGAGACTGCAAAGCTTCTCCGGGCAACCTGTGACACTGTTGATCACCGTTGTATTAAAAAAAAATAAATAAATCTTTTTCTTACACGTTTAAGCAGAATTTCCTGTGTTTCAGTTTGTGCTTACTGCCTCTTGTCCTGTCACTGGGCACCACTGATACGAGTGCTTCTCTGCTGCTCCCGTCAGGTATTTATGCACATCGACAAGATCCCCCCTGAGACTTCTCCAGATTGAAGAGTCCCAGCTCTCTCAGCCTCTCCTGATACATCAGATACTCCAAGTCCTTAAATCATCGCCATGGTACTTCACTGGACTCGCTCCAATTTGTCCATGTCCCTCTTGTCCTGGGGAGCCCAGAACTGGACCCAGCATTCCAGATGTAACTCGGCAATGCTGAGTAGAGGGGAAGGATCACCTCCCTTGACCCGCCGGGAATGCTTTTCGTAATACAGCCCAGGAGACTGTTGGCCCACTCTGCCACAAGCACATGTTGCTGGCTCATGTTCGACAATGTCCACCAGGACCCTCAGGGCCTTTCCTGCAAAACTGCTTTCCAGCCATTCATCCCCCAGCCTGTAATGGTGGATGGGATTATTCCTCCTCAGGGGGAGGATTTGGCATTTTCCTTCACTGAACTTCATGAGGTTCCTGTTGTCCCCCTTCTCCAGCCTGTCAAGAGCCCTCTGAATGGCAGCACAATCATCTAACTGTGCTGTTTGTACAAACATCTGAAAATCAAGATCTTACAGTGGGAAGGTTCAGGAAACTTTTTAAGGCGTGAATTCATACAGAATTTACGGGTCAAGTATTTAGAATTGAGTGCCAGCACACTATTCAGATACACTTTACAGCAATACAAGTATGCTTGTCATTACAAAATCAATTGATAAGACCACTTTAAGCAGCTCAGATATTTTTTACTCAGATCCTAATGAAGGATCTGAACCATTATACCTCTAGTAACTGATTTAGAGCAAACTCACCCAATCTCAGTCAATACAACAGTGAAAGGCAGTATAAAAATGGCACGGTATTGACCTCTGACTGACCTCTGACCTATCTTCAAGTAAAAAATGGCAAAAACATTATAGCTGCTTGTCACAAGCACTGTTCTTATTTACTAAAGTCCATTTGTCCCTCTGGATATATCTGAGCCCTCTTTCCCCAGGCAGTACAAGGCCTAAGGATTCATTGCCCTTATAATGTGATGCTGACTACTTCTCCTTCCCTAAGCAAACTGGAATTTTACTGCTTTAGTGGGGAAGGGGAGAGGAAAAACAGGCAAGGGGAAGGAGGAAGTAAAGAAATTCTTGGTTTTGTAGCTGATTGCGTTGGCTGTACACATGCACCAGCCAAGCTCTGGCCAATATGCCTCAGGTATGATCCCCTTGTTGCACCTTTATCCACTGCCAGTCAGGAGGTGGCACAGAACCTAGAAGTAATGCAATTTTTAAACCTGCCAAAATAGGCATAAAAAAAAAGGTACACATCATTTCCAGGCATGCTAGGAGAGTGCGTTAAAAGCATATACTACAGAGGACTAGTTTAGTGGGGAATCAGCTAACTAGATCATTTGGTCAAGGGCATGGGAGGGTACTGTGCTGCACAGGTAGAGAGGTTGGATTGGGACTGAAGCACACACAACTTTGTTGCATAGGTTGGACTCTCCATCCAAGCAAAGAGCAACCATTCAGCTGTTTCAGAGATCCAACACAGTTGCACAGAATATCAAAGAGCTACTTTATATAAAAACTGATGACTGTCACTACAGTACAGTAACATACGCAACTGAGAAAAAAAAAGGATGAGCTAGAAAAGGCTTTAGTATCAGAAGATAAAGGGAGAATACTTTTATGCTGTATCTTACTAGAGGATGCAGAAGAGGGAAGGATGAACAGGTAACACACAGATAACAGGGGCAATAGACAGGAGCCCCACCTCATGAGTTCCCTTGCTAATCCCATAACAATTGAACTCCAAACAAATGAAACAACTATGATTCCAACCTCACTACATCGAGCACAAGCTGTGTGGAGCACTTGGGAATCCCATAACATAGCTTAGCACTACTCAGCCACAGGAACATCTCAGCTGCAAAACAGCATGCTAAATCCTAAAACTAAAATTTATCTTTCTGCTCAAACACCTAGGAAATTCGATGACAGACATTAAAGCAGGGCTAAAATTGTCTGAAGGTATGTCTTTCCAGGAAAATTAATTTAGTGAACTTTCCAAAAACGTTCCATAATCATGCAACTATCATATGCAAAACTTATTCCTTTCTCTAAGTAACATCCTAATACAGAGTTAGAACCCAAAACTCCTTTGACAGGCTAACATAGTCTGCACCATAGTGACAACAGAGGCCTGTGACACCTGTAAATTATAAACGTACTAATCAGGATACAATTAATATTAGATTGTTGAATATAATCATACAAAACTATTATTACCAACAATGGTATGCAAGCATTCTGTAGTATCGCGATGGCATAGCCAGACATAATATATAAGCATTCTACCTAAGTACGTGAACAATGTGAACACCAAAGGGGCAAACAGTGATGGGCACAGCTGCACACAGGAGTTAGCCAGATAGCAAAAAGTTGCCAGACAGGACAAGATTAAGCACAAGAGACTGCAAACAGGAGGCACACAATAAGGATGACTGGCAAACCAACAGAAAACAAGATAAGCAATATCAAGCCCAGAGGAAACCTATGTCCCCCAAGGGAGAGGGGCAACAGCATGAAAACATCAGACACTAGCAAGGAAAACTGGAGAAGTAAGAGGAGCCCCCTTCAGTTCCGACTTCTGTCAAAGAGCTCTCAAGCCTGGTCAGTGTTGACACTATAATTAAGGACTACCAAGGACAGTAGCTATCAGTTATCTACATAACCCAGCAACAGGAGGCAGCTTGGCAGATCTCTGAAGGTCCCCACAGATGTCTCCCCTTGATCAACCACAGAGGAGTCAAAGGAGTTCATTTTCCTGCCCTACAGAGGGCCAAGTCCTTCCTAGAGCGCTTTTACTACTATCACAGCCTGCCAAGCTGCTCCTGCAGAGTCCTCTAGGAATCAAGACAGCTGTCATCAACACAGAGAATGCAACTGGAGTGCACACAGGAAATTTCTATCAGCCACTGTCAAAACCAGGGTATAAAGTTAAGGCTGACTGAGCAGGTCTCTCATCCTTCTCATTCCTCAGAAGTTCAGATTTTGCTGAACACAGGCTGGTAAGGCCTGGGATGTTAACTCAACCTGGTGTTAGAATTTGCCAAGTGCTTAAGTGCAACAATAAATAACGAAGTAGTAATTCTTCAGGGGAAGCCTGGGCCATAGAGAATGATCATGAATGACAGCTTTGATCACATGGGAAAGGTTAGGATAGGTACAACACCATAGATACCCTTCCTAGACTAAAGCACCAAAGAAATTAAATGTAAAAGAATGCATTATCAAAAGTATCCTAACACCTCAAAAAACAAGAAAATTTAAAAGTTGAAATACAAGAAGTCAGATAAATGTTGCAAGACTTCAAAAACAGCGCATGTAAAAGTTTCTTTATGGACATTGGGTAATTTTGATTGAATTAATGAGTCATCACCCACAATTAGTACATGTATTTTATATTATGTATGACAGACTTCAAAATATCAGAACCAAATCATTCCAAGGGGTGTTGAGTTATTCCATTATTACAGAAAGCTATCAGTCCATTTCATATAAATGACTTCTGGAGATTTTAGCAAATTTGACAGTATGTAGTCCAGAAGAATAACCACCAGCTATTGCTTTTGGATGATCTAAACACAGGCCTGGCCAAATGATTTCATAGAGCAAACAATTTCCTTCACAGCTCTTACTGTAAAATGCAATGCATTTATTTATAATTTCATTAAAAAAACCCAAATCTCTGGACTAATGAAAACAAGGAACTTCAACTTTGGAAAATGTTTACAGGGCAGATGTTGCTGCCTGGAACAACCTTTGAGTCCTTGAAGAAGTAAAAGTCACCGAGTAAATTTAATGTTTCTCTCCTCTACTCTGCTTGAAGAATGAATCATTCCTGATGTGTCAGAAAATACCAGAACACAGCAGACTTGGCTACTATTTCTAAAAATAAATTGGTTCTTTTTAAGGGCCAAAGACATCTGTAGGTAAGTCTGAAGAACCACTCAGTTTGCCATCAATCTGTGAATCAGTAATTAAATCTCAGGTTAACAGCATGCAACTAACAGATGCTTTTTGTAGGCAGATGAATGATTTGAAACATTGTATATGTATAACACCAGTGCAACCAACAATGGAAATGCCAAGACACAAATTAGTTCTTTCCTAAAGGCCAATTAAAAAAAAAAAAAAAAGGGCAGCTCAAAATTGGTGCCTGTTCTTTCAGCTTGCCTTCCCGCCCCCCCCGCCCCGGGGTGGATTTGAAAGGGGAGAAAGGAAACATACTGTAAAAGGTAATTTTACCTCAGAAAACCTTCATCCTCCATTTTTCAAAGTCTGACTGAAGATTAAAGCCTTTCATCAGCTTGAAGAATTATCTACACTAAAGCTTTCAATGTAATAATCAAGGGGAAACAGGAGCAACAGGAAAGGTTATTGAAAGAAAGGTTTGTTGCTCACTACATGCATTTTTAATATTAAACAACAGACTTCTAACTGAAGTTAGGAAGCAAAGGTAAGTTGAAGAAAACACAATGGATTTGTGATCAATCTGAAAAAACCTCAACTAGTAACTACAAAAAATTATCTGACATTATTAAGTCTCTTATTCTAAATAACCAATAACATTTAAGTCAAGCAACCGACTTGATCTACTGCTCTATTTGCAAGTGATGTGTTTATTCACAGACAATATAGACCTCTGCAAAATAAAAATAATTGCAGGAAGAAGTCTCAGTCATTATTTGATGGGCTTTCCAATTTTTCAGCAGTAATGATAAGGAGTCCAACTAACAGAAACGTCACATTATTAAACAGCAATATTCAAATGCCAAAGCATAATAGGCAGCCAGCACATAAATTATAAATGGTCATACTCTGTTCCCTCCTTCCCTTTCCCCTACCACAATATTTCAAATAAAATAAAATATCCACAAAGTATAGGACTATTGGTGTGTAATCCTCTGGGGGAAAAAGCAAAAAGCTATGAACTGTTAGAATTTGGAACTGATTAAGTGAGTGAACATAGTGAAGATAATGCATACATCAAGAAGTAACAGCTCTTTTTTGCTAAGATTTTCTATCATTACTCAAGGAATACTTTTGGTCTTTCCATCTTCAACTGGGGAGAAAGGAAAGAAATTCACTGACCAGCCTCATGCAGCTTAGAAATTCTGATTTGTAATTCTGTGTATAACTCTGAACTGAAACATATATTAAATTAGACACACTGAAGTGACCACCCCACATATTGCACTACTGTGTCTTTAGTCAGCTCCAGAAGAGTCATGGAACGCCTTTGTTCAAGCAATATAAGGAGACACATTGTAGGGAAGGGAGGAGCTGATGGAAACCAAGTCTTTTCCCCGTATTTACTACAGAAGGGAGATGAGAAGAGTAACCACTACTAAGAATACTGAGTAACAAACTCGCAACTCAAAAGCACAACTAAATAAAAACATACTGATCATAGGTCATGCAGGCCAACATAGCTCGGGGCAGAGCAGAGAGGTCATAGTTCAACATTCAGCAGAAAAAAAGAAGTGTCTGCGGGCCCAGAAAGGGCTGGCCAGAACCACAAGGGGCTGCTGGAGCAGACTTTTTCATGTCCTCTAAGACACAGGGCTCTCTCGGGAAATAGCAGACGTGCATTTAAATAAACCCACAAGTTCTTACTGTAAGCATCCTGAAACATTCTTGAGGCAAACTCACAACCCACTGGGGAAATACAGCTTTGCTGCCAGGACCAGGGTAGGTGGATCACATAGCACCAGCACTCAGAAGTGATATGAGGCAGGAGCTGCACGCGCTGTAAGTGCGCTGGGACCAGGACACTGCTGAGCCTCCAGAATCAGAGAGGCTTTAGTGCGGAGATCAAAACAATCACCACCCAACAGAAGACTCAGGACAGGGAGCTCAGTCAGGATTACGGCATGCAAGTAACTAAGTGTAAAGCAAATAACAAAACCGTTCCCACCTGTGGCAGAAATAGTATCTGGCATGAATAGCAAACAATCTGGGCAACCTGGAACATTTACAGTAGGAACACAGCTAAAGCAGTGTACTCAGATCTCTACTCACATACACACTTCCTGAAACTCTTTCAATGTTTCTTTGCTAAGCAGCGTAACATTAGTGTATCTCAGCAGGACAGCATAAGAAACATGTAATTTCAAGTAACTCCACTTTCAATACTGAGTCAAAATTATCAAAAGATATGACTTTTTATTAAAGAACTTCTTAAGGCTTTATCATTTTTCTATTATCATGAACATTTCCTCAAGAAAGTAACTCAGAAAAAATATACAAGTCCTATAAGTCTAGCATTTTTGATAAGTCACGTGTGCAAAAATTACCAGTTCTGTTTCCATGGTTTATACTTTCTTAATACTACATTAAATTGCTGGGGTACACACTTTCAATAAAGGCTTTTTACTTACCTATCATATACATTGAGTAGCCAGTTAAGACACATGTCTACGCAGAGAGGAACATTCACCATATCTTTGTGTTTCTCTTCAAGCCCACTGTAGATGGTAGTGAGACAGCTGATCACATCCTGGACACCAATCAGCTGGTCATTTTGACTCAACTTGTGCTGTTTGAAAACTTCACTTGTTGTGTTCAGGTCCAACAGGTCCACTAACAACAGGTGGTTTTTTTAAAAAAAAAAAAAAAGAAAAAAAAAGAAAAGAAAAAAGGCAGGCATGAATACAGATGCCCAAGCATAGCATTCACAATACTTGTTCATGTGCATATTGTAGCAAACACTGCAGACAATTTGCCAAGAAGTAGCTTTCATTTACTGACATTATAGTGAAAAACTGTTCTCTGTAAGAAGTCGACAGCATTTTGGTACTATATATTTAAAATAACAGAATCAACAAGAACATCATAATGACACTGCACAGCTCGGAATAATGTTTAAAAAGCTGCTGAAGTAGCCTGCATAATTAGAGGATCCTAACTTCAGATGTACGCACACTGGGAGTCCACTAGGCTTAGAGGATTCTTCGCATTTACCATAAAGTAGAAACCCATTAAATGACTATCACTTTTGATTAAATGTAAGGCAAAGCAAATTCTTAGGTAACGATGTTCTCCTAAATGCAGTAGGAATGTACTGAGGCCTGATTAACTGAACAGCAGTTGCTAAATTAAGGCTTAAAAGAAAGCACGGGGGACACGGGGAAATTATTTATTGTAGTTTTCCAGAATACAAAAATGCTACGCTTCCACGAAAAATATTTTGATCTCCTTTATGAGAGCATGCTTTCTATAAGCAGCTGGTGATGCTATGGATATCCTAGATGTCACAAGGGTTCTGCCCCCAAAACCACAGGAACGTGATCGCGATTGTGAAACTCTGGGTTTTGCATGGTGAAAATAAAAAGCTCTCAATAAGCTCTTCTAATTCCTTTTGCAAAACAAAGTGGAAAACAGAACACATTTTGGTTAAAAGAAGGATGAATAATATAAGTCAAAGGGTGGTATAATCCTCAGTGACATTTTTTGTCAGAAGCAAAAAAAAATATTTGCAATATATCAGTATGCTTGCTACAGTATATATAACATGAAGTTGAAGCATATTCTGAGCTCATACAGAGCTGTTTGTGGAGAGCCATTAACACATTTACACTATACATGTCATCTCTCGAAGGAAATGAAACATGACAATCTTCAGATGTGTTGTAAATTGCTCTGCACCGATAATGTTAAATAAAGACCCCAGAAGGGCAGTCGGTGCAAATCAGGTAAGTGACACTTGTGCTGGAAAATAAATACAGCAGAAAAAAGCAGGAGCAAGACAACACTAACCACTATGAGCAATTTTGTCAAGAACTCAATGAGCATCTACCAAAACATAACGTTATAGGCCAAAAGAAGGTTAGGCTCCCAATCCCATTTCCTCAATCTACCCTTCCTAATTTCACTGTAGGACGTGAAACAGTACTACTGAAAGGGTTAAATCTCCGACAATCCTTGACTAAGGCCTTACTGTGATACACAAAAGCTTTACTTGCATCTTTCTTAGCTTCACTTGCATAGTTTTGGTAGAGCTGGTAATAAGATATTTCGAAACATGTACTCTCTTGCCTGACAAGATTAAACAGGCTTTTAGCTAGCTCGTTAGGCTTCCTGGGTAAGTCACTGATAATGGGAACTCGGGACAACTGTGACCAGATAAGTGCCAAGGAACTAATTTAAACTGACCCCCCTTGTAGACATTCCGGAGCCAAGGACTGATGAGCTAATTCAATGACTATATATGGACAAAGGAAGCCCAAAGTTCAACTGATGGACAGCATAAGGACTATGTAAATGAATTTTTAGGAAAGACTGCCCTTCCAAGAAATCTGATGAATATGTATGGTTTTTCTGTATATAAACTGATGTGCTTTGCTAACCCGTTGGAGCACTCATGGTGGAATGATCCCCAGTGCTGCCCAGCGCTGCAATAAAATGCCTGCTTAATAACACTTGGTTGTTATTGAGTTTTATTACATCGGTTTCCTTACCCAGCCGCACCTAGCTTCCCACCTCGGTGAGGAAGTTAGAAAGCAAGGGGGTTTGGAGAACACCGATCTTTCTATCAATACCCCTTACTTCTTCTATCCCTCACAGATATCTGTACATTCTGTTTCCAACTTCACAGCATCACACTTGCAGGGGTTTTATGTTTGTTTGTTTTTTCTTTTTTTTTTTTTTCTTTTTTTCTTAAGGCCCACCTCTTGGGCCTGCAAACAAATGCCAGCCATGTATTTACCAAACAGGCAGACTGCTAATTGCAGCAAAACACCTCACCAATAGTTTGACCTGAGGTAGCCAAAGTATTTGGCAGTACAGTGCAGCATATTCTTTTACAGTAGTTGGAAAATATGTAATACACTGGAAAAGGCTCACGGGCATATTTATAAACAAAACAAAAACCCCCACACCACAATGCAACGCCAACTATTTTTTGAGGGGTCAAGGGAGGGGGGTGAAGCCAGGTGCTAAACTGTAACATGCCATGCAATCACATAAATATTGCATTCAGGAGAGATGGCCACTTTTCATGCTTTTCCTTCATGACCTGCGGGGGGGAAAAAGCCCTCAAAATTACTGCAATCAGTTTGGTGGTGGTACTTTTTTCCACGTCTTTATAATGCGCTTAACTAACGGTTGGCTAAAAGCAGGGGAGCAGCTTCCTAATACAGAGTGACAGCACCCAAAACCTGCCCCTTTTAAAGCCAGTGAAAACTTGGAATGCTTTGGAATGCCAGAAGGTTGGAGCCTTTGGGCTTGGCATCCTCGCACTGAAAACAGCAATTCAACAGACACTGGAGTAAGCCCACTAACTTCACATCCTGATCTGCTGGCATTAAGATCTCACATTCACATTTCTAGAGGGAACAGGGAGAGGTACTTTCAGTATTTTCATACCAAAAGGAAACTCTGCTGCTGTACTAACGCAAATTAAGCAAAACTTACACTTTTGGATGACACCATTCATGGAGAACAGCCAGAGGAAATTACTTTCATCTCTGCTTACTTCAGTATTCACCTGGCTGAATGAACTCTGGGTACAAGCAGTTATCCTACCGTGGTAAGGTCTCCCCACTCACTAGCAGCACCCCTGGGTTGGGCTGATGTAAAGAGGGATTATTTTCTCATTACATTTCATTTCTGAAAGTTTTAAAATAAACCATGTTTATGCAGATGGGGAAAAGCTAACCTGAGACTCACATGCCATTGCTGGCATGAAGCCTCCCGTACACAGCTTTTAGTGCATTTTTGCAGTACCATTCTGCATCTGCTCAAATGTGCTGAACAACCAATCCTGCTATTAACCAACAAACGTACACAAGGGTTATTTCTTTCCTTTCTGTAGCAAGGAGACTTTCCCAAAGGAAAACTATAAACAGAAACCACGTCATTCAGCATGGTTCAAGCAGATGTGAGAGACTGACTCAGGAGCAAGTAATGACATGCAGCTGCTAATGGCAAATTTGATGCTGCTGTAACCCCACAGCAAATAGGCAGGTATTGCTATGGAGCTTTTGTATTAGAAAGACCTTGTGAATGACAGCAGTTCCTGCAAAAGACTGCATGGCTGAGGGAAGTCTACACAGCTCTTGCTTTTAGTCTGGTGTGCCTTTATGTTCATTCCTTAGCATTGTGTGGTTGATATTTCTATTAGCATTCTTAAATTTTAAATCACCTAGAGGAGCTCAGTGACAGAAATTCTGCATACACGTGGTTATTTTGTTCCCTTTTTCCCTTCCAGTACTACACTTCAGTACCTGGGGCAGTATCATTTCTTGAAAATGAGCTAAAGTATGCTGCACAAGAATAAAATATTATAGTCAGGGCCTGGGGCTGCATAGCTGCCCAGTACAACCGCAACACAGGATACTCTCTCTGGCCCCATTCTTCTTCTGCTATAGTGGAAAAGTGTGCTCAGTACATCTGCCTCACATAATCTGAGACAGAGAAGCTAATCAAAAATTTGTTCCTTCCAACCTGCAACCTTCCTCAGCTTCCTGTAAAATAAATACCAGCAGGTACATACACACATATATTAGTCTCTGCAGGGATCTACCTTCAAAAAAACCAGAACAAGATGAAACACGACTCTTACTTGCCCACTTCTAAAGGGGGGTGGGGGAAGTGGGAGGGAAAAACTTCCCCAGAGCCATGGTTTTTTGACACTTACTGAGGAAAGACTTAGAAGAGATTTGGCATCAGCAAGTTTTCCAAAGTACGGTTCTCGAATTACATACTCCCGAACCTGCTTGTATAGCACTAATACTCTGTTACCAGTCTTCACTGCAAAGTCAAAAATCTATCAGGTGCAAGAGGGACTGTGCACCCCGCTTTAGCTCTGCCCTTGGAGTTCTCACCAAAAAAGCCTTTGCAGTTATATACACACTGCAGCTGTGACAGCAATTTCTCACATTTTACAGTGATCTCATTTTTGAGTGATTTTTTTTTTTTTTTGACATTTTCTTTGCCTTAGCACATAAGCCTTTCTGAAGCATTCTACATCCAAACACCTTTAAAAACCATCCACAGTTAAAATTACAGGACATGCAGTGGAAGACTAAAGCAACTCAGACCAGAGAAAGAATGGCAAGGGCACAGAAGACGACTTCCTACCTTAAAACAAAACCACCAAAAAAAGTCAGGAAAAGAATTCCAGATAGGCTTAACCGCTCTCCCCTTCCTCAGAGAGGAGGTGTTAGCACACACTGTCTTTTGGCTACCTTAACAGTCATTCACAGGACAGAGGCAGGCCAAGAATCATCATAGTCAAAGGCAATTTGACCTGTTCCCTGGCAAGCAATAATCCACTAAGCAAACAATGACAAAAGGAAGAGCATTTTCCTGACAAAAGGAACACATATTTTTGAAGGTGGTCTTAAAATTATGCCTGATCATAATGAGTTCTTGTTCATGGACAGAAAATTCTTGTAGCATTTAGCTTAGTGCATAATCTGTAATGACTTCCCTAAAAACCCACAAATTACACCAATCCTTGGTCAAATATGTGCATGTAATAAAGATTTTTTTGGCTGTTACCTCCTCCCATGAGACAGAGATGGAGCAAGCAAACAGTTTCATGAATAACAAGGCAGATTTGATCAGTAGAGATGACAGTTTTACTCCTGGCTCTTTCAAACTGTAATATTCTCCTTACTACTTCCCTCTGTCCTCTTTCCACCTGCCTCCCCTGAAACTGGAGACAATATTCACTTTGATAGGAGGTTACTTTTGAAATCTGCGAATGAGGAGATCTAACCACTGCAGGTATTACAGAAATTGGTATATTTTGCCATAAAAGCAAGAGCAGGAAGTACGATCCTCCTCAAAGATTATTAGAAGCAATGAAAGTGAAGTTTGTTCTATACAGGTTGCTAGACAATCTGTATGCCTGTCAGAAATAGGTAGCATAATTAGCATCCATCATGTGCAGTCTGTTTTTTCATTCTTCCCTGGGGAGCAGCATGCACAAGGAGAATTTTACTTTGCTTTCTGGTTTCTTGCTTTGCTATTGGTTTTCAGGTACATGTTGATGCATACTTTATAACCTGCACACTGATAAGCAGAAAGCTAATAATGCTCTTTAGTCTTGCTGGGAGATGAAAATTATAGCCTTGGGTCAGACCGTATCTCTTGCACAGAGAAGCTCTAGGCTATGCCAAAGAAATCCAGTTTTTCTTTCAATATTATCAAACAATCGTTCAAAGGACAGGTTCTGCTTTTTGCCAAATGTAAGATCTTGAAGCCAAGATCTCAAGCTTGATTTGAAAGTCTGTGAGAAGCCAACGTAGTATATGAAAAAGTGGCAAGAGGTACTCCCAAGAGCCTGTGCTGTTGCATAGATGCACTCTAGCTTTCTAGAGTAGCTAGCTACCACCTCAGGCACAGCTTCATTTGGTATAATACATATCTGAAGTGCAGCCAAGAAGCTACCGCCAAGATCAGGCTGCTGTCTTCTAGGCTGGAAAGAAAACCAACCACCTGGAGGGCAGGAAGGGACCCCTCTTTGTGCAACTCCTTCCTTGCTTGCATCTTTAGGATAGCTTTGTCCGTCTTGTGTTCCTACTCAGACTGCAGTACTGTACACCCTTCAGGGCTGAAATGTCCTTTCACAGCAAGGACTCCTGAGTTTAAATAAGAAAATTTAGTAATGTTGTGCTACATGTTTGTACCAGCTGTTGCCAGGACCTTTCGAAAGGTCTAAAAATCTGGGACGTTCATACTCATCCACAACCCACATCTCCTTCCAAAATTGTCCAATTGCCATTTTTTTCAACTTCATCGTTTTGCTTCTGGTATATCTGTGGCTTTATGTATTTTCTTTTCCATTCATAGTCTTAAGCATTTTTAAAATCCATATTCTTATCATCTCAACAACAGATTTTTTTGTACTCCTTTCTTTTTGTACACTTTAATCTCCAGCTCTACGTATCTGCTAGTTTTCTTTCACACACCCTCTCTTCTCTGCCTTCTCACAAAATCTCGCTTCCTTCTAAGCTTTTTGTCCTTGTCTTCATATATCTTGTCCCTCTCTATAATGTAAACCATTTCTGTATTACATCAAACTATTAGTTCAATCACATTTCTCTAAAATAAACATTGAGCAGTTACAAGCTAGCTCAGCTCTCCACAGAAAGTACTATATACTCTTTTTATCATCCTGATTCTCAAGAACAATGCAGAAATACCAGTGACAGGATGACTCCAAAGAGTACTCTTGAGTTTGCTTTGCACAGGAGACTCGGGCAAGAGCCCAGAACCCCAGTGTGATACTTGCTGTGTGAATCAGAAAAGTCCTGAGTCTGGAGGCCAGGACAAGACCTCCTGATGTATCAGTTCTGAGGCTGCTAAACTTTGAACGTGATAGTCATGCAACTTGCCATTGAATTAAAACATAATTGTGATATAATGTTAAAAGCTTTCTTAAAAATCTAGCAAATATAGAAGAGAAAACTGGAGATACAGATAGGAGTCTTGGAAAAGAAGTACTTCAGATAGTTGAGCCTACTCAGCAGACACCTATCCTTTCCTGCTGATGAAATCTATGTGCTCTTCAGAGTGCAGTGTGACTGACTTATTAGATCGCTTAAGAACAAGGATAAGTATTCAACACAGGTCTGGGCAGAAGAAACCAATATCCATAGGAAATGCATGTTTATTTCCTGTCTAACTCTAAGACCCTTCCAATATATATACACATACTATTATTGCTAATAGTTTGTTTTGTCAGAGTGACTTTTTGTGATTAGAATGTACAGCAATACCAACTACCCATAACCAACCATAAGGATCGACAGCCTTTCCCCTCACACTTTGGGCAGCCTGAACGTCTCTAACTGGAATTCACACAGTGAGATATTCTTTCTGTGAGGGAGGAGTATTTCCAAAGTTATCTAGCAGAGGTAAACACAAAAAATGGAATAGAACTCTAAAAATATCATAGAATATCTGAGTTTATGTCAAAGGTCAGGATTGTAGCTCAAATCATTTCACACTGGTTTGTATTAGGAAAAGTATGCAATAGTCAAGAGGTTCAATATTTATTTTCCTGTCACGTCTCAAAGTATTCTAAGTGGGCATACCATTTCAACTTACCTGCTGCACCACTTTTTTTTTCATTAATTGATTTTATTTATTTGCAATAATGACACCTACTATTGGGAATTCTTCCTGCCATTTTGTTGGCTGACAATCTGTCAAGGATGTTTCTGGTCCCTTGTTAAACATTAATGTCATTAGGCTTAAGCTGACTCTCCCTTCCCCAAGCACTGTTGAGAAACAATTTGTCTCAAAGGCCAAACTCACAGCACAGTGCTTTCTGCAGTCTTCGGATTTTGATGGCTGTACGGTAGGCTGAGAAGCGTACGTTGTTCAAGTCAGCTGAAAGAGCAGAAACAGAAATGTGAGCAGCCCTAAAGAAAGAGTCCGTAAGTTTCCTTTTCATATGAATTTTCATATTTTGGAAAAAGTCTGATATCCCTTTTCTTCTCTGCAATGAGTTAATAGGATATATCAGAACAAACAAAACTGAGAAATTGGGACGTCAGTCCAATCCACCTGCAGGGAAAGCCTCCTGATTCTGCCAATCCAGGGCCTTCAGAGATTGGCACACCAGAAATCCTGACATTATCTTCGGATGTGTAACACATATACATGTAATAGAGTTTTACATACATATTATGCAGTGGTAAGTAGTTTCCAGACAAGTGCTCAAATACAGTATGTTTCTCAAATAATGTACAACTCCATCAGACAACATACAAGAAAAAGAGGGCAGCAAAGGTCACAGTAATAGAGAGAAAACGGCTTTTTAAGCCATAATTTCTATGCCATGACTTTGTAAATAGTGCTTTGAAAGGACAGCCAGATAGCCATAAGCTCTATTTTAGAAACTGATGAGTATAGTAACATTTTTCCTCACTTAACAGTATTTTACCCTTTCGCTCCTTAGAAAGGGAGATTTCACAGTAAACGTAGATGTTAACAGGGTATGTTGAACTAGTTGTGCCATAATACGGTCTAGCCTTTACTGATAGCGTAGCTGCTCTGATTTATTACAAAAATTAGTTCCCTGCAGACTGGCATCCTGCTTTAAACACGCAGACAGCCTGCATCATTGGACAACCTCTTGTGGATTTAAAAGAAATAAACTAGATGTTGCATTAAAGCATAGAGTCAAAGCATATCGTTCAGAATTAAAATTACTGAAATGCAATAAACATGACATGGATCAAGGCAGTAGGTTTCTTGCAAAGTGTCTCATCGCAAAGTGGGACATGTTCTGTTACACACAGTTCATGGCAACTCAGAAGTGGTCAGCAGACAAATGCAGGCTTTTACTTATAGAATGAACATCGCATAATGGTTTATTTTAAGAAACGCACTCACCTAGGGACTGGAAGAGATCAGTCATTTTAGGATGATCCCAACAGGTTGTCTGTGTCTCATGACTACAAAGGAATGAGGTAATCAAAGTTTCAGGCAACACATACACACAATGCAAAGGACAAAAACCCAAAGATACTCTGATTTTCTGTGTTTTAAGTAGCAAGAAATCCCTCATCTCTTTAAATAAAATAATTGATCTGTGCCACTCAGCTCCTTGAGTGATTAATCAGAAAGTTAGACAATAGCCCACCCATCTTTAACAATATTTACTTTTGATTCTAAATGTGACTGTATCAGTTGAACTCTGATTCTGAAGCTAAGAGGTACACTAATAAGGTAAAAAGGTAAAACTTCCTCCTGCTGTAGCACAATATTTGCAAAAAACACTTTAAAAATATAGAGCATTGAGGTTTTATTTCAGACTTCACTGCATATCTGAACACATGTATCAGAGCACATACAACAATCTTAAACTTCACCTGTAATGCATTTAATGGAAAGCCTGATCACACTTCACACACCTGGTGTGTTCTACACTAGAGCTCACAGAACAAAGAGTCAATAGGCAGCATCACTTAACCCACCATTTAGCACTGCTGTTTCTATTCACAAAAGTTTCAGGTATGCAGCCACAGGGGTCAAAAACACATATATGTCAGGTCTACTGAAATCTCCAATTCCCTTCTACAAGCCACATCTTACTTGTATTTCTGAATATTAATTGTTGGAATGATAGCACATTCTTGTCTCACAAAGTATTTACATTTGAATTAGATTTGTAAGAAAATTAATTAGAGAAATTGTGTTAAAAAGATCATAGCACTCCTTTTAAAAGGTAATAATGAAAATGAAATTATGCTAGGTTAGTAAATCTAACAATAATGAGCAGAGAATACCACTTATTTGTTTGTATTTAAAAATTGTTAATGTACACACTTTGCCCCCCTCCCCTCCCGCCCCCCCCCATATAGGTGTACTTAGTTGTAAATAATGACTTCAAATGGCACTTTGCCCTTAAATGTAGAGGACTGTATCTTCAGGTGGTATAAATGGCTGTACCTCAGTGGGTGCACAATAACTTATCATCATTGATTTCCCCCCGCTGTTGAGGAACCAACCAAGAACGAACCCTTTCATTATAAGTGATGCAAAAAAATGGGACAGAAGATCCCTGCTCCAAAGAGCTACAGAGACAGGACAGGAACCACACAAAGGCAAGGTAGGCTCGAAAACAAGGTGCTGAAGACGCTTCTTTACATTACCTTTCAAGATACACTATTGGAAAGTGCATGCATTGGGTCTCTGCATAGGGAATAGGATCCCCACTTTACATTCTGTACACCAGTGTGACCTTTCAAGCTTTGAGCCTGGTCTAGGTCTCCGGAGTCGCCTTCTCTCTGTCACTAGGCTTAACTGGCTCTGCCATGGGTCTCATTTATATACCTGGCACCATCACAACTTTGTGAGGTGTTTTTCATGGAAGTTCCTTTTAATACAGTAGGTATAAATCCCCTTTTTCCTCTTTGTGATTATTCTCTAATAGACAACTGAAAGGAGGGAAAATCCCTGAATGTGATTACATTTAAACAAGAGATTTATACAACATGCTATCAAAACAACATCTTCTGTTAGACCTTGATGGGCTCTGAAATACTATAGTAAACCCTCCCCAATTCAGAACACTAAAGTACATCTTTACATCTGAATGCATTCTTCCTGAACTAAAACTTTTCTTTGGTTTCAGTTTGATAATATCATCACAGAAATTACGTTCATATTTCAAATTCTGAATGAGGTGGTCAAGGCTCTGATTTGCTGAACTCCAAAGCTAAGGCATACCAGTATCTAAATCAGTGGTTTTGCAGTTTCAGAAAGACACTTTTAAAACAGCACTATGTTTACCCTTGTCCAGAAAAGTAATTTCAAAAACAAGTAGCTTGACAATTATCTCCCTGGAAGGGGCACACCAATAAATCATCATGAAGCCAATGACAACAAGGCAACTGACTGACCAGCATTCTCAAAAATCCCAGTATAAAAAAACCTAAAGTATATTACAAAGAAGAACACCTACACCTTCAGTAACAGGAAAAGAAAATATAATGGTTCAGACTGATCAACTTATCAAATAACCTCAAAACTAGTCCTGAATCTGCCAAATATCTGCACTATCATGTTAAGTGGGATGCCACCATTATCATGTTGACCATTTAGAATTTACTTCTGTTGACAAAACCCATCGCAACGGCCCACAGAAATGGATCCAATATGTAATCAGTTTAACTCCCCTCCCGCCCCCGAAATTGCTTTACCTCAACTCCCCTGACAAAGAAATGCGCCCCCTGCAAACGAGCGGAAAAAACCAAAACCAAATAAACAAGACTGGTGATTTTACTGTCAACATCACAAGTGAAAAGGATCTCTTAGGATTTTCTGAGAAAAGACTCTTAACTAAACACCTTCAAACTTCTATGTTAAAAGTAAAGGTAGGTGACAGTACTGTGACAAAAACTTTATATATATGTATATATAAAAATACATTTTACTATTTTAAATGCTGAAATATTATTGCAAACACTGCATGTAAACAACATGCAATTTACCTGAGTCAGATCCTGTTTACTGCCTTAGAAACTATCGTGTTAAAATTAGCCGTGATGGTAAGGACCTTGCTGAATTGCAGCCTTTGTTTTTCAGTTCACTATTTTCTGGCATTAAAGAATATGTTTCCATGCAGAAATTAATTTCTTACTTGTGGGATGCTGCAAGGATCTCACCTGGTAAGCGCTACAGAAGTACAAAGGTTTATTAGCAGCAAATGCCTCTCTACACAAACAATAATGGATCGACAGCAGAAGTTGATTTGAAATTCTTCTTTTCTGGTAATAAATTGTTAAATTTTGCTAGATCCAGAGACCTTTTCTCTTTTTTTTAGAAAATAAGAAAAGAGCAGTTAAATACTTGGATAAATCCTTGCTTCCCCTCCACCCCTCCAGAAATATACTGATATACTCCAGTATGCATCTGTTATGCTTAATTAGGATGTGGGCAGATCTAATCGTAATTTAGAGTCCAGCTTCTAAGTAACTGATAAACCCATATGCAATTAATAAGGGCTGATATTACCAATCAAACTTTTTCTTAAATCAGGCTTCCAAGATTTAAGAAAAAACAAGTTTCATTATTGAAATTATATGCTTTAAGTATATAGTTTCAGTAGCAGTTTTATCTGAAAGACTAAAAATCACTTTAATCATCACAACATGCCATGAAAAAATTATGTTCTTTTTTCTATTTTGTGTGCTTAACATGAAGCAGAAAAAGTGAAGCAGATATCCAAAATCTGTATCCTGCACTATCATCTTTTTTCCTCCATTTAATGTAGTAAATACCTGAACAGCTAAATTTTCTCTTTACAGAAAAACACAAAACATGAAATGTATACCTAATAACGTAATGACAGAAAACATTTTTATATTTCTATTTTCATTTGAAAGAGAAACACATTTGTGCAAGACTGTATATAGACTAACAGCTTTTTAAAACTTATCACTCAGTTCTTTAGTAAACCACACATGGCAGCTACCTGCCATGAGGATTACGTGAGAAAGGAGACCCCGTGAACATCATCTGAGGGAACAGAAAAAAAGGTGAGAGAGAATCCCTTCATTTGGGTTTGTCCATAATTACCCAAAAGTCAGTACTACCTGACAGCTGCCAAATGACTACACAAGGTGAATGTGATTGTGCCAGCCTCATTCCAAAACACCTAGCGAGAAACTTCCCGTAATGGTGGAGCACTCGTGTACATGTATCTGGCAGAGAAGAGGAATGGGCTTACAGTTAGTGAATCACCGACTCAACAGTCTGTTCAGGTCAAAGGAGGAAGCAACTCCACTGCTGCGGGCAGTGTCGCTACCACCACCAAATATATTCCATGGATAGGCTTCATTTTTGAGACAGCACACACCAAAGCCAGACTACACTGGACAGAGGTGAGGAAAAAAAAAGTAACAGTAAATTTAAAAAGAGCTATAAAAAACTGGGGGAGAGGGGAGCAATCAGTCTCAACAGAGACATTGCTTCATGCAAAGTTTTGTTTGATAACAATTTCGTAACACACAGGGACTTTTATGTGCACACAAATTGATTTTCACAGGAAGGCAAAAAAAAAAAGGGTGTGCAGATAACCTTCCTATGCTACGAATAAAACTGTCAGAGAAAGGATTCATTTTATTAGGCGCTCCGAACAGGAGGCATGCAAGACAAAGTGCTTTCTGGTGATTTGGTTCATAAAGCAGCTCTTTGAAATAAGATCCATCTTTCTGTGCTGTAGCTACAGTAACTTTCGTGTTATTGATGCAAGACTAACATAAGCAGATCAAGCACCGAGAAGTGCGCTCAGCAACTTTACAGTACTGGATGACTGCTATAGATGAGACAGACTTGATGAAGTTGGGGGAGATGTTTCTGACCAGGACCTTGTAAGCTCCCTTCTATGCAAGTTCATGACATAGCAACCTATTCTAAAATACACTGCAGTAGTTACAACTGCCTGTCAGTTATTGCCCCGTGAGTAAAAGCAGACTTGCATGTTCCCCTGCTTCTCTGGTACCTTGGCTCAGTAAACACAAATGACATACAAGGCATCAGACCTACAAGGAAATTGATAAACAGAAGATTACACACCTTCTTTGCATGTATTTTACATGCATACGTGAAAGATGCCATCCTTAGAGCAAAGGACCAGAAGTTGCCAAATTGCTAATTACCAGAGTTGCTAAAACAAGGTAAGCAACTAAAGCAGCATGCAATTCACTCACAGAAGCCCTCCACTCATTTTCTGAAGATTTCCAGGCAAAATTATTTTACTACAACTCCAACTTGATTCCTCTGGAGGCCATAAATTCTGGTAAATCCCAGGAGGCAATTAGGTAGAACTGAATGGATTGTTCTCACCACAGAAACAACAGGAAGTCTTCAGAAAGCCCTGCTCGCAACTATCTGCCAAGAATGTGAAAAAATGCCATTTTCTGTATTTTTCTGTAGAAAACAATCTGTAACCCCCAAAGATGGAAAACTAAGCCTGCAGAGAAGCTAATGGAAATATAATTTTGGAATGATGCTGAAGTCAGATGGAAAAAAAATAATTTTACATGATAACCTGTGAAAACACATGAGAAGTTACCATTTTTAGTCATCTCACTGAACTTCTGAAAATACCCAAACCAAGCGTTTAACCAAGAGCGGACAAATCTACAGAGTCCTCCCTCTCTGTTACAACTACTATGGCAGTTCTGTCCCAGGTCACGGTGACACGCCAAGGAGCACCTTCTCTCACAAACACTCTACTAGCCTCAGGAAGAACTACTTTAGAGTGAGGTGATACTTACTTTGAGTGGAAGTGAACAACAGTGGGGGTCATTATTCATCTAGCATGTGGATGGCACTGGATAAAAAGAACTTTTCAAGGTCTACAGGAGCTGAAGTTACGAGATTTCATTCTGCACGGTGGATGGCGTAAGAATGGATTTCTGCTATGACAGAAGTGAGCTGGTCTACAGGACAGTATCACAAGTGGCACGAACATGTTATATCTTCCCACATAGACCAGTGAGGGAAGAATTAATAGCGTTTCACTGACTGAGCCACAAGAGAATTCATTCAGCGTTATTTTTTTTGGTTAGTATCAAAAGACTGAGTTATTCAGAGTAAGAGTGTCCTAGGTCTCTTCTGCCAAAACCTACTGACACAATATAAGCCACAGAACAAAACATGCATCTATCAATAGATTACATGACAAAACAGTGCGGTTTAAAAAGTCTAAATGCATTTGTGTAGATTTCACTAACTAAAAGTAAACATTATAACCATAAAATATTCCAAATTTAAAAAACCCTACATATTAATGAAGTGCTCTAAAGCTTAAATGACAAACATTTACCCTTACAATCTGTTTCTTCTCTATTACATTTGCTGGCAGCTTCCTAATTATAGTTGGCAAAGATAATCCTTGTTCAAAACACTTCCTGGTTGTAAATAAAGAGCTGAGAAACAGTTAGCATGTCATTTAACTTATGATCTCTAGAAATAAAAGAACAGTCCTGTTGAAATGAATGGAGTAAGTTACACAACTCCAGGTGTTTCAAGCTGCCCATGGAGTTGTGAAAAAAAAATTTCAATTCATTCTTTTTTAGCTTTTTGTCTACAAGAAAGAAAACTAGGACAGGTTTGTGGTTTTTTTATAATTTCTCAGAATGGACAAGGCCTATGTCTGTGTTGATAATCAGCGGCAAACACCACAAGAGCAGACAGTGAAATAGTACTCTGGCATTATGTTAAGTGGCTTTCTGTTCCTGTAGTAATTTGCATAAAACTAACCGAAATCAGGATCTTTACTGATGACTAATTAATCAACAGCACTCAGAACTCTGACTTTTCTGCTCTTGCCAAATTTCTAATGGCATAATAACATAATAAAACTTCATAAATATGTCATGATGTTTTATCTAGATATTGTTGGGGTTCTTCTTTTGTGTTTTTTTTGTTTGTTTGTTTGTTTGGGGGTTTTTTTTGTTTGTTTGTTTTTTGTTTGCAGGGTTTTTTTTAAGCCTATTAGAAAATGCTGTTTTGCAGTGAAAAAGAGTTGGCATAATGCATTGCAAGGGTAATGTACATTAGAGGTTGGTGGAGTGATTTTATGCAGATATTTTGAAATCCCTCCAGAGAAAATGTACTACTGCATTTCTTCAACAGAAAACGAAGACCAGCACAGGAACTAGTAATTGAAGAGACTCTCTAAAACCGAGACCAGTATTATCTCTTTCTGCACATTATATTTTATTTTCCCTTCTAGGGGAAATACTTCTTAATAATTCTAAGAATGGGATTATGGGTATAACTAGAAGAAGAAAAAAAGTTAAGTTTCCTAGTTCCATTAGTTCTCCCCCTCTCCCCCATACAGGCATAAACCAAACATCAGGAAAGATGTGCTGAAGAGTTTTGAAAAAAATAGAGAAGCAGAAAGTATTTATCCCCATCCCCCATAAAGTTGAACATGATACAAGAGGTGATAAAATGGGAATTTTAAGATGTTAGTGATGCCAGCCTCTTTGCAGGATTACAGAAAAGTAACCAGAGTGACTATGGAGTTTGATATTGATGAATTTAATGATTCCACCAAGAAATTGCTCTCCCTGTGAAATGCCCTGCATGAGATTAAACTCACCGTGACCCTTTTTGCATCACCCTTTTCTTCACCTTTCTGCATAGTACAAGTATCTAATAATTTATAGCATTGAAAGGTACACAGCTGAAGAACACTTAAAGTACAGTTAAAAGAACAACAGTGAGAAATGTCAGGGTAATTATGTTTTCTGCATATTCCTTTCAGTTCATCATGTATTCCTCAAAGATGTTTAACAATCATACATAGTGTCTCCTATATTCTTCTGTTTCCCTTTAGAGTATTTTTATTGAAGTGCTATGTAATATAGGTTTGATTTTTTTTTAATTTTCTGTTACAGAGGCCAAGCATGTCTTATTTGTGTGAGTCAAAGTTATAAATTAACAACAGCAGAAAACTCTCCTTATTAAATCTCAAACCTTTACAAACCAACCTATGAAATATGTATTCAATGGCAAGCTTGCCAAACCATTTGTCCAAACTTCGCACTTTTATTACCAGAAGTGCATTAGTAAATACTGTGCCTGCTGTGCTGTATCACCCTCCATACTGCTCATTAGTTCCATTTTCTTTTATAAAGTATGAAAGATTAAACTTCTTTTTTTTTTACAGCATTGAGATCTTACAGATTTAGATTTTCATTGAGTGAATTCTGCCACGACAGAGAAGACTCAGACTGCAGAAATATAAAAAACTTCTATCAATTGCCATTAAGAAAAAAAAAAATCAAACAGGAGGCAAAAAGGACCAAATAAAATCGCATCAGAGGCAAAGCCATTTGGTAAATTTGGGTTACATAGTAAGACAATTCAAGAGGAGAAAAGAGACAGGCTAAAACATGTGCGCAGGTTCAGTTCAACCAAATATCTGCCATAGCCCAGGGTGCACAGACCTTGATAAACTTAGGCTCAATGAATTATAATCCTTCTTCCAGCCAAGCAGAATAGTCACTCCTTTCCAAAATGTCACAAATCCAGACTGCCTCTGTCTGAACTTCTGGGGCAGAGGAGTTTGTACATTGGCTTTTAATCTTTCACATGCTTCCTTTACAACCTCAAAAAGGGCAGACACGCCAACCGTTCGTAAAGAGGATGGGGAGAATAAATAGCACTCGAGGCACCATGGTGTGCTGGCACACTACGGACCTCTTTCTCTAAAACACTCCTCTCTGTGCATGTAAGTGCAAGTTACCTCTCGCGTCAGGAAACAGAGTAAGTGCTGCTTATCTGAAAATACGGGCATCTTGCATCATTTTGACATTCTCCTTACAGATTCATTGCTATCTGAAGTGCTCCCTCCTGCCTTCTCAGCTGCAGTTCCCTAATTTTTTTTTAAACTCCATTCTACACGTGCAGTAAAACTGCAAAAAGTGCAGTAATTTTTTTTTTAAATGCTCATCTTAACAGAGGTACAACTACATCATAATCTACAGCTATGTCACTTCTCAATATTTTACATTTCTCATTCAAGGACACTCACAAAAAGCAACCAAAATGAAGTAAAGGTATGAATTTACAGTTGTCTAAGATGACTGTATGTTCTTATTCAGAATTAAAGTAGTTTGATTTCAATTGGTATTTATTTCCCTTTCAAAATTAATTTTTAAAAAAATCTCATTTTTCAGCCACCAATGATTGAACCATACTTTTATTCTCCTTCTTCTGCTGTTTTTCTTCCTTACCCCATAAAATAAACAACTAGTACCTTAAACTTTCTCTCTGAACATACAAGTCTTGCTGCACAAAATAATTGCTCTCAATTGATAGCGTTATTGAGACTCATCGTAACTGATCCTTCTAATCATGTTGTGTTTTACAAAGACACTTCATTCAAAGAGGTTAGTACAATTAAACAAAAATGTAAGAAAATTAACTTAATCTTTGTCTTTTTCCCAGAATTTCTTTATATATAACCAATTACCATTAAATCCTGTTGACTGTTCTCTTGAATTCTGTTACAAAAGCTCATTTAATCACTCCAATCAAATAAGTTTTTGTGTCAGCATCATTTTCCTCTCTTCTTTAAACTATATCTGAAATTAGGGAATAGTCGAAGATTTAAAAGAATATTTAAAGCTAAGAGTACTCTCCAGCCTGATCACACCAAAGCAAACGAAGTTCAGAATCAGTTCGAATCAGCTCTTTTCTGCTTTATTTGCCACAACTCTGTGTTTTATCTAGCTGCTGCTAACACTGAAGTTTGCATCAGTAAACAATAAGAAATGAAGGAAATTGCCAAGCTCAGTCTGCTTGTCAGAGTATGGAGCTACTGAAACTCAGTATTCCTCCTCAAGCTTTTTAAAATAAATAAATCCTACCAGTTACATGTTACATCATTCTTCTCTTTCAAGACACAAGAATCAAGAAATTGCTTGAGCAGCATCTATCATGTTGAAAGTAGGGAAAGCTTACTGGAAAAGTCTTCTTTGAGATGCAGTAGTTAATTCTGTTGACTTTATTAAAGCCATCCTCAAAATAAAACAGTGGTCTCTGCTTCTATAAAGACCTCAACCCTCAGAGAACTAACTTGCCCTGCACTTCTCCCCCTTTATCAAACTTCTGTGCAAGACCATTAAAACAACTTCTGAGAGATGCTGGGGTTTGTTTTCCAGCCCCGACTAGCTTCATTCCCCAAGCTAGCTCCAGGGCAGCCAACACGCTACTATCAGAGCAAGTTCACAGTATCAGTGGATACTTTGCCACCAAGTTGTGTGCTTGCAGGATTGCACCTAGCGTGCACACTTGAAAGACTTACTTTCTTCTGTACTAGTTATACCAAAAAAGATTTCTCAAAAACTGAACTCGGGCTGAGGTGGGGCAAGGGAGATGCTCAGAAAGTGTAAAAAAAAAAAAAAGCATTACGAAGTATGGAAAAAGGATATGCATATGAAATATTCAAGTTAAAAATCTCTGCTTTGCTCAGCACAGAAGCTTTAATCTTAGCCTGTTCCATCTGTTGTGGTGGTAGGACTATCCATCCTATCTCTATCCTCCAACTCTGAATGTACGCAGGAGCCCCACAGACCCCTCTGCAGGCCAACTCACACCTGGTAAACACTCCCAACTTCAGCTACCAGCTCCTATCAGGTAGAGCAGGAACGGGAATTGCCATCTTTCAATGCCCACTAAAGACATACGCACAAGGGAAAAAAAAGACTGTTTCAGGGTAGTTTTCCTCTTGCTCTCTGTAGTTTCACACTTCAGCATTTTCTTTGAATTATTGCTGTAGGTGTGATCATTTTAATTGCACTGCTGCTCAAGTCTGGGCAGTCAGTGTGCCTCCACATCCGGCCTCTGCCCTCTCCTCTTCCACTTGGGGCTGAGGGAGGAACCTCTCCTCCAGCGTGTCACAGCTTTCTGCTGCCTCCTGCAAAACTTTTCAGCAGCGGTGCAAAATGCTGTTATATAGAGAATTCAAGGATCTTCACAGTAGGTTCTTCCGTTTTGTTACCTACGCAGACCCTTTAAAAAAAATTAATCTTCATATCACAGTTTAAAAACAACCATTATACCTCAAGAATGATGACAACAGATTTGATGAACATAGATTTACCATTACCTGCTTTTCAAAGCTCTCAAGCACTCAAATTGTTTGAAACACAAAATGTGACGCAATATACAATAGTACAAAGTTCTCATTGGTGCTTTTTTTAGAATGAATTATCTGTAGATCCAATTCATAGTCATCCTATAGACTTAAAAAACCTACCTTTTTCCAAATTCAAACTCATAACATTTTAACACAGAATTCCTTCAGCCTAAAATGAACTACTCTGGGTCTGGCTTACTGTACAGTGTACTTTCTTAAAATTTCATTTACCTCTGGTGAAAAGCAATCCTTCTCTCAAAGCTGCAATCTTTGACCTTTATAGTATTGGCACACAGTACATAAATAAATGCTGATGGAATGAGAAAACCCAAGTTAAGGATTGCTCTTAGTAGAATGCATCAAAATCTCCATACCTCCATAACTAAGTATTTATTATTATTTTCAAAATAAATATCTCAACCATTCCTCTTGATAGCCAAGATATTTGTACATTTTTTGACAATATTTACATTAATATTAAGCAGTATAACAAATTCTGTAAAGAAAATGACAGAAGGACAATTAACATGTGTCTAATTTCAAAGCAATTTTGCACAAAATTATGAATGGGCTGTATAGATAGTATTCACCACTGTTCTGCTATAGGTTATAAACTTTGCATTTTAAAATCAATTATGTATTCACTTTTTTCCCTTTCTCTACAGTTTATACTCTGGATGAGCCCCACACATAAGAACAAGCCTAATTTGAATACTGATACTGTATTACACTGGAGATCTCTGCTGTTTCCTATCTGTTTGAGTGGGGTTTTTAGTTAGGGTTTTTAGTTAGGGTTTGTCATTGATTTCTTTTTTACGTATTTCTAAATTATACAGTATGTAAAGGAATAAACATGAACACATATAGTATATGGAGCATAACACTATGTAGAGAAACTCTTGATAACATTTCTAGTTACTACTTAGTACCTATGTTATTCTGCCAGGTTATGGTGATAAGACCCTCTGTTATGCTTAAGGAAAAAAGAATCAAGACCAACTTACTTGATGTAATAGGGCACTTTGTTATGTGAAACCGATCTCTGCCATGGAAACTGTACTGAGGCTGAGGAAATAAAGAGAAGGTAAGTATTAGAAAGCACTTGTCAAATAAAAAATCCAACTATCTTTATTTTATTTATTTTACAATTAAAACAGTTCGAATAAATTAAATGGGAACAATTAAAATGTCCCAGACAACTTTCAGTAATTATAAAATGAACTGGAGAAAACAACGGCAATCTATCAATATGATTCTAGGCATCTATTTGATGCCAAACTGGAAATAAAACAAATGCGATGATGCTACTTCAAAGAAGGATAATAAACTCTTAGCAAGCAAGCTATCCATCCAGGGAAAATGGAGGTAATAGTATTCCTACCTCCATAGAATTATTATCAGTTTAAGCTTTGAAAATAAATGCTTCCCCTACTATAATTAACGCTCTGCAACAGAACAAAAAGGAGACACAGCAACCTTATTTTTATTAGCTCCTATTTGCAACTCAAATTAATATTAACACTGTATGACAACAGAAAAAGCATTAAATCCTGTCTGTGCGCTCCTTGCTGAACAGCAATAGTCTTTGCAGATTTTATGCAAGTCTGATACATCAACAGATATCATCCATAACATCAGGAAACCTTCTGCACACTGAGTTGCAAAAGGCACAAAGTCATACATGACACTACAACTCTGCTTATCTAAAGATCCCAGAAGATAAAAGCAGAAAAAGTGTTTAGGCCAACAGGACTGCTGGTGCACAACTTAAAGTAGCTATATACTGAACAGCCATAGGTACATATATGTCCTACCAGAAATTATCAGACTAGTGCCTGGTTAATTAGGATTTTATCCTAGAATAAACTCACTTCACTAGATTCACTGTAGAAGCAGAGACTGAAAGAACAGGTAGGAATAACCGATCATCACAACGGGATGAATTTGTACACATATGCCAACACTCCCAAGACAGAGCAGCTACTCTTAGGTGCTAACACCCCTGTTTAAAAACCTGGTAAAATAAGACAGAGCTTTGATCTGCATTGAATCTCAAGTAATTAAGCTCTCAATTAATGTAATTTTCTACAAGCATGGCCCCCTTTAAAGGTCATCCCTCTTTGGAAAAAAAATCCATTTGAAACTAACTCTCTCTTCTTCCCCTAAGACCTCTCAGGCTGCAGCAAAGAATTACAAGCTGTGTAAGCCCCGTAGGCTGGTGCTGCTGCAGAGAAGCAGGTCTCGCCCTACTCCCAGCTGGCTGTTCCCTGAGCAGTTAAATGCCTGTGACCTCTTCCTGGACCAAACAAAATTTCACGGCTAATAATTTAAGAAATATTCATGTACTGCAAGACAGATTAACTGGGAAGAATATCTGGGAAACTACGGGAACCAAGTAAACCACGTTATTCACTGGAAAAAATACAGAAAATTCCATATCACTATTTAAACAAGAAAGTAACATTTACGATAAAGAGGTAGGTAGGTAGCTGGTAAAGAAAAAAACATAATAAAGGCTAAATACTCAACTAGAGGTCATTAACTAAAAAATAATCCTTAAGCCTTCATAACTCGGAGGGGTGGGGGTGGGGAAGATATCAACCAGATAAGTGAAGGTGGCCATCAGCTTTAGAGTTTCATTCTTTAGTGTTGCAAATTGGGACCTATGGTGGCTCTGGTACTACTACACTAATTACGTCAGCTAACTAAAGAGAAGTATCTGGCCACAGTTTGCTTAGGTACAACCTATGTGCTATGACAGACTTAAGCTATTCTGCAATGACACAAATATGGACTATACGACATAATAAACTGTTAATTATTACAGACCAAGTCATAGTCTATTTATTTGGGAACAACCTTTCTAAAAACAATGCCAGTTCTGTGCTGCATGAAACTTTGCAAAATGAAGTTCCCATTTAAAAAAAAAAAAAAATCAGTGTCTTGATGAAAACTGAACAGAGTAGTTATCGATTCTGGCACTCACTAGCAGGCCTGCAGGTATTAGTAAGGTTGGACACCACTCAGAGATGCTTTGAGCAGGCTGCTTGAAGACCTAGGCTATTTGTTAGGGAACATGCAGAGTCAGCGCGCTGTGGATGTTCATGGATTCTTCTAAGAAAGCATATGAGAAACACAACAGAGAGGAAAGCATACAAGAAACAGAGAGGAGCGGATCTTGGGCCTTAGAAAATAAATGAATGTCAGAAAAAACAAGTTATTGTTTCCAAAGGTAGGAGACAGCAAAACAATTTTTTTTTTTTTTGCAAAGAGTAACAGATTATAAGGATTCTTCATCTTTATCAGTATTAGGGATGTATAAAATTTACAGATCAGTAACTAACTTGCAAGAAGCTTACTTTCCATCTCAAAAGCACTGAAAAAAGAGCAATCAAATTCTGCTTAACACTGATGGGAGGGGAAAAATAGCTCAGCAAAGAGAGGGATCATAGATTATAGCGGCCTACTCATACTACTTTACCTCAGCCTCCTATTGCAGGACATTTTAGGAAGGGCCAATGTCATATTGTTTGCTAGTCTTCAAAAATATGCTGAAACACTTTTCTAGTGATGGTCTGGGTGAATGAATACATGTAATTGATGTTCGAAGAACTCCAACACTGTGTCTTTTTAGTACAGAAACGTTACTAGCCACTGCAGAGGTGAAATCACTGGATTAAGGGGGCTGGAATCAGGGTGCTAGATAATCTCATCTAGGTTCCCTTTCTCATGAAAGGTTGGACCAAATGATATTTTGAGGTCCCTTCCAACCTGGGCTATTCTATGATTTTATGAACCTGATGAACAGGTAGAAATAGGTGTTTTGCTAGCACAAATTACTGATTAAATGACAACTGGGAGCTAATCAGCTGAAAATGGTGTGATGGCAAGATACAGTCTCTTGTTCGGATTTGGAGGAAGAGTAACAGGTAGGTGAGGTAAATTTAAAATAGCTGCTGTCAAATGGGCACAGGTAAAAACCTCCCCTCTAATTCAGATGTGCAACTTTGGAGATAAAGATTTGCACAAGACATACATATCATAATCTTGGGTTTAGGATTTTGAGGTTATTTTATTCAGACTACCACTCTACTTGTTCCTCACAGAAGTCATTCATGGCTGCTGAAAAGGTTTGAAAAATTTGATTTAGAATACGCACTATTTCAACCTCTCAGGATAAACACTTCATTTTTCCAGATTTAATGGGGTTTTTTTATTACTTTCCTTTTGAAGTTACTGTCCCTGACTTTCATTTAACAGACTTTATATATAGTTGTAGGTATTAAGTTCGCTAACTCTCTAGTTCAAGTTCTTAAAACATTTTTTTTTTTTTTAAGAAGTTTTTTCTGTAGTTTGTGTGGGGAAGGAGACTGATTGTTTTTAACAAATACTTTAAATCAATAACTGCATATTATTTGGTTTTACAGCACCGTGGTACTTTGCTATAGTTCTTTGTGGTATCTACCAACACACATTCTGGAAACCTCCCCTTCTTGACTTTTGTATCTTCTCCCAAAGCCTGGAGAAGACACCCTAAGCAAGGCTAAGGCATGCTGATAAGGCACTGCACAGTCTCTTTGGACATAAATCTACAAATGTTTTATCCAGCAACAAAGCCAGTTCACCACTCGCTCAGTCTTGTGAATGCAGTTATTTGTTGTGGCATGCTGTAAGCCAAACCAAGGAAATGATGCAGGTCAAGGCAAACAAAACCAGCCAACCTGGCCTGGCAGGCTTCCTTGTTTTACTTGTGGACTCTTTCACTG